>OW240912.1:277093354-277107499 GCA_933207985.1 Pelobates cultripes
AACTACAACAAATCAACTTAAAAGAAGAAGAAAAGATCAAGATCAATATAAATAAATTAACGTTAAATAATTACCACACGGGCAACAGAGCTAATAAAAACGTAACAAAAAGACTTCAAAATCACTATGCGAGGAATAGGGTAGAAAAACTGGTGATTGATCACATCGTTTACTCTACTCCTTCTCAAATAGGACAAAAATTCAATCAATTTTACCAAGAATTATACAATTTAAAATTGTGTCCAAAAATAACGGATATTCAAAATTATTTATACAATACACTAATCCCGAAAATTACTTCCCAAGATTTGTTATCTTTAAATAAGAAAATCTCTATGGATGAAGTTCAGTTCCAAATAGATAGACTAGCCACAAACAAAACCCCGGGGCCTGACGGTTTCACAAATTTATATTATAAATACATGAAGTCGCATTTATTAAATCCCATAACTCAATTCTTTAATCAAATTGCCGAAAAGAATACATTATCAAAAGAATTGTTACAATCCAACCTTGTTCCTATTTTGAAACAGAATAAAGATGGCACGGATCCCAAAAATAACAGACCGATCGCGTTAATCAATGTAGATATGAAGATATACTCAGCTATTATTGCTGAGAGAATTAAAAACATTATATTGAAACTTATCCACCCGGATAAATTGGGTTTATCCCTGGTAGATGGGCATCAAATAATTCCCGTAGACTGTTTGATATCATTGACCGGACCAAAAGACATAACACTACCCTCCTGAGTTCGACAGGGTCGGGTGGGGATATTTAAGTGAAGTTTTGAAGGCATTTGGCTTTAGGGGATGGATACACGGTACAATTTTAGCTCTGTACTCCGCCCCCTCAGCCAGAATGGTGGGTCCGAATATAACTGCTGGCTGGTTTGATCTTAAAAATGGTACCAGGCAGGGGTGTCCTCTCTCGCCCCTATTGTATATTTTATCGCTTGAACCCCTGGCTATCAATATTAGGAACAACTCATTAATCAAGGGTGTCCACACAAAATCAAGTGACATTAAAATTTCACTATATGCAGATGACGCTTTAGTTATTTTGACATCCCCTGAGGAATCACTTAATGTCCCAAATTGATAGATATTCTAATATATCCAATTTTAAGTTAAATATTTAAAAATCTACAGCTTTAAGCATTAATATGTCCTTAGACCAGATTGACAAGTTATCTCAGAGATACAAATTTATTTGGACAGATAAGGAAATAAACTACTTGGGTCTAACTATTCCTGCAAATGTTTCGATTATAATGGAGAGAAATGCTTTGATCTTAATGAAAAACATGAATCTCAGTTTAATAAAATGGCAAAATCTGGAAACTTCGTGGATAGGTAGAATCAATATTATAAATTCCTACATTTTACCTAAGTGGTTATATTTTTTTTACATCTAAAAATGTCCAAGCCTTGGTTAGCAATGATTCAATCAAGTTTTAATAATTTTATCTGGAAGAATAAAAACCCTAGAATTAGCCAGAAAATTCTATCTAAAAAGTTATCTCAGGATGGCCTTAGTTTTCCAAGTATTACTTATATTTATTTTGCCAATATTATCCGTCATATATATATTCTTCAAGATCCACAGGTTTTTTGTGAACCATGGTTCATTTTGGAGTCAGAAGCTGTCCATACTTCTAGACTATATCACTATATGTGGTTGGATATCAGGGGACTTTTAAATGATCCTACCATAAGTTATCCATCTACTTTGGTTCAAACTCTAGAAGCCTGAGCAGAAATTAAGAAAACTCTGGGTTTTGTACAAAATGTGTTATTCCAACCTCCTTCCCATTGGCAAAGAAGTTGGAAAGTCTATTTTGCTACCGATCGGTTTCTAAGGTCACTTCTGTTGCTATCTCTCTGCTTGATGAATCTATGATCACCCCCCAGAAATGGATTAATAAATGGGAGAAGGAGTTAAATTTAGTGATTACCCTAAATGATTGGCTTGTCTCCTTAACTTATACAAACAAATATATACATTGTCTTAATCTGACTGAATGCCATTTCAAGGTTGTACACTGATGGTATTTTACCCCAACAAGACTCTTGCCAAAATGTACAATACATATGATTCTACTTGTTGGAGATGTGGCCCGCACCTGGAGGGAACAAAAATGAGTGCTGGAGGAAAGTTAATCATTTTAATAAGCACTTGTTTCAGGAAACGTGAATTGTCCTTTATGTAGAAGGAGGAAAGGATGCAAGGTTAAGCCATGAAGAAACTTCTTCTACAGGTGCTAGCATGACATAGAATGGAGAGCAAAAAATGGGTCGCAAGAGTATTCTGAGAACGGACAGCAGCTAAAACAGCCTGCCCTTCGGTGGGTCCCCGCTCAGAACTCATAGGATGACATAGGATGGAGGTAGTGATGAAGGTCTAATATCACTGATCTGCAGTAAAGAATTTAGAGTAAGTAGTTGCCTGGGGCTCAATGATGTGTCTGTTTCACCACAGGAGCTCTACTGACAATGATAGCATGGATACCCATACTTGAATCCCAGTCCAAACGTGAAGAGCCACTGTTCACAACTATAAGAAGAGCTATTAGTCCCTTAGGGTTTTTGAGCTTTAGCAGGAAATATAAAAGATTTATTCTACAACATATACATGTACAAAAATACAAATGGAAAGTATTAGCACCGTGGAACCTGTTGGCACGTTATAAATTATATGGCAAGTTTTTTACTCTTGCAAGATATAAAAATGGATAGTCTTATATGAGCATTTTAAAACACTTGTGTGAATGGAAATGTGATTATAGCTACCATCAAAATGTAGTTATCCCCAGTGCATTGCACAGAGAGGCTCTGGTTTAAAAAGCTTTATATTGTTTGCTAAACATGGACATTGTTTGCCAGAGATTAATTTAAACTAACCATCCCAGCATTTGCTACAATAACCATTTGTGGAAATGTGTGGTGGGTTGAAGCCAAATAAGTAAAGAAGAGAAGAAAGGAGAGATATAATTGAAGTAAAACAGATATGAAATTGCAGCTGTAGAACAAAGAATAAAAAAAAGTATTATATACTAGTTTGTGGAAGGTATCTATTTATTCTGTAGTTGGAATTAGGTGCTGGAGGACAGAAGGAAGACACTGTATTTCTTTTTTTTTTAAATGACGTCAAGGCTTTTGGGGCCAAAAAATATTAATGCTTGTTTATATTTAAACCTCACTGGATGGGTTATATTGGGATAAATCTTCCTATCAATTAGATTCGGAGATGATGCATAACTCGTGGTTTTGGCAAGAAAATAAAGGGGGAGTGGCTTATAAAAAATTAGTAGATTCACTGTCTAGACTGTCCTGCCCCTCAGTAACATTGGATTCCGATGGTTCCCAGGACATAATCCTTGCAGAAGACAATATATGGTTTATTTAGTGAATAATGAATTGTGTCAAATTGAAATTTAAATTTTAATGTAAAATAGCTAATGTTATTCTCTCATAGAGACAACTGGAAACAATTGATATTCTATAGTGCTTATTTTCTAACGTAAATTAATGTTGTTTATTTGTGTAAGACATCTTTATTTTCATTTTTGCGCAAAAGAATAGCCTTGTAAATAAATATATAATTGACTACAAAGGTCATGCTAAAATCCATATCCGTGAAACATCCACAGCATTTCTATCTGAAACCTTTAAAGTATTTAGTACAATAACTGCTACCCTATTGGCAGATAATTAAACCATATACTTTATTTACTCAAATCTAATACGCACCTTTATTGGCAAAATAAAGTTTCCAAAATGTGAATTCGCATTAGATTTGATGGTGCATTAGATTTAAGTTAATTCACAGGCCAGAGAATTTTGGATTTTGCTGGTGATTTTGCCAGGAAATTTCTCCCCAGAAAGTGGGCAGTCCTCTCTTAATGACCATCGTAGGAATAGAACTCGGTCGTAAATTGAGAATATGAGTTATAAGGAACTATTATTAAAAATAACAAAAAAATTATAATAATGCACAATGTTGTATAGTAGTATACAAATTTTCATTATATTCACCAGCAAAAAAAAATCAGCTTCCAGGCTTCCAGAATTGAGGTGCACATTAGATTTGATGACGCATTAGATTCAAGTAAATACAGTAATTCTTACACAGCCTATCAATGATTGTATGTGCCACAGGCAGATAATGTTCTGGATTGATGGTCAATGTTCATGCCTGTTGCCAGTAAGCACTGGAATGTGCACCAGCATTAATCAACATTGGAGTTATATATAATGCATAATTTTGGGGAAATGTTGTAAAAGCTGGATTTGTCTTATTCAGCACTCCCTATTGTTTGTTCCTAAAAATATAATTTGAGAACTGAGCAATAATTTTTATTTTTTTTATTTTTTTATATTGTGAGGAGGATCTATACTTCATGAAATCACCTGCCTCAAAGGGGAGGAACACTCCAAAAAAAATAAATAAATATATATATATATACATATATATATATATATATATATATATGTATATATATATATATATTTTTTTTTTCACAAACACAGAATACTTGGTTTAGTCACTATTAAATTACAATATGTTTATTCAGTGACAATGCATGCCACTGCACTGTGCAAATGAAGAGGCCAACAAGAACTCTGATATAAAGAATTGGCCAATTGTAACCAAGCATGTGTACTCTTCAAAGAAGTGACAAGTCAGCAACAGGATAGTATGTGATCATATATTGATCACATATTGTTATATATTTAATTGCTACTACATAATGGAACTATGGAAACTGAAGTTGAGTTTGCATAACAATCAGTGTTCCATAAACAAACAGAAGCTGTGGAATATTTAACAGTTGGAAATTAAGTGAGAGTCTGATCAAAGAAGAGGGATGTGTGGAAAAATGAAGGGAGGACAAAGAAGCTTTGTTTTAATACCAACTGTATATTGTTAGGGGAGACTATAACATAGATAAATATGCCAGAGGGATTTTTGTACATTTAAATACAACATTTAATTCTGGATGAAGTGAGCCAGTGTAGTGTATGAGTATGACAGACACAGTGTAGCGAAATAAGGTAATAAATCTGATATAAGCATTCAGTATGGGGTGGTGTGTGTCAGAGGCACACACTGAATATGGTATTGGACATTGCTTAGTATGCAGCTGATCACTAGCAGGGTTGTTTACTAAAGCAGAAATTCTGAATTTAAGGTCCAAATAGAGTAACTGAAAAGAAAAGTTCTAGGTCAGCTATGCTTTCAACTTCACTAATCTGTCCATCAATTTTAAATTCACATATAATATATGGATTACATTTTCCTCCCAATAAAGTCATACAATATGATGTTTATTATGACAGGTACCCTTCAAGGCAAAATCAATTTTCACAGAAAGTTAGCAAAGTCAAAATTCATCTCATACATGTGTCATCCCTCTTCTCTTTCCCTGTGGACGGTACTTCTTAACCCCTTAAGGACACATGGCATGTGTCTTTTATTCCAGAAGTTTGGTCCTTAAGGGGTTAAAGGGTTACTCCAACCCTTAGGAAACATATATATATATGTATATTTTAAATTTAAAATGCCTTAGAGCAGTGGTTCCCAAACCAGTCCTCATGGCTAACCAACAATCCAGAATTTATGTATAGTTGTAATCAAAAGTATTCAACTCATAGAGAAGTCTGTAATTGGATTATTTCAAAAATCTGAGCCAGGGAGGATGGAAAGGGGGGATGGGCATGTATGGTGGGATCGGAATTTAATAAAAAAAACAAGAAAAAACCTTACAGAGGTAGGCGGGAAATTACAGAGGGAGGTGGAAAGGAGGGCCCACAGGATAGGGATGTTTTCCCCTTGCGGATTATCTGCCTGCAAGGGGGAAGATTTTAACATCTGTTGCTTGCTCATTGTGCATCCTGACAACAGATGTAAAATATGCACAGAATATACATTGTCTAAATCAGAGGTGGCTCTAGACTTTATGAGGCCTTAGGCGAAACTCAAACACGAGGCCCCACTAAGAAAAAAGTGAGAAAAATAGAGTTGCAATACATGCACACTGTCACATATACACATTGATGCACAGTTTACCTGTGTATGTGCCTGAGAGAGTGTCTGACAGAGAGTATCCTTGTGTGTGTGAATGTATGTCTCTGTGAGCATGTTTGCGTTTTTATCTGGGACCGTATGTGTATGGGGTAGCTGCTTGAAGTGTGTTGTGTGTATGGGGGGTCTGCCTGTGGCCTTTGTGCATTGTGTTTATGGCAAAGCTATGTTTCCTAACTGTGTGTGTATGATGAATGTCTTCAGCTGGTGACTGTGACAAGGTGAGTAAAGGGGTACCAGTGGCAGGGAGAGCGTGACAGGGAAAAGGGAGTATGACATAGTTTCTCCCTCACAATTCTCCCTCACAATGGACAGATATATAGTTGCAGAATGCTGCAGCATAGTGACCTAACGGAGAGAGAGACTTGTCTTTTACCTATACTACTCTGTCTACTATAACAACGTTAGGTCACTATGCTGCAGCATTTTGCAACTATATATTTGCCGCAATTGATACATTAGGCAACGCATACATAGAGACTAACAAGGAACAGTTTTAACTGTTTAATATCTGCATATATTTGGATGTGACCATTCTTATCATCCTATCTACTTTAACCACTTAACCCTAAATAGTAGTGTTAAAAGGTATAATAGGTCCAGCTTTAATTTAATTTGTGGCAGATCTACTAACAATTCTAATTCCTGGTTAGATGTGTATATATAACTGCAGTCCATGACTATAATTACCTGAATATTCTGGTGGAATGTTCCCACAAATTGGAGACAGATATCCACATTATTCTGGTAATTAACTTACCAAACCATCTAACCTAACTTGCATCTTAACAGCGCGACAATTTGCACTACTTAATATGGTACCCTGATATTTAGATAATCCCCCTACATTGGCAAATAAATTAATAAAGCCAGATATTGAAAGGGTACTACTATCATAGTTTCCATGTATCAGCCAGAGGTTTAGCCAACAGGCTTTGATAATAAACACCTGCTCTCTTTACTATTTGGTTAAGTGCATATTTAACATTGTTAACTATTTCTCAAGCTAAACGCTCACGCTCAAAAGCTACTTTGCGTGAGAGCGTTTTGAGTTTTTTGTTTCTATTTCCCATAAGAAAGCATTGTAGTGGCTGAGTTTGTCAATTCTGATGATCTAAGCCAAGGAGGTGGGGTGGGGCGGAGCTAAATCAGCATTTTCTCACAGAGATGCATTAAATCAATGCATCTCTATGAGGAATGTTCAACGTCTCCATACAGACCATGAAGACGTGGAACGACAGTGCTGCACTTTTTGCAGCATTGACCCAGGAAGCAACTCTAGTTGCCATCGGAGTGACTGCGGCTGGAGGTATCAATAGGGACAGGAGCAACGTAAATGCTGCCATTCCTTTGAAAAGTAGTTGTACAGGTGACTATAGTGTCCCTTCAAATACCGGCAAACATATTGGAGTGCTAAAAGAAAATCCTAGCATCCCAATATGTTAAACACTGGTGAGACCTCACTTGGGGTATTGGAGACCATATCTTCAGAAGGATATTGATACTTTAGAGAGAGTTCAGATAAGGGCCACTAAACTGGTTGCTTTAAACTTCACTAATCTGTCCATCAATTTTAAATTCATATATAATATATGGATTACATTTTCCTCCCAATAAAGTCATACAATATCATGTTTATTATGACAGGTACCCTTCAAGGCAAAATAAATTTTCACAGAAAGTTAGCAAAGTCAAAATTCATCTCATACATGTGTAATACCTCTTCTCTTTCCCTGTGGACGGTACTTCTTAACCCCTTAAGGACACATGACGTGTCTTTTATTCCAGAAGTTTGGTCCTTAAGGGGTTAAAGGGTTACTCCAACCCTTAGGAAACATATATATCTGTATATTTTAAATTTAAAATGCCTTAGAGCAGTGGTTCCCAAACCAGTCCTCATGGCCAACCAACAATCCAGGATTTATGTACAGTTGTAATCAAAGGTATTGATTGCAGGATAAAACTTACAAGGAAAGGTTAAAGGATCTTAACATGTATAGCTTGGAGGAAAGACGAGACAGGGGGGATATGATAGAAACATTTAAATACATAAAGGGAATCAACACAGTAAAGGAGGAGACTGTATTTAAAAGAAGGAGAACTACCACAACAAGAGGACATAATCTTAAATTAGAGGGGCAAAGGTTTAAAAATAATTTCAGGAAGTATTATATTACTGAGAGGGTAGTGGATGCATGGAATAGCCTTCCAGCTGAAGTGGTAGAGATTAACACAGTGAGGGAGTTTAAGCATGCGTGGGATAGGCATAAGGCTATCCCAGACTTAAGATAAGGCCAGGGACTGATTAAAAGTATTTTGAAATATTGGGCAGACAAGATTGGCCAAATGGTTCTTATCTGCCGTCACTTTCTATGTTTCTATGTTTCTAGAAATGGTATATATTATGTATGGGCTTAAAGGAAAAGTGTTAAATTACATTGGAACAAATACATAGCAAAAATGTCCAAAAGGTAATTTGGGAAAATGATTCAGTCATGAAAGGGTTAAAATGAATGCCTTCACTAAATTTGCTGTCTTTCTTTTCCACAAGGAAAATTTGTCTGACTGAGCATAATGATTCTATCAAGTCCTGTGCATTGTGAACCCTTTCAACATATGTTGGGATTATTTTGATTTTACTCAAGAAAGAATATGTGTATATAAACATTAAAGGGATCCTATAGTGCCAGGAAAACAAACCTGTTTTCATGGCACTATAGGGTTAATATGTTCCACCCTCCCTCAGGGCCCCCCTGCCGCTGGTTTGAAGGGGTTAAGATCCCTTCAGCAACTTACCTTAATCCAGCGCCGGGCTCCCTCAGCGCTGGTGACCTCTCCTCCCCCTGCCAACATCAGCTCCCGAGTGGAGCCGCATACGCGGCCAGAATGCTTTCCTGTGGGGATCTTATTTGACGCTGACTACGTGAGGACGTCCAGCATCATTTCAGTGTGATTTACTCACTGAGAATCGTGGAAGCGGCCTCTAGTGGCTGTCAGGGAGACAGGCACTACAGGCTGGATTAACCCTCAGTGTAAACATAGCAGTTTCTGTGAAACTCTATGTTTTTAGCTGCAGAGTTAAAACTAGGGGGACCTGGCACTCAGATCACTTCATTGAGCTGAAGTGGTCTAGGTCCCTATAGTGGTTCTTTTATATTTCCAATTACAAACAAATAAAACAAACTAAGTTTACCGTTTTATCAAAACTTTAGAAAAAGACCTCGTTAAAAAAGATACAAGAAATATTCAATACATGTATGCAGATATGTTCCAAAGTAACATGAATAGTGAAAAAGTAGAAACAGGTTTACATAGATTAGACTTAAAATAGCTTTTCACAATTTTGTTATAAATACTTACAGCATGGACTCTTTCAGCAAACAGTATTACCAGTGTAATAAGAAGCAGCAACCTGAATAAATAATATATTAAATATTAATATGCATAGCTTAAAAATAATCTACAGAATTGTACTTAAATGATTTCCTTAATACATATTTTATAAAACAAATTATTTTACTGTGAAAAAGTAATGGCTGTTCTCAAACATCGAAGGAGCACTCCAAGTGCCATAACCACTAGAGTGCAGTACTGGTTACGGTGCCAAGAATGTTGCATTGTCAGCCTCCCATATTGTAAGATGTCAAACTGTTCTAGAATGTTTAGACATCTTGCTTAGGATGCTCCCAGAATTCACTACAGCTCAGTGAGAGACGGGCACTTTCTTCACTGAACTAACCCAGTAGTGTAGGGCATATCTCATTTGCTCAATCAGCCAATGTGCCAGCCCTGTACTGTGGGACTTAAATCTGGAGAGCTAATGGAAGCTACGAGGCAGTGGAGGCTGGCATCAGTTCAACCCCAGTTAGGAATCTAAGCCATTCTAAAACAGTTTGGCTCCTTACAATAGAAGGCACCATAACCACTATAGTGTGCTGTAGTTGTATTATGATTTGAATGTACCTTTAACATACACAGTGTGAGCTTGACAAAAGTCTAAAGCAATACTTAAAATGTAATTAAAGAACTGTCCCTTCAAATAAAGTTGTCAATGGGTTGTGTTTTCCATTAAGAAACTCCTCTGTTTATATGTCTTTATTCATTTAGATCACATACTAGGTTGTCGAAGCATAGTCTGACATATAATGTAAATCCGTGATGTTTAGAGTCAGATCTAGTGAATGTGCATGTGTGCTCATGGTAGCATGGGAAGAATGTCATGTGCACGTGTGCATGAACAGTTTTAATGGGTAGAATGTGTCTGCGTAGAAACAAATTTGGATCCAAAACTACCCAGAAATGCGGCACAGTGGGATTTATACATGCCGCTGTTGGACAACAACTCTGATATATGTTATACATGTATTCATCTGTGAGTTGAGTGCTCCATCCTCCATCATGCTTATTTTAATAAACTGAGATTGGTCTGTCAGATATTCCATACTTCTCCCACATGCCCAATGCTGTGAGATGATGGAGATGATATGACCAATATGTCAGACTATTCTAATTCATAATAAGGACAGGTGTGACTTCATGTCTACCTCAATGGAACTTACAGGATGCTGAGTCCCCAATTTAATTTGCTTCCTCGACTTCTACTACAAGATATGGAACATGGATAGCATGACCAGTGCTGATCATAACAATAAAGATTATTATACTATATATTATATACTTTAAATCCAGCCGCTAAAAGTATCAGGAAAGGTTGGGTTTTTAGGTGTGTTTTATTTTATGTTATGGTGCTTTCTGTGGGTTGGTTAAAGAGGCAAGAGTTGATAAAGGGGTACATACAGAATACATTAAAGGATACATTTCTTTTTAAATTACAGTGGTTTGATTTCATTAGAAAATTATTTTTTTTTAAATGCCCACAGCTGCACATATATACTTAGTGGTATTTGGGGACGTGGGTTCTATATGTCTTACTTAGGTTCAAGTACAGGAGAAAAGGTGTACTACTGTATGCACGTAGTTCATGTGTACATAAACACAGTTTAGCAGTACATGAGACATGTATCCCATTCTGTACAAAAGTTTCCGTTGTTTTCTAAACTCATTCGAACATTAATGGACATTAATTCCATGAATAAAAATATACTTTTTTTTTAACGTTGAAATGAATAACTGAGAACTATTTTTGTTTAGGAGAAAATGATTGCAGTAACTATATTTCCAAATCTTCTAAAAAGTTGCAATAAGAAAAGAGGGTTGCCCCCTTAAAGATCAATGGCAACTTATTAGTATTGTACTTATCAGATCCTTAAAGACCAATGGAATATCCAACAATATTGTTCTGTAGAGCTATCTTCTCAAAATAACCAGGGCATTAGGTATTTTGGTAATCAGGTGCACTAAGCAGATTATAATAGGAGCAAAAAATGAGAATTGCACCTTCAGTGGTTAAGAAACACTGCATGACCTAAACACTACAACTCCACTCACCTTGGAAAAGAATGCTGTGTGAATGAGGACTGTGCCTCTCTCTTCTTGCTGCACCTAACTTTGCCCTTCTCCATCCTTACAGTTATTTTCTGACTCCTATATAATCTATGAAGAAAACAGATAAAATGTATGTCAATATTTAGATGCACAGACAGTATTCTCTGGAAAAATAAATAAACAAAAAAGCTAAAAATTGAAAATTGCACTTAATTGTCTTTTCTTCAAATCTCACAGACCTTGGCAGATATCATGTTACAGTATACCACACAGACTGACCTAGTACTGAAGAGGTTAATGCAAACACAAGAGTTGCTGTAACACTGAGTATTCTGTAACTAAAACTTACTTCGAAAACGTTCTGATAGCTTTGCTTATGATTAGTGCAACAAACGCCAGCTCTGTCTGACACCAGCTGTACTTGTACTGTTAGTTTACAGTTAACTTGTGTCTTAGCCTTAGCTCGCGAAGTGAGTTATAATCATGTAAGCAACGGACCATGGCAACTATTTCTCAGTTATAATACATAGTATACTATAGTCAGTTATAATACATAGTATTCTATAGTCAGTTATAATACATAGTATACTATAGTCAGTTATAATACATAGTATTCTATAGTCAGTTATAATACATAGTATTTTATAGTATTATAATACATTGTATACATTGCTCCCCTCCCGTAACATTCAATATACCGTTGGATGAAGCTGGGATTACGGAATGATCACATAATATTTCATTTACTATTGGGTTATAAATAGCCTTAATAGGGAGCTACATACATGGTTCTGAATGCCCCCCAGTGGTGTATTATACTGGGTTCTTAATGTATTATACTGGGTTCTTAATGTATTATACATGGTTCTGAATGCCCCCCAGTGGTGTATTATACTGGGTTCTTAATGTATTATACTGGGTTCTTAATGTATTATACATGGTTCTGAATGCCCCCCAGTGGTGTTATACTGGGTTCTGAATGTATTATACTGGGTTCTGAATGCTCCCCAGTGTATTATAGACCCTCTCACCACTTACCGGCAGTCTGGGATCAGCGATAGGACCTGTCCTGGGATCAGTGCTGAGATCAGGGCTGCTCTCGCTCGCTCATCCCGAGCAGCAAAGAATGGACGCTCCCTAACTTCTCTCAGCTCCAGGACCAGAGCTCCCGGTGCTCTCCGTGTGCACTTCTGCTGCAAACAGGATGGTGGGTGATGCAGTCTCATGCATGGTCCCCACTTTGGAGGGTGGGGGAAGCAAGGGGTGGGGTGTTAGCGCCAACAATCTGTCCCACTATTCTTCACAGCGCATTCCAAGCTGAGCCTCCACCAGAGAGAGGATCCTAGAGGACATGGTGCTGGGACTCATTGCGGCAGAGTAACACTAATACAGAGACAAGATCCCGGCTTGGTGTCTGTGACTGGCTTTAACTCCTCTCCTACAGCTGGACCATGAGCTGGCATCTGGGGGCCACACTGCTTCTCCTGCTGGGGCTCATAGGCAGCAGCCAGTCTGCGGTGAGTGAGGGCATCCTGCATTAACAGCATTTTATTATTGACCTGACCCCAAACCGCAACATACAATATTATAAATACATTATCTACATTGTGTGACCATCACCAACAGACAACGAATAGAGACTACAAGAGAAATTCTCATTCACACACTGATTTAATACACACTGATTTAATACACTCAAACTCACTCAATTAACACCAATAACCACACAATACTCAAACAACACCATACTTCACACTGACTATTGTACTCCCCATACTCCTCACTGACTATAATACTCCCCATGCCCCACACTGACTATAATACTCGCCATACTCCTCACTGACTATAATACTCCCTATACTCCTCACTGACTATAATACTCCTTATAGCCCACACTGATTATAATACTCCCCATACCCCACACTGACTATAATACTCCCTATACCTCACACTGACTATAATACTCCCCATATTCCTCACTGACTATAATACTCCCCATGCCCCACACTGACTATAAAACTCCCCATACCTCACACTGATTATAATACTCCCCATGCCCCACACTGACTATAATACTCCCTATACCTCACACTGACTATAATACTCCCCATGCCCCACACTATCTGTAATACTCCCTATACCCCACACTGACTATAATACTCCCTATACCTCACACTGACTATAATACTCCCCATGCCCCACACTATCTGTAATACTCCCTATACCTCACACTGACTATTATACTCCACATACCCCACACTATCTGTAATACTCCCTATACCTCACACTGACTATTATACTCCACATACCCCACACTGACTATAATACTCCCCATGACCCACACTGACTATAATACTCCCCATGCCCCACACTATCTGTAATACTCCCTATACCCCACACTGACTATAATACTCCCTATACCTCACACTGACTATAATACTCCCCATGCCCCACACTATCTGTAATACTCCCTATACCTCACACTGACTATTATACTCCACATACCCCACACTGACTATAATACTCCCCATACCCCACACTGACTATAATACTCCCCATACCCCACACTGACTATAATACTCCCCATGACCCACACTGACTATAATACTC
>OW240912.1:277107599-277467927 GCA_933207985.1 Pelobates cultripes
TCCGAACATGTTTTTTTAAAATGAACCACACTAAGTGTATTTTTGTTCAATAAAGATATCTTTTTTTTGTAGGTATGTAGCACTTTCAAAGCAATTTTCTAATCAAATATTTTGTTTTGAGAAATTTCAATTGGCTATGAAAAATCTCATTGCTGTATTAATGAAAAACAAGATAGAGACTACATGAAATATCTCTTAGCAATTATTTTTCTTGCATAAACACACAACAGGATTTGAAATTGGGAGACAGTTTTCAAAACCCCTTAGCAATTATTTGCCTATAAATACTCTTTAAAATCACAACTTCACAACAAACAGTTGAAAGGCAGGAATCTCCACCATCACCAAGCAATGAAAGAAATCCTCTACAAAAATGATCTTACTAAATGAGAAATAATTCTCATATCACAGACATTCATAATATTTAGCTAAGCTTTTTCCAGTCCCACTATACAAAGAAATGCAATGATGGATAGCAGTATATGCCTAATTAACACCTGACAACCAAAACTCACTGAATTTGACTGACTCCTCTAAAAGTTTAAAATATGTGGAGCAAGGACCTGATTTGTTTAATAGTTTTTGGGATTGTCTTCTCATACAATAGTTTTGTATGAAAGCTCAAATTTATCTTCAGTCCCTCTTATACTTTTCAATGCCACTGGTCCCCAGAGCTGTCTATGCTTTGTATATTTTCTGGCATTACCTGTCCTGGGTCCACTTCTCTTCATTCTGTTTAATTACTTTGAAGAGGACATTGAAAGCTATGGCAAAACTAAAAAAAAAGTGCAGATGTGAGCTTAAAAAATAACAAGGAATCCCCTTTCTTAATTATGAGGAAAGGCTAGTCAAACTGCATTTGTTTTCTTTAGAAACAATGAATATCAGAGGGGACATGATAACACTATACAAATATATACATTGTCAGTGCAGACATGAAGTCATCTATTCTGTAAATATTTTTAAAAAGGCCTGGTGTTTTGGGGGGAAACCAGAATATTCAAGGATATAATTAATATGTATGTGAGCAGGTTGTTGATTCAAGTGGAAATCCGATTACCATTATAGAGTCAAGTAATGTATTTCTTTTTTTGTGGAAATACATTAAACATTGAGTAATACGCAAGTTCATTTAATATTTAAAACAGTGACTCATGATAACAAGAAAATTATCCCTGATCCTGAAAGGCTGAAAGGAGGATCAACAGCAGCTAGGCAGATTTTGCAGGTAACTGGGCAGGCATGGGATCTGACTGGTAAATTGAGTGCGAGCTGAGAGTTTTCTGGCACTATGGAGTGAGAATGATGGGTGGAAAGTGACTATAAATGTCGGGGCTCACATCAAGAAAGTAGTGGACGCTGTGGATATGACTGAAGAGCCTGTGCTGTGCTATATGGACCCAGACTTCAAGCTTTATGTTTATTTCTGTTTATTTCCATTTATTGTTGCATATTGTCATGATGTTAGTGTTATAAGTGGGGAGAAATTGTGGTTTGTAAAGTTATACATTATTGATGTTTCAGGTGTCAGGTTATGAATGATCTGATTATAAGGAGGTGCAAAAGTAATGTTTGAAAAGTAATGTTTTAAAAGTTATGAATGTTGATTGCTTAATGTTGCAGTTTTAAAAATATTTTGGTATGCTTTTCTTATTAAAAATGAAAATACCACAGGCGGACGGGATGTGAAAGGAGCGAAGAGCCAAATAGACCATTCCACTCATTTGAAGAAATCCAGAGCATGAACATAGATTACTACTCGCAATACTCCAGACCTTGCAGGTTTGGAGCTGGGGGGCAACCCACCTTGTAGTACTTCCTGCACAGACGGTGAACCTCGACCTACTGAGGGGAACCACAGACCGAACAGTAATGCAATATGTTGCTATACACTTTGAGTTTCTTACATGGTTTTTTTCCTTTATATTATATTAATTGCCCTCCATATCATAATTGTACGTTGAACTATGTACTTGCAGCTTCAAGCCCCAGATGATACATTACACATGTGTTTATTACATTTACCATAATGTCGCACAGTTGTATGATGAAAGAACATTTTCAATAAATACAAATTGAAAAACAAAATTAAATACCACAGCCTTTGCCCAAAATTTCAAAGTGAACTCATGTGTTTATGTTTATTGCGTGAAGTCTTATTTATTTATCTTATAATAAAATGATTGCCTACCATGCATATTTTAAAGCCAATATTTAAACAATGTAGAGAAATTACGAATTATACCAGAGGATAATTTGAAATAAAAGAACAGCACTGTCGCATTGTGTGTGTTTATGGACCTCAGAACTTTGATATGTTTCCCCTCACCAAATCTCAGTCTGTCATTAATTCAATAGCCAGTGAGAGATGTATAAGGTCACCACTTTCACAACATTCTTTGTCTGTGTTCTTTGATGACATAATCATTTACTAAGGACACAGAATAACAATCTTCTTTCCATGAAATTAAAACTCAAATATTTCCAATACATTTATTTAGAGCAATGGAGGGCAACTTACAGCAAAATATTTGCCAAAGCCAAAAGAAAGTCAAATGTAGATAGATTTAGAGAGCCTACATGGAAAGCCCTTTTTAAGGTACTATTATTTGAAATATGCATCTTACAGATAAATACAGATGTTTGAAAAATACAAAGGATAAACTCTGCTAATTGTGTTTAGTTCCAATAAAAGAATCTATTCAAGAACAGGCAGAACAGGCAGAACTGAATACAATGACCTAAAACCGACCTCTGAATTAACTGCATCTTGAACTGCACTTTCAAAGGGAATACAATATTATTGCCAACTATTTGCTAAACAAAGAGTATAACTGAACATGGGTAGCTAAATATCATTGTCTATTGCAGCAAGAGGAAATACCAACACACAAGTTAATTCAGTAATTGAGAAAATGGATAACAAAGGAAAACAACAATTTAGAATAACATATCCAAGATGATAGTGAGTTGAATAATTTTTCCAATTTTTGGTTTAACATTTCGACTGCTTTGTCAGGTCATCACAAGTTCTGGTTTAGGGAATGACCATGTTTTCAAGTGTGAACCATTTGCAGGTGTGAAGGGTAAATGGAATGTAGGTTTTGTGAGATATACAAATGTAAGCTTAAAAACATTTACCCAGTTGTCTAATAATGTTTCTTCCAGTAAAATCATGAATTAATAGGTCCAAACATCTAAAGAGATCTGGTTCCCTCAAATCCTACCTCTCCACATGTCCCCAGTACTGCTCAAGCAACTTCAATCATCACATTGGTTAATTTGGTGAACTACATATATAACATTTGGGGGTCATGATTGCCCTTAAAAAAATCACTTTACTTAAGTAAAACCAATTAAACTTTTGAAGAGCATTTCAGACCAATTGGACCAGTGGTCAAAACTGGAAATTTCATGGCTACCCGCATCAACGGGAAAACCTTTTATCAGTCAATATTCCAGAATGCCCACGTGGTAGACAGCTTGAAAGATGTCCAGGATGCACTATGACAGGGGTAGGCAACCTTTTAGCAGCACTGTGCCGATATAGGATTGTGATGTCCCGTAGCATGCTGGTCCTATTTTTTTAAATTGAGGTCTGTATGCTGCCGTGTGTTATTTATACTATAATTGCTTTGTATCGTTGTATTTGTGCGTATATGAGCTATTATATTGTATATGTTCATGAGTAGTTTGTGGTATCGTGTTTGATACCGATGAATGTGGGCTGTGTATGGGGGCTGCTTGTGGAATTGTGTGTGTGCATGGAGTTGTCACGTTGTGTGTATGTGGGGCTGTTTGAGGTATTGCATGTGAGAGGCTTCATGTTGGGTTGTGTGCATGTATGTGGATTGTTAGCGGGTTACGTTTGTGCGGATTGTGTGTCGTTTGTGTGTTGGCTGTTCATATTATTTGTATGAGGGGAGGGTTATTCTGCATTTCTGTGTATATCTAGCAGTGTGGGTGGCTTCCCTGGGTTCCAGTGGGGACCAGGCTGGCCAGGTACAGGTGAAGGACAGGAGCTGCAACAGCAACTGCGAGCTGCTCTACTCCAGTGTGGATTCCCATTCACAAGTGCTGTGAGGAAGTGATCTGAGATCACTTACTCTATGTGCTGCAATGCATACATTGAGGATTTTCCTTCACCACCTTTTCGTATTAGAAGATATCTGAAGTTTCACTGGGACTCCTGATAGGCCAGAGCCTGTTTGGCTCTAGCAGCCTCGAGTGCCGTGCAAAGACACCTTGAGTGCCATGCCTGGCACTAGTGCCGTAGGTTGCCTACCCCTGCACTATGACCTTGAAGGAATCCACATGGTAGAGAGCTAAGTGCAACATTATTTCCAACAAAAATAACTTTCAATTCTGTTTTAATACTCAGTATACTTCCCAGACTTTTAAAATTATTAAACATTGGCCTTTTTTAATGTAAGACAAATTCCAAAAAAAAGTCAACAGTTTTTATATTTTAGGAAACAAGTGAAAAATTAATTTTTTATTAAAGACTTTTTTTTACATGTGGTTCATGTAAACGTTGTCAGTACCTCCCTAGAGAGACTCTCACTTTCAAAAGTAACCAAACAGGAGAGTATTTTGAGATTAAAGATTATATTACTAGCACCACCACGCACATTGCTCATTTGTTAATGTGTCATTGTGGTGCACAGCATAATGGTAGAACAGAGAAACAATTGAAAACTAGATTTTTAGAACATTGCAATGATATTAAGAAGAACTTTAATACCCACTTTGTGCCCCTGGCAACAAATAATAATAATGGATTTTGGATTCATAAACTTGGGACCATGCAGTCTGAAGGGCTTAATTTAAACTTTGACATGGTCCTTTTTTGTGATAATTTACTTTCACATGTGCATACATATGTGTATATGTATATTTATACATGTTAATGTACCTCCTTTTCCCCTCTCTCTTTCCTTCTTAAATTAATTCTAAATTTGGTTTATATATTTCCTATATATATATATATATATATATATATATATATATATATATATATATATATATATATATATATATATATATATATTTATATATATATATATATAGGAAATATATAAACCAAATTTAGAATTAATTTAAGAAGGAAAGAGAGACTTTATGTCTCCTCTCTTTTTTTTTGTAATATATTTGAAATATATTATATTTGTATATTATTAAATACATTTAGAAGTCTTTTTTCATATTTGGTTTTTTAAGTAAGACACTTTTTGAGCCAAATTTATTAAAGGTTACATATTTTTATTGCTCTTAATTTTTAAATTTTACTGTATATTGTATATTGTACTTAATGAGGCTTTTTAAAGAAGTTTATGTTTTGTTTATATGTGATGTGAGAATCTATTTCACAAAATAATTGAATTAATATAAGGTTTGGACATTGGAATGCAAGAAACCTCATATTTAGAACACATATGGAGCATATTTGGAACGCACTTGGAATGCAAGGCATCCCCGACAGAAACAATTAATCAGAAATATATAAGTAACACCCGATGTTGAAATTGAAGCTTGAATCTGCTGGCACTAAAACTCACCACTAAATTATTCGCTGCAGGTGGAACCTATTATGGAAGCCCATCGGGTTGGCTAACGGAGGTATGGGGAGGTGTCACATTTTCTACTAGTGTTTTTATCTGTTGTTTATTGGGTCAGCTGAGCTTGTCAAGGAGGCAGATCAGGAGCAGAGCCATCACAAGGCAAACACAGCCTTGGCCAATCAGCATCTCCTCATAGAGATGCATTGAATCAATGCATCTATATGAGGTAAGTTCAGTATCTCCATGCAGAGGGTGGAGACACTGAATGTCAGTGCTGAACACTGTGCAGCACTGCCCCTGGAAGTGTTTATTGCACAAAGCCTGAAGGGAATGATTATACTCACCAAAACAAATACAGTAAGCTGTAGATGTTCTGGTGGCTATAGTGTCCATTTAACTGCCACATTATTAAACTCCCAGAACCATAATATCGCACACATTGTGTTCATGTGACCCACATCTAATCATGATTCTCATAAATAAAATCTCCATTTGTTTCACAGCACTGTACAGTTGTAAATTTCCCCATGTCTCTCAAATCATGTCAAGAGAACATTACTTCTAAAATTCAGTATGAGGTTTTTGGTTTCTCATGCTTTTCTCTTAATAGATTTTGTAAAGCTCACATGGAAATTCCTCCTACTCTATAATTTAAGCCAAATGTCTGTTTAAATCATGGGTAGTCAACCTTTTAATTCCTACCACCCACTTTTGTATCTTTGTTGATGGTAAAATTTCCTTAATGCCCACCAATGCCGCAGTAAGTATTTTTCTTAGCTCAAGTGCAATTTTTTTTACATTTATTTATTTTTAGAAAGGAGGTTTTAAAAAAATAAATTAAAAAAATGTGTACTTAAAGGACCACTATAGTGCCAGGAAAACAAACTTGTTTTCCTGGCACTATAGGGTCATTAGGTCCCCCTCACCCTCAGGGCCCCCCTCCCGCTGGGCTGAAGGGGTTAAAACCCCTTCAGCCACTTACCTTACTCCAGTGCCAGGCTCCCTCTGTGCTGGGGAACTCTCCACCCCCTGTCGATGTCAGATCCGAATGCGCGGCAATAGTGCATTCAAACCGCCCAAAGGAAAGCATTACTCAATGCTTTCCTTTGGATGTCCAGCGTCTTCTCACTGTGATTTTCACAGTGAGAATCGTAGAAGTGCCTCTAGCAGCTATCAGTGAGATTTACCCTCAGTGAAACTGCTATGTTTTCAGCTGCAGGGTTAAAACTACAGGGACCTGGCACCCAGACCACTTCATTGAGTTGAAGTGGTCTGGGTGCCTATAGTGGTCCTTTAAATTTATCTTTTTTTTGTTCTATTTTCTATTCTACTTTTTTTTCTATGTGTGTCTGTGAGGTGCAGTGTGTGTGTGTTTGTATGGGAAGGGTGTGGTGTGTGTGTGTGATAGGTACAGTGTGTGTGAGATGGCAGTGTGTGTGAAGGGGACTGTGTGTGTGAAGGGTGCTGTATATGTGAGGGGTGTTGTGTGTGTGTGAAAAGTGTATGTGAGAGGATAGTGCGTGTGTGAGAGGGGCAGCGTGTGTCACGGGTATAGTGTATGTTTGTGTTTGAAGGTGCATAAGCTCTATGCTCTGTATAGGTGGGTGAGATGTGAAAATCTATCTCAATGTCTATCCCTCCTCCTTCTTCTTACCTTTTACCAGGGAGGGGGGACATCATGCTGCAAGCCATGGTGGTCCAGTGGTGGCATGTTCACTTTAGCCTGCAGCTCCTCTGGCTGCCGGCTGACTCTCTTGTCCTCCTGTGAGCACAGCACTGAATCGGAGCTTTGCCATGGTAACACGTGTCAACACTCCGACCAGTCTGCCCGCGGGAGGAACACAGAGCCTCTCAGCCCCTTCTCCCTCTGCTCTGTTATCTATCACAGGGAACAGTGTATCTACAGATCCCACAGACCAGACTTTTAGTAATATACAGTTTAAAATTGCTAATGCTGTGGGCCCACTATTACTGATGCGGTATAAAGCAGAAAATGAAGGCAATGCTCAGAAATCTTATACTTCATCTCTGCTGGCATCTGAGATGGCTTTATTGAAAGCGTCCGGCAGGGCAGTGCTAATTATTGGCCAATGCTTTAGCTACATCTCAAACATTCGCAGAACCTGCAGGCTCCACGCAGCAGGAATGTCTGACCTAGCCCTTAAGTAACATAAGTTCACAAATTTGGAGGATTCTTACCTTTTCGGTCCCTCGTTCATTTAGGAGGCTAAAGGCTGTTTTAAGGCAAGGTGTGCCTTTTCAGTGCTCAAAAAGTCCTTTTCTGGCTACAAGAAGCACTTTTGGACAGAGCGTCGCCTCGAACGGGCTGCAGGAGCACCTCGAGAAGCATCTCACCAGGCCCAGTACCGCCACTACAGTGGGAAACACAAGCTCCCAAGTGGTTTCAAAGAGAAAACCTATGTATTCAAGTAAGTGTTCCTCCTCACACACCACTAATTTGGAAGGATAGTTCTTCAGACAAATGGGTTATAGAGATTTTTCAAAGAGGTTTACAATTCCCCCTTTAAGGCTCCCAGTGCAGAGGTTTGCACCCTGCAGAGAGGTGAACCCAGTGCTAGATGCCTCCCTTTCCCTAGCTTTAAATCAAGAGAAGATAGAGTTGGCAGACATGTCTATTACAGAATGGGTCATTCCATTGTTTCCAATCCCAAAATCAGGCAGTTCCTGGAGACCGGTTCTAAATGACAGGTCTCTCAACGCTTTAATCAAAAGAAAAAGGCTCAGGATGGAGGGTTTATCAGATCTTCCAGGCTTAGTACAGAAAACATTTTTCTGCATAAAGTTAGACCTAAAAGATGCCTTCCATTCAGTCCCTATAGCCAAGAAACACAGGTATTTTCTAAGGTTTCGGTGTAAAGGTGTGGCAGTGGACTGTTATGGTGTTTGGCCTATCCAATGCACCACACACATTCTCCAGAATTATGAAATCAGTGATAGCTCATGTCAGACTAAAAAGTTACATGTGTCTGTACTATCTAGATGACATCCTGCTCATGCACCCAAATGGGGAAGTCCTTGCTTCTCAGAGGGATAATCTTGCTTCCCTTTTACAAGACCTAGGATTTGTAGTGAATTTACAGAAACCTGTCCTAATTCCCACTCAAAGCATTCTCTTTCTGGATATTGTACTGAACACCAGGACAATGTCACTTGGAATCCCTCAAGAAAAATGGGACAAATTATTGGTGCATCTGACCTCATCTCTCAGGTGCCAGAGTTGGTCCGTGAGAGATCTGGCAAAGATTATCTGGAAATGTATTGCTTTAACACTATGACAATTCCCCTTTACTTTGCAGAAGAAGTCAGCTGTTTTTAGGGAATCGATTAAGACAGG
Organism: Pelobates cultripes; assembly: GCA_933207985.1. Taxonomy (NCBI): domain Eukaryota; kingdom Metazoa; phylum Chordata; class Amphibia; order Anura; family Pelobatidae; genus Pelobates; species Pelobates cultripes. The sequence continues at coordinate 277,116,516 of OW240912.1, forward strand.
GTGGCCATTGGGAATCAAAATTATTTCTCTCCAAGAAAGTCAGAGAAGAGTTGAAGTCTATTCTGGGGTTAGAAATCCCACTTCCTCGTCCCCTGTTAGAGCATCCGTTTGCAGTTACTCTGACGTCAGATGCCTCAAATCACGGTTGGGGTGCACTTACAGCCCAAACGCAATGTGAGGAATTTGGTCAGACCAAGAGAGACTCTTTCATATTAACATCTTGGAGTTAAGAGCAATAAAGTTAGCTCTTCAGGGGCTAGTTCCTCTAAACCAGTTACGTCGGCAAAAGTCCAATCGAACAACAGGACAGCAGTGACTTATATAAACCACAGAGGAGGCAGAAGATCAAGGGGTCTTTGTTTGGAGGCTCTAGAGCTTTGGTCTGAGGCTATAGCAAATTAAGTTTGGTTTACGTTTCAGGAGAGGCGAATGACTCACAGATTCTCTCTCTCGCCAGAGTTTGTCTCTGGCAAGGATTCAATTAAAGATTGCTCTATTCCAATGGATAGAAAGCAATTTTGGCCAGAGACTAGTAGATCTGTTTGCATCCCAAACATCTCCACAAACTCCTAGGTTTGTCTCCAGGATTTGGACAAAGAGAGCTTGGAAAATGGATGCACTATCTTTCCAATGGACAGATGTTCCAAACCCTTATGCCTTTCGCCCTTCATCTTTACTGATGAAAGTGCTGGAGAAGATCCGCAGGGACAGGGTACAGAATTTAGTTCGTGTTTACCCAGTATGGACCGCCAGACCAGACATATACTCCATGTTACACATCTACTTGGGATGTAGACCTCTTATTAAATTTTCTTAATTCTTTGGATAATGCTAAGATTGATTTAAGAAGGACTGCTATTAAGATTGGCTTCTCTGCTGTCTTTGGCCTTGGCAGCTAGAGGGGCTGAGTTAACTCAAATCTATATTTCAGAACCGTGGTTGTCCTGGAACCCAGAAGGGTTCCATATTATACTAAAAGGGAGACAAAAAAACATTCCATATTTCCCCAGGTCCAGTGGAATTGGTTTTGGTTCAAGATCCTTCTGAACCAAGCTTATGTTTAGTCAGAATTTTAAATTGAGCCCTGTATCTTACAGCAAGGCAATATAGGGACTGACAGAAGGGTAAGGCATGGGAAGTGCTGGCGGTCAGCAAGATAAGCCTTGCCGTCGCATTCATTATGGACTGTAATAGCGCAAGTTGGGAGCATGTAAGACCACTGAAACGCGGATTACAGTAAGGCAAGAAAGGAAAGTGGAATGTACCAGCACCTTAGTGGCATCTGGCGTTAAGTAGGGTTGGAATGCGTGCAATCTTTTTAAGATGAAAGTGGCAAGATTTGTCGATAGACTGAACATGAGGCGTAAAGGAGAGGTCGGAGTCAAAGATAACACCTAGGCAGCGAGCCTGCATGGTGGAGCTGATGGTAGCACCATTGACTTGAAGGGAGAAAGACACAGGAGTAGCTACACTTGAGGGAGGAAAGACCAGAATTTCCGTTTTGGTCAAGCTGAGTTTAAGGAAGTGGGCAGCCATCCAGTTAGAAATAGCAGAGAGGCAGTCAGAGACACTAGTCAAGAGGGAAGAGGAGAGATCAGGAGAATTAGGATAGAGTAGTGACCATGAAATTTTGCAGTGAGTAGATCATTGGATACTTTGGTCAGTGCCGTATCCACAGAGTGCTTAGCGTGGAAACCAGACTGAATCGGGTCTAGCAGAGAGTTGGACTCGAGGAAGTCTGTCAATCTCGCATACACAACTCTTTCAAGGATCTTGGATGCAAAAGGCAGTAGTGAGATAGGACTGTAGTTGTAGTTAGGGTCAAGGTTGGGCTTCTTTAGAGTTGGGGTTATAGTTGCATGTTTGAAGGGCGATGGAAATATGTCAGAGGAGAGAGAGAGAGAGATTAAAAATTTTAGTGAGAGGTAGAGAAAGAGAAGAAGACAGAGTACGGATGAGATGCAAGGGAATTGGATCTAGGGAGCAGAGCAGAAACCTCTTCCGCAGTAGCGGGTGCGAATGAACATAGAACAGCAGAGGGAGTGAGGTTAGGGGAAGTATTGTAAGGGGAAGAAGAAAGTTGAGAGATCTTTTCCCTGATTGTAGAGATCTTGTCAGTGAAGTGAGTTGCAAAGTAGGTGGAGGAGTAACAATAGGGCGGAGAAGAGAGGTAAATGTGTGAAATAATCATTTGGGTTCGCAGGAGAGTGTGGTTATGAGAGTATTGAAGTAATTTACTTCTGCAGAGGAAAGAGCCAAAGTTGTATGAGCACAGCATACATTTATAGTGGAGAAAGTCAGATGCACAGTGAGACTTTCTCCAACATCGTTCAGCAGTTCTGGAGCATTTTTGGAGGTATTGAGTCAGCTTGGTGTGCCAAGGTTGTTGTTTGGGGGGCTTGTTGCATTTAAATGTAGAAGGTGCCATGATGTCTAGTTGAGAGGAGAGAGTGGAATTGTAGAAGGAGGTTGCAGAGCCAGGACAGGTGAGGTTTGAGATAGGTAAAAGGAGAGTTTGGAGATTAGTGGAGAAATGCTCTAGGTCAAGACATTGGAGGTTTCTGTGAGATTGATGTTCAGACGGTGGTGTCAATTGGGTCTTGGGTATGCCAATGTCAAAAGTGAGCAGATGGTGGTCAGATAGAAGAAAAGGAATATTGGCGAGATTAGAGGTGGTACAGAGATAGGGGAAGGTACAATCTTTCTGCTGAGTTCTGCTGAGTTCTGCTGAGTTTAGAAATGATTCAGTCAATTATTTATTACATCAAGGAATCCCTTTCGTCCAGCCAAGGTTAATACAATTAGAGGATCATAGAAACATAGAATGTGACGGCAGATAAGAACCATTCGGCCCATCTAGTCTGCCCAATTTTCTAAATACTTTCATTAGTCCATAGCCTTATCGTATAGTTAGGATAGCCTTATGCCTATCCCACGCATGCTTAAACTCCTTTACTGTATTAACCTCTACCACTTCAACTGGAAGGCTATTCCATGCATCCACTACCCTCTCAGTAAAGTAATACTTCCTGATATTATTTTTAAACCTTTGTCCCTCTAATTTAAGACTATGTCCTCTTGTTGTGGTAGTTTTTCTTCTTTTAAATATAGTCTCCTCCTTTACTGTGTTGATTCCCTTTATGTATTTAAATGTTTCTATCATATCCCCCCTGTCTCGTCTTTCCTCCAAGCTATACATGTTAAGATCCTTTAACCTTTCCTGGTAAGTTTTATCCCGCAATCCATGAACCAGTTTAGTAGCCCTTCTCTGAACCCTCTCTAAGGTATCAGTATCCTTCTGAAGATACGGTCTCCAGTACTGTGTACAATACTCCAAGTGAGGTCTCACCAGTGTTCTGTACAATGGCATGAGCACTTCCCTCTTTCTACTGCTAATACCACTCCCTATACAACCAAGCATTCTGCATACTTTCCACAATGTCTTCGGCTGGTATTGATGTTTCTGTGTTCAAAGGCCACTCAATTAGGGACGCCTCAGCAGCAAAGGGCCTTCAGCTCCTGAAAGCTGCCAGGTGGTTGTCCAGTAAAACCTTTGTTAGATTTTACTGGAGGCCATCAGAAGTTGAATGCCTTCAGTTTCTTAGGACCACCACCAGGTGTGTGCTATTCTACCCACTAGCTTTGCAAGGTGGCTATGACTCCCGGAGGACAAATCAGAGTTTGCAGGAATCTATGATCTGCAAACATTCTTTGTCTTAGGGATGAGCATAACTACCTGGCAATAGCGCCCGTCCCACCCGCCCCTAGTGTAAGGGTTTTGCCTGCTGGTGGTAGTTTGTTTTTCTTTACATAAGGTTATCTTGTGGTTATTCAGCCTATTTCTAACTGCTTTCTGTTTTTTATAGACTATAACTGTACTCCAAGACAAGACCATCAAACCAAGGATCCACCTAAGTAGGACGATTGGATGCTAATAGTATCTGCAATATGAAATTCTCATGGGCTCCTTGCATAAAGAATCTGCTTTCAGAGACTTGTTACGTTTCATTTTTCTGTACAGAACTTCTTTTGTTGCAATTTAGGATGTTCCAGTTTCAGTGTCTATTTGATACTTTCTTAAGTTCATACATTGTTGCCTTGTTATCTGTTTAGCTGTATGAATTGTACAAAAGTTTTCAAGTCCATCTCATATGTCTTTACGACTTATTAAATATTACTGCTAAGACTCCTTTATACTTCCAGTGACCTTCCCTTCCAGGTTTTCATTATTTAAAAGCATTACCTTTAACAATACCTAACTAAATTACACAATATGGAGGGCTCCTAAACATGGGGTAGAATGAGATTCCCCCCCAGAAAGCAAGGCACAATCTGAATGTTGTGAAGTTGAATGCCAAGTTCCCCTACAAGAAATCACTCTGGTTAATAGGATTAAACATAAAATGACTACATGAACAACTTCAACTAAACAATGTAAAATAATTCTCAGAGATAGTAAACCGAAGATGCATTGAACATTTTTTCACAGTGTAATTTTAAGGACCACTGGATATCCCAAGCAATAACCTGCACTAGTATAACATTAATGAAGTGAATTGCAGACAGCTAAAATGTTTCAGCATAAGCTATTGTTAGAGCTCATGTGATTGAGCATGTTAATATTTTACAATATATTAATCTACTCTTCCACCTTGCATTCCTTTGCCAATAACACTTGACAACTGCTACTGTGATAGATCAAATATACAATAATGGTATTATTTTACAAAAATGTTACAACGCCACAATCTATGTGTTTTGGTGCCTGAGTATTGGGAGCTTCTATTTTAAAGTACTGGATCAGTCTGTGCAATTCTATCACCAATTCAAACTTCAAACATCTCTAATTGTGTCAAAATAGGTCAGAAAACATGTATGAGAAAAGTTCATGAATATATGTGTTTCAGACAGTTTGGCCAACTGCTGTCTGTACAATAATCTATACACAAACTATCTAAAATTCTTACATGAATAGTAAATCCTTCCTGCTTGTAGAAATAGTTGTCATATTGTTGAAGAGCAAAGCGATACCAAGAAATACATTCTCAACATTGACATGGTGTCAGTTTGGTAACAGGATTAAAAATAGCAAGAGAAAAAGTGAACATTAAAATTTAAAGGATCACATTTAGTTCTAGAACTGCACTATAGAATAGGATGTATGCAGGCAAGACGTTATGACGTGCGGACGTGCTGACGCTCGGGCGCCGTGATGACGGAAGAGGAGGGGCGACCCGCCATGACCCGGTTTGAACGGAGCTGAATCTGAGGGCTACTTCTCCTGTCAAAAAAAGACACGCCGTTGGTGTTGCCTGTGTTCGGTCTGTGTCTCCTTTCGCTGAGGAGCTCGTGCTGGCGCAGACTTTCTGTTTGGCTGCTCTTCGCTGCCCTCCGTCAACTTTAAAATTTCAAGGGTCCCTCCGCCTGTTTTTGGCCACCTGAGAGTGGCTGCTGCTGTATACAGTCGTTTGCTGGGCTCTGGCAGCAGCTTGCACCATCACAAGCTGGTTTGGTTGGCGTCCCCCGGTGGGCGCCCGGCGTGGTGGCTCTTTGCTGCTGACAGGAAGGGCTTAAAAAATTTGCCAGGCAGTATGTTTTGGAACTCATACATCGGTTGAGGCTACAAAAGATAAGTGATGCTATTTAATTAATTGAGCAGTTTACCTAATTCTGTAATTATAAATTCCATACATTTGCTGGGACTTTCGAGGTTAACTTGTGGCATTCTGGACTGCCTTCAATAGGAGGTTACTATACTATGGCCACGAAAAAAAATCACATGAAACACAATCCTCTATGAGGAAGGATAAAAAAGATTCTGTACAGGAGAAGATACAGGATAAATCCTTAACTACTTCTGGAATAAAAGGGAATCATGAAATGTCACACATGTCATGTGTCCTTAAGGGGTTAAAGGCCAGTTTAGACGAGATAAAATCTGAATTGGCAGCAATGGCCGTAGAAATTAAATCAGATATAAAATTGGAAATAAATATGCTTGCAGCAAAAATGGATGGTTTTGAGGCAAAATTAAAAGATTTGGACTCCCAAGTAAAACACCTGACAGATGAATGCTAAAAGGCACATCGCAATATTTCAGACCTCGGACTTAAAGTGAGCGTTCTAGAAGACCAATCCAGGTGAAAAATCCTGAGCTTCAGAAATTTGGCAGAGAAGGGAAGCCAGGACGATGCTAAGCAAATTGTGATAGATTATATCACTGCGTTGGGAATTACATGTAACTCATTAGAACAGCCAATAGAAAGGTGTCACAGACTAGTTAAACCGCAATCAATCCAGAACGATTTACCTCGTGATATTATGGAATGCTTCTTTTCATATGACTTTAAAGAGTCGATTTTAAAAGCTGCTAGATCAAATTCGATTTCCTCGGGACCCTTCCAGAATGTCAAAGTGTTTCAGGACTTATTTGAAACTAGATCTAAAAGAAAATTGTTCAGCTCTGCCACCCAAATTCTAAGGAGTCATAACATAAAATATAGGTGGCTCTTCCCTTTAAAATTAAGTTTGATATATAATGGGAAAAATTGTTTCAATTGAAAATTGATTCAAATGCGAGTTTAATAGAATGGTAGAAAAGAAACAAATTGCTTGTGTAGCTATACAAATTACGGTTATAAGGATGTGTTTCTGTTAAAAACGAATATATAATTATTTAATTTTTTTTTCCTGTACACCCTAATTATTATTTTTTTTTTAACTTTGTTGGAGCCCATTTGGGCATCATATGATAAATGTGAACCCAATTTGTAGCCGATTAGAGAAGACGTTAATATATTGAATTACTCTCCTATATCTCACGGGAAGATCACAATGAATAGTTATAAATTTGAAAATGTCACTGCAATATAGGTCACAATGCACTTATATTATTTAGAGTTCACTGTATATGTATATAGTTTTTATATTGGTTTCACGATATTCCCTGAATTTAAAATTAAGGAAGGTGTACTTATAGGAAAAGAAAAATTATTATTTTTATTTTTTTTCACAAGCAAACCCAATGTGATTGTGACCAGAATTCGTATCACTTGAGAAAAATACAATGAATTATGATAAACATAAATCTGAGTGTACTATAGGGCACAATGCACTTTTATTCCTTACATAACAGTTTATACGTGCAGTTCTGTATTGCATTGGTCTCAAGACTAGTCCTGAATTAAAATTTAGGGAAGGTGTATCTATAGGTAAAGAAGAAATAATTAATTTGGAGCAAACTCACTTTGCAAGGTTACTTGGTGTTAGAGTTCGCATAATATATGAAGAGTATTTTTTTTTTTCCCTCTGGACCTATTTAAGTTTACCCCTAAAAGATCTCTGCATAAAAATGAGGTCTACTTAAATTTGTTTAGAGAGATGTTAGTTTATTGCTTTCTGAATGTCACAAGGAGATTTTATTAAATGGGTGTTAACAATCAATTATCCTTGTATTTAAGGGCATAATGCTTTATTGGCCTTATACGCCACTGTATATCCCCAGTAATCTTTTTAGTATTATGGCATGTTTTGAAATTAGAAAGTCTATGAAGTTGTACCTACTCGTTCTGGGTTAAGATCATTCTATTAGCAGCGGTGGGCTAGTGGATTTATTTTGTACGATTATAATTATGTTGTATAATGATGGGGGAGTGACCTTCGGTTATAGGCCCCTCGGTCATGTAGTTGGGTCTCGCCTCTTGTGTAGTCATACTACATTATTTTAATTGTGCCCTGATGGGAAATTAATGGATTCATTAGTTTTATACTTTCAGGTAATTGTTTGGTGTGCGGTGATGTCGGATTGGTGTATAATCTGACATCAGAGTGTCTTTGTTTTAAGTTTTTTTTCTTTTCTCTTTTTTTGTTGTTTCTTTTTCTGAGCAGGAGGTTTCCAAAGGATAACAATGAGGTATTCTTATGCTGAAGATACTATCTATAAACGCCCAGGGGCTTAATACTAATAGGAAAAGAAATCGATTGTATAACTCTTTGGTGGAACATAACATCCAGGTTGCTTTTCCACAGGAAACCCATTGGCTTAAGGATTCTAGACAAAGATGGGGTGGAGACAATTATTCAATAATTATTCATGCTTCCTTAATGGATAAAAAAAAAGAGGGGTTGCACTTGTATTTAATAAAGATCTCAAAATGGATATTATACACTTGGAATTGGAGCCAGACGCTAGGTTTATTATTTTGGTTTGTAATATCGATAATAGGATCTATACTTTGGTTAATGTATATCTCCCCAATGTTGATCCAATGGCTAAATTCTCTGTAATAATAAATAAATAAATAATAAAGTTGACTAGATATCTAAGGGCTCTTTGATTATTGCTGGTGACTTTAATTGTGCTAATGATACCAAATTAGACAAGACAGCTATACCTTCATCCATGAATAATAAAAGAATCATGAAACAGGCTAAAAAAATTACATAGCATTTGTAAACAATTTAATCTTTATGACATTTGGAGACTATTCCATCCCTTTCAAAAAGATTACTCTCATTTATCTAGTGTTCATGGTACCTATTCAAGGATTGATTACTGTCTAACTCAAATACAATTCCTCTTTTTAACTCATTATTATTATTATTATCAAGGAAAATCCTTGGTCTGACCACAGCTTTGTTCTATTTGATCTTGGTAACAACCCCCCATTGTCCCGTACCACCTGGAGACTGAACGATTCCCTTATTAAAGACGACCAAAATAGGGAAGAGTTGTCCAAGTCTTTAGACTATTTTTGGGCCGAAAATAATCCGGTTGATACTTCTCCTCTGATTAATTGGTGCACTCACAAATCTGTCATGAGGGGTTATCTAATAAAAATGGGTTACATTTATAAGAAAAAAAATGGCAAGAATTTAAAAGATTTATATATTGAATTTTATTCCTGCTCTCATTTAAATAAACAATATTCCACTCTAGACTTAAGAACCCGTTTAAAACAGCTACAACAACAAATCAACTTAAAAGAAGAAGAAAAGATCAAGATCAATATAAATAAATTAAAGTTAAATAATTACCACATGGGCAACAGAGCTAATAAAAACTTAACAAAAAGACTTCAAAATCACTATGTGAGGAATAGGGTAGAAAAACTGGTGATTGATCACATTGTTTACTCTACTCCTTCTCAAATAGGACAAAAATTCAATAAATTTTATCAAGAATTATACAATTTAAAATTGTGTCCAAAAATAACGGATATTAAAAATTATTTATACAATACACTAATCCCGAAAATTACTTCCCAAGATTTGTCATCTTTAAATAAGAAAATCTCTATGGATGAAGTTCAGTTCCAAATAGATAGACTAGCCACAAACAAAACCCCGGGGCCTGACGGTTTCACAAATTTATATTATAAATACATGAAGTCGCATTTATTAAATCCCATAACTCAATTCTTTAATCAAATTGCTGAAAATAATACATTACCAAAAGAATTGTTACAATCCAACCTTGTTCCTATTTTGAAACAGAATAAAGATGGCACGGATCCCAGAAATTACAGACCGATCGCGTTAATCAATGTAGATATGAAGATATACTCAGCTATTATTGCTGAGAGAATTAAAAACATTATATTGAAACTTTTCCACCCAGATCAAATTGGGTTTATCCCTGGTAGATGGGCATCAAATAATTCCCGTAGACTGATTGATATAATTGACTGGACCAAAAGACATCGCTTGAACCCCTGGCTATCAATATTAGGAACAACTCATTAATCAAGGGTGTCCACACTAAATCAAGTGACATTAAAATTTCACTATATGCAGATGAGGCTTTAGTTATTTTGACATCCCCTGAGGAATCACTCCGGCCCTTAATGTCCCAAATTGATAGATATTCTAATATATCCAATTTTAAGTTAAATATTTCAAAATCTACAGCTTTAAGCATTAATATGTCCTTAGACCAGATTGTCAAGTTAGCTCAGAGATACAAATTTATTTGGACAGATAAGGAAATAAACTACTTTGGTCTAACTATTCCTGCAAATGTTTTGATTATAATGGAGAGAAATGCTTTGATCTTAAAAAAACAAAAAAACAAAACATGATTCTCAGTTTAAAAAAAATGGCAAAATCTGGAAACTTCGTGGATAGGTAGAATCAATATTATAAATTCCTACATTTTACCTAAGTGGTTATATTTTTTTCTATGGTCCCACTAAAAATGTCCAAGCCTTGGTTAGCAATGATTCAATCAAGTTTTAATAATTTTATCTGGAAGAATAAAAACCCTAGAATTAGCCAGAAAATTCTATCTAAAAAGTTATCTCAGGGTGGCCTTAGTTTTCCAAGTATTACTTTTTTACAATTTATTTTGCCAATATTATCCGTCATATATATATTCTTTAAGATCCACAGGTTTTTTTGTGAACCATGGTTCATTTTGGAGTCGGAAGCTGCCCATACTTCTAGACTATATCACTAGATGTGGTTGGATATCAGGGGGCTTTTAAATGATCCTACCATAAGTTATCCATCTACTTTAGTTCAAACTCTAGAAGCCTGAGCAGAAATTAAGAAAACTCTGGGTTTTGTACAAATAATCCCGAGATCTTGTAAACTTAATATATTAGAATGTATTATAGAAGATTTTTCTTTGAGACACTGGGGAAATAATGATTCACTAATTATCTTGGACATTATGCAAGGAGATACTATTTTGCCTTTCCAACAGATTGTCGATAACATACATATTTCTCCTAGAGAGATATTTACTTATCTTCGAATTAAACATTTCATACAGAAATGTGTTATTCCAACCTCCTTCCCATTGGCAAAGAAGTTGGAAAGTCTATTTTGCTACCGATCGGTTTCTAAGGTCACTTCTGTTGCTATCTCTCTGCTTGATGAATCTATGATCACCCCCCAGAAATTGATTAATACATGGGAGAAGGAATTAAATTTAGTGATTCCCCTAAATGATTGGCTTGTCTCCTTAACTTATACAAACAAATATATACATTGTCTTAATCTGACTGAATGCCATTTCAAGGTCATACACAGATGGTATTTTACCCCAACAAGACTCTTGCCAAAATGTACGATACATATGATTCTACTTGTTGGAGATGTAGCACGCACCCGGGCACATATATTCATATATGGTGGGCCTGTCCACTAGTTAAATCGCTTTGGGTGTGGGCATTTAAAATCTTACAAGTGGGCGATTTCTGTATTGTTATATTTTAATAAGACTCATATCTAGAAGGCTGCGATATATTATTAGGAATCCCTCTCTGCTCTGTATAGGTGGAGGGTTATTTCTTTGTCTTGTTTTAGTCTATATGTCTATGTATTCGATTTATCTTGTATATATATATATATATATATATATAATGATGATTTTTTATAAAATGTTGTGTCTATTATGTCAATTGAATATATTTTGTTTTGTTACATGTCTATTGACTCTTTTGATACAATGGAAAAACATTTTTTCCATAAAAACTTATTATAAAAAAAATAAAAATTTAAAGGATCACTATAGGGTCAGGAACACAAACACCACCATCTAGCCCCTCATGCCTCCATAAATACAGTAAAAAATCTTACTGTATTCAAGCCTGAAGTTGTAACTCTGCATGCTGTTTGCCTCAAAAGAAAAACAAGCTGTCTGCTAACATCCAATTACAATGCTTCCCCATAGGCTTGGCTGAGACTGACAAAGAGGCAGATTAGGGGCAGAGCCAGCATGATTCAAACACAGCCCTGGCCAATCAGCATCTCCTCATAGAGATGAATTGAATCAATGAATCTCTATGAGGAAAGTTCAGTGTCTGCATGCAGAGGGAGGAGATACTGGATGTTTGGATGCATTTTAGGCAGCCATGACCCAGGAAGGATCTCTAACAGCTATCTGAGGAGTGGCCAGTGAAGTTATCACTAGGCTGTAATGTAAACACTGCATTTTCTCTGAAAAGGTAATGATTCTACTAACCAGAACAAATTCAATAAGCTGTAGTTGTTCTGGTGACTATAGTGTCCCTTTAATGGCACAGTAGTAGTTGGTGTGTTACAAAATATCATGAGATAACCAGAGTTAGTTCACAATGCAATAGTTTAAAAAAACGCACATCAAATGAAACCATAGTGAACAGAAAGAAATCATAGAAAACATTCTTGAAGCAAGGAGTATGCCTAAGTCAATTCTAGTTGTCAGTGTGACATAGAAATAGTACAGAAACATCTTAAAGGGATTTTGGTTGCAAAAACCATGTACGAGCTTCAAACTGAATGAATAGATGTAAATTAATTCTAACTGTTAAAAGCATATATATGGTTATTTCCCAAATGAAACATTTCACAGACATTACCAGAGAATTGCACATTTTCTTAAAAATAACCAAGTTGTTTATTCCACTGGTCAGTTCCCCAAAAATTCCTAGTTTAGTGAATAATCCTGTGCAATCGTATCTGGTCACTTCCTGCAGCACAATCTTTGAAAAACTTCCAAAATGCAGGAAAATAAAAATAATAATAATAAAAAAAAATCACAATTAGAGGAAATCCTAAATTAAAGAAAAATGCAGCCACCAATAAAAGACATAATATAAACGGTAATGGCAGCAGTAATCAAAAGGCCACACGCCACACACGATACTTTATCAGTAGATGCATTCAAATGAAGAATAAAAATGCTAATAGTCACTGGATGATGTGAATCATCTCAACTGACTGCAGGATGATATGTATCAAGTGTTCCACAATGTACTGTGAATATATTAAGACACGAAGAAGGATGTATAGCGCTTGTTGGCGCTTTATAAATAATAATAATAAATAATAATAATAGGCACTGTAAGAATTATAAAGGTGAGGTCTAACCTTAACTAAGAGAGATTTAATGTCTCAATTGTAACTCTCTCATGGTTGGTCAAACAGTTTGTCTATAGACCTTAGGGCTATACCACCAAGGCAGCTGAGTAAATTTGTGAGGGTGTACTTTTCTGTATTTTTAAGACCTCTTGTTAAGTTTTCAGTGTTCTTTATTTATTTATCTTTCTTTTTTTAATCTTTGAAATTCATATGTTTGTAGAAATAAAAAAATAGACACATTACAGCTTCACCAAGTAAAGCACATGACAAAGCTGTGATGTGCTTTGCATAGGTATACATAATGAATGCATGCTTATTTTCTGTGGCCTGTGACATAAAAATATAATAAAATAAATAACAAGACACTTATTTGGAATCAGATGTAAATCAATAATTGATTGGACATTGTTAACGCTTTATATGGGTTAATAAGAAAGTAATATAAAGAAAGGAGATAGGAGGAGAACAATTGGGTAAGGAGGAAAGAGGAGTAATGGGGGGAACAAAAATGAGTGCTGGAGGAAAGTTAATCATTTTAATAAGCACTTGTTTCAGGAAACGTGAATTGTCCTTTATGTAGAAGGAGGAAAGGATGCAAGGCTAAGCCATGAAGAAACTTCTTCTATAGGTGCTAGCATGACATAGAATGGAGAGCAAAAAATGGGTCGCAAGAGTATTCTGAGAACGGACAGCAGCTAAAACAGCCTGCCCTTCGGTGGGTCCCCGCTCTGATCTGCAGTAAAGAATTTAGAGTAAGTAGTTGCCTGGGGCTCGATGATGTGTCTGTTTCATCACAGGAGCTCTACTGACAATGATAGCATGGATACCCATACTTGAATCCCAGTCCAAACGTGAAGAGCCACTGTTCACAACTATAAGAAGAGCTATTAGTCCCTTAGGGTTTTTGAGCTTTAGCAGGAAATATAAAAGATTTATTCTACAACATATACATGTACAAAAATACAAATGGAAAGTATCAGCACTGTGGAACCTGTTGGCCCGTTATAAATTATATGGCAAGTTTTTTACTCTTGCAAGATATAAAAATGGATAGTCTTATATGAGCATTTTAAAACACTTGTGTGAATGGAAATGTGATTATAGCTACCATCAAAATGTAGTTATCCCCAGTGCGTTGCACAGAGAGGCTCTGGTTGAAAAAGCTTTATATTGTTTGCTAAACATGGACATTGTTTGCCAGAGATTAACTTAAACTAACCATCCCAGCATTTGCTACAATAACCATTTGTGGAAATGTGTGGTGGGTAGAAGCCAAATAAGTAAAGAAGAGAAGAAAGGAGAGATATAATTGAAGTAAAACAGATATGACATTGCAGCTGTAGAACAAAGAATAAAAAAAAAGTATTATATACTAGTTTGTGGAAGGTATCTATTTATTCTGTAGTTGGAATTAGGTGCTGGAGGACAGAAGGAAGACACTGTATTTCTTTTTTTTTAAATGACGTCAAGGCTTTTGGGGCCAAAAAATATTAATGCTTGTTTATATTTAAACCTCACTGGATGGGTTATATTGGGATAAATCTTCCTATCAATTAGATTCGGAGATGATGCATAACTTGTGGTTTTGGCAAGAAAATAAAGGGGGAGTGGCTTATAAAAAATTTGTAGATTCACTGTCTAGACTGTCCTGCCCCTCAGTAACATTGGATTCCGATGGTTCCCAGGACATAATCCTTGCAGAAGACAATATATGGTTTATTTAGTGAATAATGAATTGTGTCAAATTGAAATTTCAATTTCAATGTAAAATAGCTAATATTATTCTCTCATAGAGACAACTGGAAACAATTGATATTCTATAGTGCTTATTTTCTAACGTAAATTAATGTTGTTTATTTGTGTGAGACATCTTTATTTTCATTTTTGCGCAAAAGAATAGCCTTGTAAATAAATATATAATTGACTACAAAGGTCATGCTAAAATCCATATCCGTGAAACATCCACAGCATTTCTATCTGAAACCTTTAAAGTATTTAGTACAATAACTGCTACCCTATTGGCAGATAATTAAACCATATACTTTATTTACTCAAATCTAATACGCACCTTTATTGGCAAAATAAAGTTTCCAAAATGTGAATTCGCATTAGATTTGATGGTGCATTAGATTTAAGTTAATTCACAGGCCAGAGAATTTTGGATTTTGCTGGTGATTTTGCCAGGAAATTTCTCCCCAGAAAGTGGGCAGTCCTCTCTTAATGACCATCGTAGGAATAGAACTCGGTCGTAAATTGAGAATATGAGTTATAAGGAACTATTATTAAAAATAACAAAAAAATTATAATAATGCACAATGTTGTATAGTAGTACACAAATTTTCATTATATTCACCAGCAAAAAAAAATCAGCTTCCAGGCTTCCAGAATTGAGGTGCACATTAGATTTGATGACGCATTAGATTCAAGTAAATACAGTAATTCTTACACAGCCTATCAATGATTGTATGTGCCACAGGCAGATAATGTTCTGGATTGATGGTCAATGTTCATGCCTGTTGCCAGTAAGCACTGGAATGTGCACCAGCATTAATCAACATTGGAGTTATATATAATGCATAATTTTGGGGAAATGTTGTAAAAGCTGGATTTGTCTTATTCAGCACTCCCTATTGTTTGTTCCTAAAAATATAATTTGAGAACTGAGCAATAATTTTTATTTTTTTTATTTTTTTATATTGTGAGGAGGATCTATACTTCATGAAATCACCTGCCTCAAAGGGGAGGAACACTCCAAAAAAAATAAATAAATATATATATATATACATATATATATATATATATATATATATGTATATATATATATATATTTTTTTTTTCACAAACACAGAATACTTGGTTTAGTCACTATTAAATTACAATATGTTTATTCAGTGACAATGCATGCCACTGCACTGTGCAAATGAAGAGGCCAACAAGAACTCTGATATAAAGAATTGGCCAATTGTAACCAAGCATGTGTACTCTTCAGTGACAAGTCAGCAACAGGATAGTATGTGATCATATATTGATCACATATTGTTATATATTTAATTGCTACTACATAATGGAACTATGGAAACTGAAGTTGAGTTTGCATAACAATCAGTGTTCCATAAACAAACAGAAGCTGTGGAATATTTAACAGTTGGAAATTAAGTGAGAGTCTGATCAAAGAAGAGGGATGTGTGGAAAAATGAAGGGAGGACAAAGAAGCTTTGTTTTAATACCAACTGTATATTGTTAGGGGAGACTATAACATAGATAAATATGCCAGAGGGATTTTTGTACATTTAAATACAACATTTAATTCTGGATGAAGTGAGCCAGTGTAGTGTATGAGTATGACAGACACAGTGTAGCGAAATAAGGTAATAAATCTGACATAAGCATTCAGTATGGGGTGGTGTGTGTCAGAGACACACACTGAATATGGTATTGGACATTGCTTAGTATGCAGCTGATCACTAGCAGGGTTGTTTACTAAAGCAGAAATTCTGAATTTAAGGTCCAAATAGAGTAACTGAAAAGAAAAGTTCTAGGTCAGCTATGCTTTCAACTTCACTAATCTGTCCATCAATTTTAAATTCACATATAATATATGGATTACATTTTCCTCCCAATAAAGTCATACAATATGATGTTTATTATGACAGGTACCCTTCAAGGCAAAATCAATTTTCACAGAAAGTTAGGAAAGTCAAAATTCATCTCATACATGTGTCATCCCTCTTCTCTTTCCCTGTGGACGGTACTTCTTAACCCCTTAAGGACACATGGCATGTGTCTTTTATTCCAGAAGTTTGGTCCTTAAGGGGTTAAAGGGTTACTCCAACCCTTAGGAAACATATATATATATATATGTATATTTTAAATTTAAAATGCCTTAGAGCAGTGGTTCCCAAACCAGTCCTCATGGCCAACCAACAATCCAGGATTTATGTACAGTTGTAATCAAAAGTATTCAACTCATAGAGAAGTCTGTAATTGGATTATTTAAAAAATCTGAGCCAGGGAGGACGGAAAGGGGGGAAGGGCATGTATGGTGGGATCGGAATTTAATAAAAAAATAAGAAAAAACCTTACAGAGGTAGGCGGGAAATTACAGAGGGAGGTGGAAAGGAGGGCCCACAGGATAGGGATGTTTTCCCCTTGCGGATTATCTGCCTGCAAGGGGGAAGATTTTAACATCTGTTGCCAGCTCATTGTGCATCCTGACAACAGATGTAAAATATGCACAGAATATACATTGTCTAAATCAGAGGTGGCTCTAGACTTTATGAGGCCTTAGGCGAAACTCAAACACTAGGCCCCACTAAGAAAAAAGTGAGAAAAATAGAGTTGCAATACATGCACACTGTCACATATACACATTGATGCACAGTTTACCTGTGTATGTGCCTGAGAGAGTGTCTGACAGAGAGTATCCTTGTGTGTGTGAATGTATGTCTCTGTGAGCATGTTTGCGTTTTTATCTGGGACCGTATGTGTATGGGGTAGCTGCTTGAAGTGTGTTGTGTGTATGGGGGGTCTGCCTGTGGCCTTTGTGCATTGTGTTTATGGCAAAGCTATGTTTCCTAACTGTGTGTGCATGATGAATGTCTTCAGCTGGTGACTGTGACAAGGTGAGTAAAGGGGTACCAGTGGCAGGGAGAGCGTGACAGGGAAAAGGGAGTATGACATAGTTTCTCCCTCACAATTCTCCCTCACAATGGACAGATATATAGTTGCAGAATGCTGCAGCATAGTGACCTAACGGAGAGAGAGACTTGTCTTTTACCTATACTACTCTGTCTACTATAACAACGTTAGGTCACTATGCTGCAGCATTTTGCAACTATATATTTGCCGCAATTGATACATTAGGCAACGCATACATAGAGACTAACAAGGAACAGTTTTAACTGTTTAATATCTGCATATATTTGGATGTGACCATTCTTATCATCCTATCTACTTTAACCACTTAACCCTAAATAGTAGTGTTAAAAGGTATAATAGGTCCAGCTTTAATTTAATTTGTGGCAGATCTACTAACAATTCTAATTCCTGGTTAGATGTGTATATATAACTGCAGTCCATGACTATAATTACCTGAATATTCTGGTGGAATGTTCCCACAAATTGGAGACAGATATCCACATTATTCTGGTAATTAACTTACCAAACCATCTAACCTAACTTGCATCTTAACAGCGCGACAATTTGCACTACTTAATATGGTACCCTGATATTTAGATAATCCCCCTACATTGGCAAATAAATTAATAAAGCCAGATATTGAAAGGGTACTACTATCATAGTTTCCATGTATCAGCCAGAGGTTTAGCCAACAGGCTTTGATAATAAACACCTGCTCTCTTTACTATTTGGTTAAGTGCATATTTAACATTGTTAACTATTTCTCAAGCTAAACGCTCACGCTCAAAAGCTACTTTGCGTGAGAGCGTTTTGAGTTTTTTGTTTCTATTTCCCATAAGAAAGCATTGTAGTGGCTGAGTTTGTCAATTCTGATGATCTAAGCCAAGGAGGTGGGGTGGGGCGGAGCTAAATCAGCATTTTCTCACAGAGATGCATTAAATCAATGCATCTCTATGAGGAATGTTCAACGTCTCCATACAGACCATGAAGACGTGGAACGACAGTGCTGCACTTTTTGCAGCATTGACCCAGGAAGCAACTCTAGTTGCCATCGGAGTGACTGCGGCTGGAGGTATCAATAGGGACAGGAGCAACGTAAATGCTGCCATTCCTTTGAAAAGTAGTTGTACAGGTGACTATAGTGTCCCTTCAAATACCGGCAAACATATTGGAGTGCTAAAAGAAAATCCTAGCATCCCAATATGTTAAACACTGGTGAGACCTCACTTGGGGTATTGGAGACCATATCTTCAGAAGGATATTGATACTTTAGAGAGAGTTCAGATAAGGGCCACTAAACTGGTTGCTTTAAACTTCACTAATCTGTCCATCAATTTTAAATTCATATATAATATATGGATTACATTTTCCTCCCAATAAAGTCATACAATATCATGTTTATTATGACAGGTACCCTTCAAGGCAAAATAAATTTTCACAGAAAGTTAGCAAAGTCAAAATTCATCTCATACATGTGTAATACCTCTTCTCTTTCCCTGTGGACGGTACTTCTTAACCCCTTAAGGACACATGACGTGTCTTTTATTCCAGAAGTTTGGTCCTTAAGGGGTTAAAGGGTTACTCCAACCCTTAGGAAACATATATATCTGTATATTTTAAATTTAAAATGCCTTAGAGCAGTGGTTCCCAAACCAGTCCTCATGGCCAACCAACAATCCAGGATTTATGTACAGTTGTAATCAAAGGTATTGATTGCAGGATAAAACTTACAAGGAAAGGTTAAAGGATCTTAACATGTATAGCTTGGAGGAAAGACGAGACAGGGGGGATATGATAGAAACATTTAAATACATAAAGGGAATCAACACAGTAAAGGAGGAGACTGTATTTAAAAGAAGGAGAACTACCACAACAAGAGGACATAATCTTAAATTAGAGGGGCAAAGGTTTAAAAATAATTTCAGGAAGTATTATATTACTGAGAGGGTAGTGGATGCATGGAATAGCCTTCCAGCTGAAGTGGTAGAGAGTAACACAGTGAGGGAGTTTAAGCATGCGTGGGATAGGCATAAGGCTATCCCAGACTTAAGATAAGGCCAGGGACTGATTAAAAGTATTTTGAAATATTGGGTAGACAAGATTGGCCAAATGGTTCTTATCTGCCGTCACTTTCTATGTTTCTATGTTTCTAGAAATGGTATATATTATGTATGGGCTTAAAGGAAAAGTGTTAAATTACATTGGAACAAATACATAGCAAAAATGTCCAAAAGGTAATTTGGGAAAATGATTCAGTCATGAAAGGGTTAAAATGAATGCCTTCACTAAATTTGCTGTCTTTCTTTTCCACAAGGAAAATTTGTCTGACTGAGCATAATGATTCTATCAAGTCCTGTGCATTGTGAACCCTTTCAACATATGTTGGGATTATTTTGATTTTACTCAAGAAAGAATATGTGTATATAAACATTAAAGGGATCCTATAGTGCCAGGAAAACAAACCTGTTTTCATGGCACTATAGGGTTAATATGTTCCACCCTCCCTCAGGGCCCCCCTACCGCTGGTTTGAAGGGGTTAAGATCCCTTCAGCAACTTACCTTAATCCAGCGCCGGGCTCCCTCAGCGCTGGTGACCTCTCCTCCCCCTGCCAACATCAGCTCCCGAGTGGAGCCGCATACGCGGCCAGAATGCTTTCCTGTGGGGATCTTATTTGACGCTGACTACGTGAGGACGTCCAGCATCATTTCAGTGTGATTTACTCACTGAGAATCGTGGAAGCGGCCTCTAGTGGCTGTCAGGAAGACAGGCACTACAGACTGGATTAACCCTCAGTGTAAACATAGCAGTTTCTGTGAAACTCTATGTTTTCAGCTGCAGAGTTAAAACTAGGGGGACCTGGCACTCAGATCACTTCATTGAGCTGAAGTGGTCTGGGTCCCTATAGTGGTTCTTTTATATTTCCAATTACAAACAAATAAAACAAACTAAGTTTACCCTTTTATCAAAACTTTAGAAAAAGACCTGGTTAAAAAAGATACAAGAAATATTCAATACATGTATGCAGATATGTTCCAAAGTAACATGAATAGTGAAAAAGTAGAAACAGGTTTACATAGATTAGACTTAAAATAGCTTTTCACAATTTTGTTATAAATACTTACAGCATGGACTCTTTCAGCAAACAGTATTACCAGTGTAATAAGAAGCAGCAACCTGAATAAATAATATATTAAATATTAATATGCATAGCTTAAAAATAATCTACAGAATTGTACTTAAATGATTTCCTTAATACATATTTTATAAAACAAATTATTTTACTGTGAAAAAGTAATGGCTGTTCTCAAACATCGAAGGAGCACTCCAAGTGCCATAACCACTAGAGTGCAGTACTGGTTACGGTGCCAAGAATGTTGCATTGTCAGCCTCCCATATTGTAAGATGTCAAACTGTTCTAGAATGTTTAGACATCTTGCTTAGGATGCTCCCAGAATTCACTACAGCTCAGTGAGAGACGGGCACTTTCTTCACTGAACTAACCCAGTAGTGTAGGGCATATCTCATTTGCTCAATCAGCCAATGTGCCAGCCCTGTACTGTGGGACTTAACTCTGGAGAGCTAATGGAAGCTACGAGGCAGTGGAGGCTGGCATCAGTTCGACCCCAGTTAGGAATCTAAGCCATTCTAAAACAGTTTGGCTCCTTACAACAGAAGGCACCATAACCACTATAGTGTGCTGTAGTTGTATTATGATTTGAATGTACCTTTAACATACACAGTGTGAGCTTGACAAAAGTCTAAAGCAATACTTAAAATGTAATTAAAGAACTGTCCCTTCAAATAAAGTTGTCAATGGGTTGTGTTTTCCATTAAGAAACTCCTCTGTTTATATGTCTTTATTCATTTAGATCACATACTAGGTTGTCGAAGCATAGTCTGACATATAATGTAAATCCGTGATGTTTAGAGTCAGATCTAGTGAATGTGCATGTGTGCTCATGGTAGCATGGGAAGAATGTCATGTGCACGTGTGCATGAACAGTTTTAATGGGTAGAATGTGTCTGCGTAGAAACAAATTTGGATCCAAAACTACCCAGAAATGCGGCACAGTGGGATTTATACATGCCGCTGTTGGACAACAACTCTGATATATGTTATACATGTATTCATCTGTGAGTTGAGTGCTCCATCCTCCATCATGCTTATTTTAATAAACTGAGATTGGTCTGTCAGATATTCCATACTTCTCCCACATGCCCAATGCTGTGAGATGATGGAGATGATATGACCAATATGTCAGACTATTCTAATTCATAATAAGGACAGGTGTGACTTCATGTCTACCTCAATGGAACTTACAGGATGCTGAGTCCCCAATTTAATTTGCTTCCTCGACTTCTACTACAAGATATGGAACATGGATAGCATGACCAGTGCTGATCATAACAATAAAGATTATTATACTATATATTATATACTTTAAATCCAGCCGCTAAAAGTATCAGGAAAGGTTGGGTTTTTAGGTGTGTTTTATTTTATGTTATGGTGCTTTCTGTGGGTTGGTTAAAGAGGCAAGAGTTGATAAAGGGGTACATACAGAATACATTAAAGGATACATTTCTTTTTAAATTACAGTGGTTTGATTTCATTAGAAAATTATTTTTTTTTAAATGCCCACAGCTGCACATATATACTTAGTGGTATTTGGGGACGTGGGTTCTATATGTCTTACTTAGGTTCAAGTACAGGAGAAAAGGTGTACTACTGTATGCACGTAGTTCATGTGTACATAAACACAGTTTAGCAGTACATGAGACATGTATCCCATTCTGTACAAAAGTTTCCGTTGTTTTCTAAACTCATTCGAACATTAATGGACATTAATTCCATGAATAAAAATATACTTTTTTTTTAACGTTGAAATGAATAACTGAGAACTATTTTTGTTTAGGAGAAAATGATTGCAGTAACTATATTTCCAAATCTTCTAAAAAGTTGCAATAAGAAAAGAGGGTTGCCCCCTTAAAGATCAATGGCAACTTATTAGTATTGTACTTATCAGATCCTTAAAGACCAATGGAATATCCAACAATATTGTTCTGTAGAGCTATCTTCTCAAAATAACCAGGGCATTAGGTATTTTGGTAATCAGGTGCACTAAGCAGATTATAATAGGAGCAAAAAATGAGAATTGCACCTTCAGTGGTTAAGAAACACTGCATGACCTAAACACTACAACTCCACTCACCTTGGAAAAGAATGCTGTGTGAATGAGGACTGTGCCTCTCTCTTCTTGCTGCACCTAACTTTGCCCTTCTCCATCCTTACAGTTATTTTCTGACTCCTATATAATCTATGAAGAAAACAGATAAAATGTATGTCAATATTTAGATGCACAGACAGTATTCTCTGGAAAAATAAATAAACAAAAAAGCTAAAAATTGAAAATTGCACTTAATTGTCTTTTCTTCAAATCTCACAGACCTTGGCAGATATCATGTTACAGTATACCACACAGACTGACCTAGTACTGAAGAGGTTAATGCAAACACAAGAGTTGCTGTAACACTGAGTATTCTGTAACTAAAACTTACTTCGAAAACGTTCTGATAGCTTTGCTTATGATTAGTGCAACAAACGCCAGCTCTGTCTGACACCAGCTGTACTTGTACTGTTAGTTTACAGTTAACTTGTGTCTTAGCCTTAGCTCGCGAAGTGAGTTATAATCATGTAAGCAACGGACCATGGCAACTATTTCTCAGTTATAATACATAGTATACTATAGTCAGTTATAATACATAGTATTCTATAGTCAGTTATAATACATAGTATTCTATAGTAAATTATAATACATTGTATACATTGCTCCCCTCCCGTAACATTCAATATACCGTTGGATGAAGCTGGGATTACGGAATGATCACATAATATTTCATTTACTATTGGGTTATAAATAGCCTTAATAGGGAGCTACATACATGGTTCTGAATGCCCCCCAGTGGTGTATTATACTGGGTTCTTAATGTATTATACTGGGTTCTTAATGTATTATACATGGTTCTGAATGCCCCCCAGTGGTGTATTATACTGGGTTCTTAATGTATTATACTGGGTTCTTAATGTATTATACATGGTTCTGAATGCCCCCCAGTGGTGTTATACTGGGTTCTGAATGTATTATACTGGGTTCTGAATGCTCCCCAGTGTATTATAGACCCTCTCACCACTTACCGGCAGTCTGGGATCAGCGATAGGACCTGTCCTGGGATCAGTGCTGAGATCAGGGCTGCTCTCGCTCGCTCATCCCGAGCAGCAAAGAATGGACGCTCCCTAACTTCTCTCAGCTCCAGGACCAGAGCTCCCGGTGCTCTCCGTGTGCACTTCTGCTGCAAACAGGATGGTGGGTGATGCAGTCTCATGCATGGTCCCCACTTTGGAGGGTGGGGGAAGCAAGGGGTGGGGTGTTAGCGCCAACAATCTGTCCCACTATTCTTCACAGCGCATTCCAAGCTGAGCCTCCACCAGAGAGAGGATCCTAGAGGACATGGTGCTGGGACTCATTGCGGCAGAGTAACACTAATACAGAGACAAGATCCCGGCTTGGTGTCTGTGACTGGCTTTAACTCCTCTCCTACAGCTGGACCATGAGCTGGCATCTGGGGGCCACACTGCTTCTCCTGCTGGGGCTCATAGGCAGCAGCCAGTCTGCGGTGAGTGAGGGCATCCTGCATTAACAGCATTTTATTATTGACCTGACCCCAAACCGCAACATACAATATTATAAATACATTATCTACATTGTGTGACCATCACCAACAGACAACGAATAGAGACTACAAGAGAAATTCTCATTCACACACTGATTTAATACACACTGATTTAATACACTCAAACTCACTCAATTAACACCAATAACCACACAATACTCAAACAACACCATACTTCACACTGACTATTGTACTCCCCATACTCCTCACTGACTATAATACTCCCCATGCCCCACACTGACTATAATACTCGCCATACTCCTCACTGACTATAATACTCCCTATACTCCTCACTGACTATAATACTCCTTATAGCCCACACTGATTATAATACTCCCCATACCCCACACTGACTATAATACTCCCTATACCTCACACTGACTATAATACTCCCCATATTCCTCACTGACTATAATACTCCCCATGCCCCACACTGACTATAAAACTCCCCATACCTCACACTGATTATAATACTCCCCATGCCCCACACTGACTATAATACTCCCTATACCTCACACTGACTATAATACTCCCCATGCCCCACACTATCTGTAATACTCCCTATACCCCACACTGACTATAATACTCCCTATACCTCACACTGACTATAATACTCCCCATGCCCCACACTATCTGTAATACTCCCTATACCTCACACTGACTATTATACTCCACATACCCCACACTATCTGTAATACTCCCTATACCTCACACTGACTATTATACTCCACATACCCCACACTGACTATAATACTCCCCATGACCCACACTGACTATAATACTCCCCATGCCCCACACTATCTGTAATACTCCCTATACCCCACACTGACTATAATACTCCCTATACCTCACACTGACTATAATACTCCCCATGCCCCACACTATCTGTAATACTCCCTATACCTCACACTGACTATTATACTCCACATACCCCACACTGACTATAATACTCCCCATACCCCACACTGACTATAATACTCCCCATACCCCACACTGACTATAATACTGACTGATTATACCCCACACTGACTATAATACTCCCCATGACCCACACTGACTATAATACTCCCCATGCCCCACACTGACTATAGTCCTCACCATACCTTCCACTAACTATTGTACTTCTCCCCATACCTCACACTGATCATGGCTCTCAGAGAAGGATTCATGTCCCATAGGACGTTAGGCAGGTTATTGGTTTGTGGTGGCCCTTCCTTTTTTTCATAAGCATAGTTAATGGGGCAAAGAAAATGAATGATTCTGAAGTTTCTGTCTAAACCTTGTGCCCTAGTAAACCGGCTAAGGTCACCTTATGGTTAATCCTGCTCTGATGGCATTCACTATTCCTCACCCTGACAAAGACACTACTTCACAGTGACCACAGCATTCCCCACACACTCACAGCTAACACTTCACACAGAGCATAGGAGAACCACAGCATCCAACATTATGTTGGCATAGTATACAGCTTACTATATATATATATATATATAATCTCTCCACATCAAATATAGTTTCATCAACTATAACTGCTTTAGTTGTTGTTTTTCCCAATTCAGTTTACTTGATATTTCTTTTTTTTTTTCCATTTTCAGGCTCTAGATATAGAGCATCATTTATTAATATGCATTTAAAAATAATATTAATTAGATATTAACTACTCACTTTATCTTTATTCTAGTTCGAAGAAAGTGATAGGTATGTTCTGTACACCATGTAATATATAGAAGTAAAGTTATTGGGAAAGCTACCACAAGAGACAGTTTTTTCATAGTCAAGATCCTTGATACATTTTGTGAGATTTCCTGTAACTTCAGTATAATTCCCCAGATCAAATTGTAAGTGTTGCTGTAAATATGGAATATAATGTTATAGAAACATTCTGTGTATTGTCTGCCAAACATATTGCCAACAAATCTGAGTTAACCATGGAAGATTTGGTCAAAGATTCAATGTCCCACTACCTTCTCCCAATAGATCTGGAGTTAAAGACAGAGACATCAAACTTTTTGCTTCTTTCATAATGTTGCAGTTTGGCAAAATGATTTACTTATAGAAACTCCAACAGGCTTATTTTAAGTATATAAAAAGCACTATTACTTTCAGATGGCATTGCTATCACTCTGAAGTGGTTGAATTCACTGCATCTAAATCTCTGAGAACATATCTAAGCTATTTTTGCAGCATTTATCTACATCACTCATACTTGTTTGCAGCTTGACTTGTATGGCTGGCAGTACCACATGTTCATATTAAACACAGACCTGGTTAATGGATCTATGATGAATGGATGAATGAATATTTGCTGCAGAAATGTAATACTCGCTTGCCAGATTATTTAATGATCAATAAACATGAAGGTTGAAAAAGACATACAAATATTTTCAATTCATGAGAAGTTCATTCAGCAGAACAGAATCGCGAAGACATCAATTTATTTTGGATCTAATTTTGTCAAAATTTGGTAATTCGGAGGCATCCGATTTTCCAAATTGATGGAAAACGAAATGTATATAAACAGATCAGAAACTAATCTAAACATATATACGATAGTTAATTGGGTATTTATTCAAAATTTATTTGTGCAAAATTAAGAAAAGGGATCTATCACAGTGCTATAATCTGGTATCCTTAATTATGGAAATCCCTAATAAGGGTACCAATTTAGGGAGTTATCTGCTAAATTGATAAAATAGCAACATTAGAAAAAGCCCATATTTGGTATCATTAATTATGGAAATCCCGTGTAAGAATGGCAAATCGGGGAGTTATTTACTAAACTTCTGAAAGATCAAAATTAAAGAAGCACTTTTCTTAACTTTGATCTTTTAGCAGTTTAGAAAATAACCCCCTAATTTTGTATTTTGCAACTTCCGCATAGGGAATAATGGGTGTCAGAATTTTGAAAATGAACAAAACTTGGCTTGTCTGAATTGATATTTTCTGACTTTTGGACAAATTGATACTCAAAAATTAAGAAGGTAAACATTTTCCAGATGCACTTTCTAGTCACAAATAACGTTAGACAGGGTTATTCACTGAAGTGAGAATTCAAAGTGAATATCAAGTTTAAAGCCAAAGTAGCCAAATCTCCCATCCTGACTACTGCAACCTCCTTATCAGCCTTCTTGATCATACTCATTGCCACACCTTCACTCCTTCCCTCATCCTCTTCACACTTAATTTCTTTAAAGGAACACTATAGGGTCAGGAATACAATATGTATGCCTCCAAAACTAGAACCAGAATCTCCTTTCGGGAAAAGTGCTTATGGTGAAATCTGTGTATAGCAGCTCTGTACACTAGTGTGAATTACCTTTTATTCCACACACAATTTAACGCAAAGACAAAAGTTGGTATACAATATACATATACCTTAAGTGGAGCGCTATAGGGGTTTGTGGGTTTTCCCTCAAGATCCTGTTCGAAACGTGCACGTCAAGTGGATATATACAAAAAATATAGAAAGTACAATATAGTGCAGATTGTAAAACACTGTGATAATTCAATTAAGTAGCAGAATGGATCACTCACATTTCAAAGAGCCTGTAATGCTCAGTTAATGTGGCTTGTATGCTTTTTAGGGCAGCATCCCACCACTATTTTCTGTTGGGGTTTCCTCTGGAAAGATAACAATAGAAGAAGCAGCCAATGTGTAGTATAGATGTTAAAAATATCATAAATTGATAAAATTATATATTGAGCTCATCTTTTTCAGAGACTTAAGGTTCTGGCTCTGAGGGTAACAGGTTTTGTGCCAATATAGGGGGGATGGCACTTCCCAGAAATAAAGATTCATAAGGCTTCAATGGACTCTATAAAGTGCTAGTGTATTTATTATTCAAGAAATATTTAAAATAAATAGGAAAACAAACAAATAGTAATTTTGATTATAATATAAAAAGTTCTAATGGCCGAAAAGCATCCAGAAGGAGTAAAACGCGTTTCGGGCATTAGGACTTTTAATTTTATAAGTAAAATTACTATTTATTTTAAATATTTCTTCGAACAAGATCTTCAGGGACAGCCCCCAATTCTCCTTAGCGCTCCACTTAAGGAATATGTATATCATATACCAATTTTTGATGACTATAGTGTTTCTTCAAAGCAGGCTAGAAAACATAAGTAAGCATTAAAATTTCCACAAAAAGAGTAGCTGCTTTTCTGTGTCAACCACATTCACAACCTATACCTTATGTCGCATATGTCCCATTTTCTGTTAAATTGTTTGCAAGTCTCATAAAACCTAATTTATTGGCCAGTTTCTGTCTGTTATACTTACATTGTTAATATACTTTTTACTCAATGAATCCTGCACTGCATAGTTTGATGGCATTCTATCAGTAAGAAATTATAATAATATTAAATGCATGTTTTGTTGCTCAGGAGGTGGTCAGTAACATTTCTGTCATAAAGGAACACTGTAGGCACCAAACCAACTTCAGCTTAATGAAGCAGTTTTGGTGTATAGCTCTAGATCCTGCATTTTCACTGCTCAATTCTCTGCAATTTAGGAGTTAAATCACTTTTTTGCAGTTCTAGTCATTTCCCTATGTAATATGCACAGCCTTCCTAAACACTTCAGGCAAAGTGAGCTCTAATATTTACACTTTCTTTTTGCAAGTTCTGTTTACTTTAAAATTTCTTATCTCCTCTCCTGCTTGCTAGGCCTTGCATGAGCCTCCTGTATGTGATTAAAGTTTAATTTACAGAGAAGACGATAAAAACCATCTAAAGTAAGTTATCATCTGATCGTAAATGAACCTCTTATACAGGTTGTGTGAGTCACAGCCAGGAGAGGTGTGGCTAGGGCTGAATAAACAGAAACAAAAGTGATTTAACTTCTAAATGGCAGATAATTGAACAGTAGTGATGTCGCGAACCATCCGCGAACTTCTCGCGGTCCGCGGCGAACTCCGGTCAGCTGACACATCCCTGCCAATCTCCGGCAGACCCTCCCTCCCAGACCCTCCCACCTCCTGGACAGCATCCATGTTGAAGTTCACGGACGGTTCGCGACATCACTATTGAACAGACTTCAGATGCACGATCTATACACCAAAACTGCTTCAATAAAGGAACACTATAGGTTCAGGAACACAAACATGTATTCCTGACCTTATAATGTTAAAACCACAATTTAGGTGGCTTATCCCCCCCTTTTGAAGAGGTTAAAACTCCCCTTATTTCCAGCACCGCATGGGTCCACTGACTCTGGCTCCACCCCCGATCCATCTACTTGGTGACATGATCAGCAAGGAGGCAGGATAAGGGCGGGGCCAAACACCATCTTGGCCAATCACCACCTTGAATTAATGCTGCTGGCGCTATATAAATACTAAAATAATAATTATAATAATGCATCTCTATAAGGAAAATTCGCCTTCTCTATGCAGAGCCACTGGAGATATCCCTAGAGGCCAATGTAAACACTGCCTTTTCTCTAAAAAAGGCAGTGTTTGCATGAAAATGCCTAAAAGGAAAGATTAAACTCACCAGAATAACTACATTAAAGGGACTCGCCAGTGCCAGGAAAACAATCAATTTTCCTGGCACTGCAGGTCCCCTCTCCCTCCCACCTCCCATCCCCGGTTGCTGAAGGGGTCAAAACCCCTTCAGTGACTTACCAGAGGCAGCGACGATGTCCCTCGGCACTGCTTCTTGGTGCGCCCACGCTCCTCCCCATCACCACATCAGCCGGTCGGGGAGACTGAACATGCCCGCCGGTGGGGGAGACCTAATGCGCCTGTGCGGGGTCCTCACATAGCGTGAGGACGTCCAGCAACGCTATAGCACAGAAAATCTGTGCTATAATCTCGGAAGTGCCCTCTAGTGGCTGACAGCCACTAGAGGAGGAGTTAACCCTCACATAGTGTGAGGACGTCCATCGAAGCTATAGCACAGAAAATCTGTGCTATAATCTCGGAAGTGCCCTCTAGTAGCTGAAAGCCACTAGAGGAGGAGTTAACCCTGCAAGGTAATTATTGCAGTTTATAAAAACTGCAATAATTACAGTTGCAGGGTTAAGGGTAGTGGGAGTTGGCAGCCAGACCACTCCAATGGGCGGAAGTGGTCTGGGTGCCTGGAGTGTCCCTTTAAGTTGTGGTTGTTCTGGTGACTATAGTGTCCCTTTAAGCTAAAGTTGTTTTGGTGACTATAGTGTCCCTTTAAATCTCTTGAATTTTTAAGGGAAACTCAAAATACAATAGAAATTAACTCTCAAGTTTGTGCCAAACCATATTTGGGAGGTTTGACCAACAACAGGGCTCTCCTGGTGCCTACAGCCCAGTGTTTCTGCTGAGATTTGGCAGATGCTGAAGTGGATTTCCTCATTTAGCCTGTCCGACCTTGGATTGTAAGGATACACTAAGATAGCTAGACTAACTGGCTGTCAGTTTTCTTGGCCTGTCATTACCATCCTAAATAGGATGAAATAATGCAGAAGTTCACTTCTGTATAAACTAAGTCATAACAGAGTGGATGGGCTGTAATTGCCAGGAGAGGCATGTTATTAAAGGACCACTATAGTGCCAGGAAAACATACTCGTTTTCCTGGCACTATAGTGCCCTGGGGGTGCCCCAACCCTCAGGGACCCCCTCCCGCCCGGCTCTGGAAAGGGGAAAGGGGTTAAAACTTACCTTTTTCCACCACTGGGCAGGGAACTCTCTTCTTCCGATCCTCCTCCTCTCCGCCCATTTGACTGAATGCGCACGCATTTCACAGTGAGAATCACGCAAGCGCCTCTAGCAGCTGTCAGTGAGACAGCCACTAGAGGTTTTGGAGGAAGGCTTAACCCATTTATAAACATAGCAGTTTCTCTGAAACTGCTATGTTTATTAAAAAAATGGGTTAACCTTAGAGGGACCTGGCACCCAGACCACTTCATTAAGCTGAAGTGGTCTGGGTGCCTAGAGTGGTCCTTTAAGTTTACCTTCAAAATGGTTTGACACAAACATGGGGAAGGCTCTCACGAAGCTTTTGTACCATAACAACTACAATTAGACGTAGTAATAATGGTGCTTGGAGTGCCACTTTTACTCTGTCACTGTCTGTGAATTATTATTACTGCGAAAAAACATTGCAAAAAAAAAAAGAAAACAAAACAAAAAACAGAAAACAAAAAAAACTGCCTATACATTGTTCTAATAATATGTTTCAGCATTTTCCCATTATTTTACACCATGAGTTTACCAGTTTGAACTTGGCCTGTTTTTATTTATTGCCTTGTTATTGTCTATTTTTATCAGTATTTAAAATAAAAACAGGAAACAGGTTTTAGGAGCAATGCTCCAAATGCCCAATAAATATTAACTTTTATGTCAGTAAGACCAGTAAGAAAAATCATTTATTAAAAATAGCTTAGGAACCTTTTGTTGAAATATTTAAAATGTTAACAAATGTATTCTTTTAAGCTCCTATTCTTAATATAAAGTTTTGAATGATCAACTTTCTTTACAATATATTATGTTATGCATGATCCATGGAGACATTTAAAAATAATAAGACCCATGAGAGACACCAGGAGTTTTATTTACTATTTATGTAGGCCTTACTTTTTCATCTTAACATCTTGTCTCCGTGTGTTAGTTAAATGGGGCAGAACCAATGAAACACAGCATTAGCTAGCCAACCACCAAACATCTTGAATAGTAATGGCTAAACTTGACAATGCAGATGCTTGTGCTCTAAATGCACGTCATGTATCTGTACCTCCAAGGTGAGTTATCACTAGACTATTGCATATTTAACATTGCTAGGTAAAGCAAGAATTCTACTGAACTACGAGATGCATCAAGCCATCTGCCATGTATGTCAAAATCATTCTCTTATTATTAGAATATTTTTCGTCTACAGTGCTTTACAATCCTTCCACAGTGTGACTATACAATTTATTATTACCATACCTGTAAAACATTAGTCACCTTCCAAAGTATAGAATAATGCAAATTTCCTCTTTCATTAGGAGAGCCCCTTTCTCCAAAGTAGCAATTAGCATCCATCACCTATGGCAGAAATGACCAAGTTCTCCCTTATATAAGCACAGTGTCTGTGTACTTTTTTTGCTTACACCTGAAAGAAAGGTGCCCCTTGGTACCCTTTATCCCCTTCACCCAAAAAAGCTTGCAACATAAATATGATATATACTTCTAAATACCAAGTATGGTGTCTTGATAGCCATGTATCTTCTTCTGCCCATAGAAATAGACATCATCTAAAAACTAACAAAAAACCCTGTATATTCACGACAACTAAAAACCCTGTTATCTATGCTTTATAAAAGAGTTATAAAAACACATAGGTCTTCTATACAAACATCTTTTTCTCTAGGGTGTGTAAAACACTTTTTAAATAACACTCCCAGCCTACCCTGGTAAGCAATCTGTCCTACACATTTCATATTGTGAATGGCATAATCCCTTTAATTTACCGTGCTTTACATTATTAATTGCATTGTACTCCTAGTCCTCTTCCTCATGAGTACCAAGAATTTTTTAATGCAATATCTATGTAATGCATTCAGTAATGGTTGTTAATGTTCAGCAAGACATATCCCTTCAAATTGGTCTGACCTTTATGCTAATAACCAGAATGTATTAAAAGTAGAAATTGTGGGATTATTCACGACATACGAATCGACCTCTTTGCAGCCAGTCCAAGAATTTGATTTGGAATCGCAGTCAAGGTATTCACTAAAAGCAATCCAGAATTAAATTTAGGGATGAATATATGGGTCAATTGTATTTGATGTTACCTTAAATATTAGCTCCAAAAAGTTCTGAATTCCATATAATAAGTTCGAACTGAAACATGAATCAAATACTTATTGTATCCTTAATTTGTTCATTTGAAATGTGCTTTCATGTGAAGGAAAACTATACATTTATGTAGCCAAGAAGGTTGAACATCAGTATAAATGAATAATGGCTTACAAACTCTCACTATTAGACAGAGGTGACTCATTGAATGCCTTCCATACTGTCACATGAAGGACACTATGGCAAGGATATAAAACGGTTCTCCTCCTGTTAATGACTTTTTATTAAAGGGTCCTTTATATAAACTAGTTTTATTCCATTTCCCTTACTAGGCATTAATATTAAACATTAATACCCCCCTTTTATAATCCTGCAAATAAAGAATACACTTACATGGAATCCAACACTGGTCAAAGCTCCCTGCACTGGTTTCTGTGCTACGGTCCAACGTCACCTTTACCCACTCATGGTTCTACCGATTTAGAGCATATGAGGGGGTGGATGTGGACAGTGAGGGAGGGGATTGAAAAAAAGGTTTCACTTACGATCAATGCAGTGAAGAAGGGAAGGAACACACAGAAAGAGGGAGAAAGAGAGGGAAGATCAAGACTCATTGTGCAAACAGATGTTATCTATGCACAGAATTAAGCAACCCAGAATGGGGCCTAAGTCACATGTGCCAGGCATGCAGCTAGCCACTGGCACAAAAGTGCAGATTACAAGTACAGTGATTTTATGCAGAAACACTTCACTGATAAACTCCTAACATCATGGCCACTTCTGAGAGCAGAAGAGGCCATTTTAGTTGGAGTAACAATTTGATCCTCACATGACAATTCTGTAATTTTTTTTTTTTTTTTTAAATATAACATTGCTATTCATAGACTGAATTTGTGTCCAAATTTAAACAATTTTGAGCATTCAAAAAAAGTGCAACCTGCTACAGCTGCCCATCTTGAGAACTAGAAAGTGGTGTTTCGAGTAACTCTTTCAGTGGGCTTGTGGGGATAGGTAAGAATCATGGCCGGTGTGCTCAGTAGTCCAGTCAACCTCTATGCTTGATAGCAGAGCTAGAGAAGGAGTTATAGAAGGTGTAAAACCTAGTGATGTTCCAGCTCCCTCAGTGTTTGTCTGTGAGGCCGGACAGGAAGTGGAAGAGATGATTTCCTATCTGACCACTAAAAGCCTCTTACACAGGAAATGTCTTGCAGGAGGAGGAGAGACAGCACGGAGTGTATAGCAATTCTACTGTCAATCACAAGAGTGTGTGTACTTTTCAAATAAACCGTCACATACCACATGCCTGTACCCTAAATACCAATCTTTCATAATGCTAAATGTAACTCCTCCAAAAACCTAAACCTTAAGCCTTTCCCATAGCCTTTCCCATTGGCACATGACATGTAAATACAGCCCTGATTGATAAATACAAATGTAACCTTTTAAAGGAATAATTAATCCTTAATGCTTGTCAATCTTTTTTTCATTAGGGTACGAGTTCAGCAATAATAAAACTATAACACATGACATAGGCGCAGTAGTAGATAGGTTTAGTTAAACGTTGACTGATGTTAACTAACTAAAACGTTCTAAACAGATTGGCCATTTACACTTTGTCATAGGATTCCTACCTCTTTTTGCTACAAAATAACATTTTAAGGTGATTTGAATTTAAACAAAAGAGAATAAGACCAAATTGTACAGTGAGTTAGGAACCTACAAAATGACCCTACACAATGTATCTGCACTGGGGTTGCCCCTGCTTTCTGTGCCGGACCACATTCAGTTTGGCATGAGGTGTATCGTGTTCTGATGGGTGCAAACAGGCAGGGAGGAAGTCTAGTCTCTCTGCAAGTAAAGCGATGGTTGAAGTTGCACATGGTGTCAGTCCACCATAGACCATAGGGCATCAATCAGCAGTTTAAATCCTCCCACTGCAGTTTCCGTTGTTTGCGGATTGAAATTCAGTCGTTATCGATCTCTCTTCTGCAAAAAACTCATTAATAGCAATGGAGCTTCCAAAGATGGCTCAGTTCAGCTGCTATGCTGCGCACCTGTGCTTTGATCCTTTGAGCTAGTTATACCATTAGGCTTTAAGTTTAAATTGCAGGATTCACCTCAATTGTGGAAGACACTGTGTCATATGATAAATGTTAGTAGTGCATCTCAATATAATATTTAATTAACTAAGCGAAATTTATTTTTGCTCAAGTACCATGTTTTACAGCTGCAACCCTGGACTGGAATTTACATTCTACATATCTATACATTCTAGTATCTGTAAATGCCTGTAAATCTATCCACCCCTTTCTGTAGCCAAGAAGCTATTACAGTTGGAAACAAATCCAAAAGGCATTCCACAATACATCATTGCTCCAGTCATTGTGTCCTTGTATGGTTTTCATGGCTTTCTGTTTAAACAGTCAGTACCTGTTTGAAACTGACAGACAAATAGTTAATGCTTACATTTAATTCTGAGCTGATTTGTTGAATATTAAAAGCAAGCAGTTTACACCTCTCGACACATCACATATGCACATTTAGCCTGTTTTAGGAAATGTAGTAATCATTCATAACTAATGTAAAATTTAAGTATATAGTAAATAGCACTAACCTTTGTATCTCAATTTGTTCTAAACACATAGTCTACCTAGGTGCACTGCATATAAAATGAGCTATAGCGATTCTAACAGAAAAACACACCACCTATTTCTGATTAAAAAGAGCCCTTTAGTCACTTAATAGCATTACATTAATTTCAAATTGGTAGCCTTGCAAAACATCAGTTTCAGAACATTAAAAAACATTTTTGTACTGGTACTAACAAAGAATCTGATTCTATCCCGGTGGTAGACAGGAAACTACAAGTCTTTGTTAATGAGAGACTGGATGTCTCTATGACACTTGACTGCAGTGCCTCCATCCATCGTTGGTAACTGAGTACTATGGAATCACACCTCACAGAGAGAATATGATTGCTACCAAGACATAACAAGATGCTTAAGTTGGGTTTTGGTTTTAACAGGTGACAGGTATCACGCATGATGGCTGACTCACCTGAACGTTGGGCTCAAAATGACACAGTGTCTTCCGCAATTGACCAAAATTGCCCAAGGCAGTTACATTGGTCTGAGTGGTCATATTCCAGACCTCAGATGTTTTATCGAAACCAGGATGTTGTTTAGTAATATGGTTCAATTGGATGTTGGCTTATCGATTTTAAATGGACAGAGAAAGGGATTAGATACATATATTACATACACAGTAGGTCATAATAATCAATCTATTAGAACTGGAACTTGGGTGACAGAACTCACAAAGACCAATATTTATTTTGGCTACTTCTTTAGAGCTCAATTTTCCAGATTAAGGTGGTAGTCTCTTTCATTTGGCAGAAGAGGGAAAGGAAGATAAAAGTCAGATCAATTCTAAAATGATAAGCTGGAAGAGGATATATTTTTTCCTTATTGTTTTATCCTCATTAGTTAGTTTTATAATGTTTCTAGCTCCAAAAACTCACACATCAAAATACTTTTTTATTTATTGCTGACAATACTACTAATAAGCCATCATTGTAATATTTAATATTCAATATACAAGACTCAACTTTGCAGCTTCATCTAAGAATATTAGTGAATTACTCCAAATATTAAAGGACCACTCTAGGCACCCAGACCACTTCAGCTTAATGAAGTGGTCTGGGTGCCAGGTCCCTCTAGGATTAACGCTTTTTTTATAAACATAGCAGTTTCAGAAAAATTGCTATGTTTATAAATGGGTTAATCCAGCCTCTAAAGCCTCTAGTGGCTGTCTCATTGAAAGTCGCTAGAGGTGTTTGCGTGCTTCTCACTGTGAAAATCACAGTGAGAAGACGCAAGCGTCCATAGGAAAGCGTCCATTGTAAATGCTTTCCTATGAGACTGGCTGAATGCGCGCGCAGCTCCTGCCACGCATGCGCATTCAGCCAAAGAAGAGCATCCGAGGCGGAGAGGAGGAAGAGAGCTCCCCGCCCGGCGCTGGAAATAAGGTAAGTTTAACCCCTTTCCTCGCCATCCAGCCCGGCGGGAGTGGGACCCTGAGGGTGGGGGCACCCTCAGGGCACTATAGTGCCAGGAAAATGAGTATGTTTTCCTGGCACTATAGTGGTCCTTTAACGTGTATCAGTTTTTTTTGAAATTTTCTTTTCCAGGACAGTTTGTGTATATTAGTTGTACTATGAACTGGTATAGAGCATCTCCATTTTTATGACCACTTCAATCCCTTTGACCATAGTTTTCTACTAGAGGATATCTATAAGTACGTATCTAATATTTTGTGTGCTGATATTACATCATTAATATACTGATTAGTGTTACGCTGTTCTTTTATACCATGTAACAGCTTAGGAAGGCTAACTGAAAAACAGAATTTAAAAAAACAAAGAATTTCTGGGTAATTTTAAGTAATACAGAGCATATGAAGACCCCGAAGGCATTATTACTCAAATTACTGTTAATTAACGCATAATTAACCTAAAAGACTAGTTTGTTGATGACTCTTAAAAAGTATAATGAGTATTTAGCGGGTATTTGTTGTAACAAATGGGTTTACTTAAGAGAAATGTCATTAGTTGACAGTGAGTTAAAGAAAAATAGTGTTAAAAGGCATGGCCTAGAATCTGTTTCTTATCAGTGGTCAACATATTGATATGATTAGAGATAAACAGCTTCTGGTTCTGGCAGTGACTCGTAGTTTGTTCAAACCTATAATTTTTTTTAGTATTTCTTTTCGTAGCAATTTATATTCACCAATATCATTTTCATGCTATTGATTAAATTTACAGAGGAATTTATGACCTAATTTGTCTTTTTCTTTTCTTGACCACTCAAGAGACTATCCAATTAATCTTGGGGGGTCATGGAAATTATGTGATTAAGTGCTCCTATTTTATTTGGAGGAATAAGGAATAACCTATGCTTTTAATTAACAACATGTTTTAGCATTCACCTACACTTTTTTTTTACAATATTCAAATGGCTAATGTTGCATACCTCAAGTAAAAAACCTCAGATTCTCCCCTCAAAATCTGTGTGTATGCGGGGGGCGGGGCCTGAGCAATATGGCAGCTAGATGCATTTCACTTGAGCTCCAAGCCTGAACTTCTCCTTGAGCCACTTAATCCACTGATATCACCCCCAAACGCTCTACTGCCGAGACTTACGTAGCCTAGACACCGGCCGGGCCCTTCAGTATACTCCCGTGGCTGGAATCTCCTGTAATCCCTGGCAGTGTGGGTGGGGCCTAGTGCTCACACTGGTCTGGCAAGGCGGCCGATCACCGGAATCGAGTGCAGCCCGTTTCCCCGCCCTCTGGACCTGCAGGGGATATCCCGGTCCACACCTTGGAGGTCCTACTCTTACGAGAGCGAGCTAGGAATTTAACGAGCAAGTCAGAAGGAGTCTACCCTAAAATGGCGGACACCATGTGCCCCTTCGTGTCTCGGCTAGATAACCTCCTTGCTAACTTCTGGCTGAAGCTGACTCAACGACAGCAGAACCTTGCATGGCAGGAGTCACAAGTCCCACACCGGAGACCACAAGCACAACCCCAGCACACAGCACGGGTTCCGGCCCCAAAAAGGGGTCCATAGAAGGTGAAGGGGAGTACTTCATCGCAAGAAGGCGAGAGCAAGGCCTCGTCCACTACGCATGTTATATCCCTGTCTGGAACGGACTTGGGCGGAGCACCAGCGACCTGCCATGCACGACAAGAAAACAGCGGAGTGCAGCTATCCTGGACCCCACAGTACGCCGTCACACAAGCTGGCTTCCCACAAGCTCGGCCTCCCACAAGCTCAGAGTGTAGAGGGTTGGTCCGTGCGGATCCTGATGGGATTATGCCATGACAACTACTGCTCTCAGGTGCCTGAAAGTATATTGAAAAGTCTACCACGCAGGGACTTTGCTTTAACTCTGCAGGGCATCGGCTGAATGGTGACCGGGACTTTATCTCTGGCATAGTGCCGGTCTACCACGCATAATTCCAGAACCTGTTGAGTGTTTGTTTCTTTTTTTTCTCCTTTTCTTTTTTCTTTTTCTCATTATGCCTGTTGCCCACTTACCTTATTTCCAATGCCTCTACAATGTTACATGGCTAATTTAAAAATACGTGGATAGCTAGATAGATGGCATAAAGAATTATCACTATTAGTATGTATTAACCTTTGTTTCCCCTCTTTTTTGCTATTTCATCCAGTGCAGCGAGGCAGCAATGTACAAAATTTCAGTAGCAAAGGCATATAATTAACACACAAGTCTGAAAAGCTTCAGCGCTTGCATTAACCAAGCTTGTTACACCATCTTGATTTTGTATTATAAAATGTGCAATGTTATCTCATGACATTTTCAACTATGCTACGTCAATGACTACTGAATATATTCCTCATGAAATGTCTTTCTAAACCTGTATGTCACACTAAGCACGCAAAAATAAAGAATATAAAAAAAAAAAATCTGTGTGTGCATTACTTCCTTTAATTCCAAGCACCTTTTTATTGAAAAAATATTAACGTGAAATGGATGTGATTTAAGGGATGCTTAGCTCGGTGTATAAACATTATATATATATTATATATACATATAACACAGCAGTTTGTGTATAGATTGCTTTGCAGACAAAACTAAAACTATGTTACATTATTTCACACAGGGTCTGAAATGTTAATATGTAAGCAAAAATCCTATTTTTCCACATGTATCCACATATTTTTCCACATATATAGTAGGTGTCAAACTAGATAAATAAAAATGGACAGATATATTGCTCATATGTATACGCAAGGCATTACTAGCAGTCCTGCTTAACAAAATGTCATAATGTCTACATTTGAGTAAAATGCCAAAATACAGTATGTACGGTTTATATATATGTATAAAATAAAAGTATTTAAAACTGCTATAGCAATCTTTATCAATCTCTGGACTACTAATCTAAAACAATAACAGTAAAATAGTTGAGTCTATTGCCCTTCTTTCCCCCTGACTCTAGGAATAATGTGACCCTTTGAAATGTTTTGTACTGTTTGCAATTAGAGGATTAGAGGATGAGCTTATATTTACAGCAAATTTACAGGCATTATATCAGGGACTGGCGGCTTTTGGCAGAGAAATTAGTTCCTCTACAGTTAAGGGTCCACTGAGCTGATACATCACACTTTCTATGGGGTGGTTCACCTATCAAAAAATATACCATCATTACTATTAGAGTGTTGCCTGCATTTATTACTTTTGAAGACTTACACACACACACACACACACACACACACACTGACAGACATACAGACAAAAACTGATAGACACACACACTCACTCACTCACTCACTCACAGACACACATTGACAGATGCACATAATCACTCAGACACACAGGCTTCCTCACAGACATACACTGACAGACATACACAGACACTCACTCACAGACACACTCAGACACACAAAATCACTCATACAGGCTCACTCACACACACTGACAGACATACACACACACAAACACTCACTCACAGACGTACACTCACATACACACTGACAGACATGCACACATTCACTCACAGACGTACACACACACACACACACACACAGACTCACTGACAGGCACAGACACTGAAGAACACACACACACACACACACACTCACAGACAGACACACACTGCCAGATATACACACACAGACTCACTGACAGACACACACACTGAAAGACATACACACACACTGACAGCCAGACAAACACACACACACATTCACTGACAGACAGGCACACACACACACACACATTTTCCCCCAACACTCACTGATTATTTTTATTTTAAAATTCTAATTTAAATCCACCCAGCCTCCCCACTTTTGCGAGAGCTAGGTGGATCTTTTACCTGGGATCCAGTGGGGCTGCTAACCAAGCTGTTTGGGCTGCTGGGCAGGAAGGGGGGTGGACAGACGTGCAATCAGGCAAGCGGGTGGCTGCACTAAGCTGGCAGTGAGTGAGCTGTGATCTCCTTGCTTAGCTCCCTTGCGCGCCGCTGAGTGATGCCGGGACCCAGAGTGACATCATATTCCAGCTTTCGGCATCACTGCCTCTCTCGCTGTCTGCCTGGTACTCAACTGGCCGCCAGCACCGGGGGGCCCAAAGAAGATTTATTGCAATTTTCCATATCCAGGATATTGTCATATTTTATTGATATATTTTGTGAATCTATACTGTTTTGAATTTTTATGCTATATTGCAAGACAGAGTACATTGTATTATTTTTAATAATGTATTCACATTTCTACAAAGCATGAATGAATACATTATTAACTTTGTTTTATTTAAAAAATGGGGAATCGTCCATTTTGATTTTCATTATCACTGAATAGAAAACTTTACACAAAATTGTGCCTTTATTCTAATGTCATATGTTATTGTCCACTGCATTCCAAGTAAATGTTATGCATACTTTATTTTTTTTAGAATACAAAAATTTGTAATGAAGGAGTTAAAAAAAAAAAAGTCCAGGTCTGTTTTCCACAATAAGATGTACGTGAGATCCTTCATTTCCAACCAGTTCTTTCCCAAGGGCTATGCGTAGGAAGACTTTGGTAAAAGGTTTTTTGTAGCCCTCTTATGATCTTGGCTTCATTTCCAGTATTGCTTTAGGCAAGAAAATCAGCAATTAGATTTAACTGAATAGATTAAATGACACTAGGTATGGCTGTATTTTTTTTCGTTTAAATGAAACCTTGGTAGCAGAATAATTACAACAGTCATATGTTGGGCACATGTGCTTTATAATCATAAGCAGGATTCCCTTCAAACCTATTTTTTTATCCCAGCATTGCCCACAGTTAAGAAACAACTAATAGCAGTTTATTCAATAGACATTGAATTGTAGGCAATTGAAATCTATATTGCTAAATTTCAGGAAAAGGCTTGGATTTGGAAAAATTCTCCAACTGCCCAATAGTCATAGGTTTGCTATTATTGCGTGATAGAATTGTATTGAACTAAAAAACCTATGTTTTGTTCAAAAAAACAAAGGGTGCAGCCTGCAGAACTTATAAAAATGTTTCTTAACTTTTACAGAGACGAGCTACAAAATTAATAAAAGGAATGGAGCATTTTAGTTATGAAGAAAGGTTAAAAGGTTCAATCTGTTTAGTTTGGAAAAACGGCGCCTGAGAGGGGATATGATAATTTTATACAAATATATTCGGGGCCAGTACAAACCTTTATCTGGAAATCTATTCATAAATAGGGTTATACATAGGACACAAGGTCACACATTTAGGCTGGAAGAAAGGAGATTTCATCTAAAGCAAAGAAAAGGTTTTTTTTACAGTAAGAGCAATAAGGATATGGAATTCTCTGCCTGAAGAGGTGGTTTTGTCAGAGTCACTACAGAGGTTTAAACTGAAATTGGATAAATACTTACAAAAACATAACATACAGGGATATAATTTCTAATTAGTGGGGTAATAGCTGCTTGATCCAAGGAGATATCTGACTGCTATTTTGGGGTCAAGAAGGAATTTTTTCCTAGTTTGTTGCAAAATTGGAAGCGCTTCAGACTGGGTTTTTTGCCTTCTTTTGGATCAACAGCAAAAACATATGTGAGGAAGGCTGAACTTGATGGTCGCAAGTCTCTTTTCAGCTATGTAACTATGTAACTATGTAACTATGTAACTATGTAACTATGTAACAGTGCTGGG
Source organism: Pelobates cultripes (assembly GCA_933207985.1). NCBI lineage: Eukaryota > Metazoa > Chordata > Amphibia > Anura > Pelobatidae > Pelobates > Pelobates cultripes. Next base: position 277,159,205 of record OW240912.1, read on the forward strand.
AGAAATAATGGAAGGACATTTGTGAGAAAACTTGTCATGCTTACATGGCAAGATATATCATGTATATTTTGCAAAGTCCTTTGATGGTGTGATCACCGCTTCAAATGCGGTGTCCCGGGGTGCAGCCGTAGTGAGTTATTTTTAACTGATCCTGTTAACCATGGATGCCGCCATCTTTTAGTTTCAGCATATTTGACAAACCTTGACACAGTGAATGTTTATGAACTATGGCAGCTGAACATCATGAGAAATGTGGTTTAGAACGGTGCCTAGGTTAACCATATACCCTGCTAGTGGGAGCAATAAGCTAAAAAAGGGGTTATGGGTTAGGGTTAAGGGTTAAGGTTTAGGGTCCGAATTACCGAAGTTCCAAATAGCTGAAGTCCTGAATTGCCGAAGTCCCGAATCGCCGATGTCCCGAATTTAGAAAGTGCCCAACCAAACCGAATGTTATTGGTCCGAATTGCTGAAGCAGACACATTTTTTTACTTACCCGAATTTCCGAACCTAACCAAATGTTTTGCCCATGGACATCCATATTGCACATAGAAGGCTTATCAATAAACTGCAATCTTTAAGTTTGGATTCCAATATTGTTGAATGGGTAAGGTAGTGACTGAGTGACAGGCAACAGAGTGTTTTAGTCAATGGAGTATATTCAAAGCATGGTCTTGTCACCAGTGGGGTACCTCAGGGATCTGTACTTGGACTCATTCTCTTTAGTATTTTTATTAGTGGTATTGCAGAAGGTCTTGATGGAAAGGTATTTATTTTTGCTGATGGTACTAAGATATGTAACAGGGTTGATGTTCCATGAGGGATTGTCATGGCTCCCCGCTCTTCTGCCGGCATGGCCGCACATAAAGATAGCAGCCATGCCGATAGAGATGTTGCATACTTTCCTTGGTCGCGGCAAACCGCAGCCCGATCTCCCTCCATTCCGGTCCCCAGCAAGTACGATGTTCCGAGAGATGCCATCCGATGCGGTTCCCCTTTTATTAGGAAACGTAACTTCGCCCACATCAAAGATGGCGCCAACTTGTGTGTGACATCACATCATAGATGCGCACGCATGTTTTGGGGTCAGAGGCCAGAGACCACCAATTACAGCCTCGATAGGGTTATTTAAACCTAAATTACCTTTTGGTCAGTGCCCTGTCAGGGTTTCCAATAGCTCGTTTTCTAAGTGTGTTCCTGATCATATTTTTCTGGTATTTGACTTTGGCTTTATTTTTACTTCCCTGATTTCTGGTATCCTTGACCTTTGGCTTTCCCCATCGTTGTGTCTCATTCTGTGTCCCTGACCTCGGCCAGTATTCAGACTATTCTCTGGTACGTTAAGACCGGTCATACCAAGGTCCAGTAAGAAGTTATCCTTAGTCTTTAGGTGTAATATTATTTTGCATGCTGGATCAACTATAATCATGACAGGGATAAGCCAAATGGCAAATGATTTAGGTAAACCGGAAAAATGGTAAGAGTTGTGACAGCTGACATTTAATGTGGATAAGTGCAAGATAATGCATCTTGGAAGTAAAAACCCAAGGGCAGAGTACAGAATATTTGATAGAGTTCTAACCTAAACATCTGAGGAATGGGATTTAGGGGTAATCATTTCAGATGAATTAAAGGTAGGCAGACAATGTAATAGACCAGCAGGAAAGTAGAGGAGGGAAGTGCTCATGCCATTGTACAGAACACCGGTGAAACTTCACTTGGAGTATTGTACCGTATCTCCAGAAGGATATTGATACTTTGGAGAAAGTTCAGAGAAGGGCTACTAAACTGGTTCATGGATTACAGTATAAAACTTTCAAGGAAAGGTTAAAGGATCTTAACATATATAGCTTGGAGGAAAGACAAGACGGGGGATATGATAGAAACATTTAAATACATAAAAGGTAATCACACAGTAAAGGAGGAGACTATATTTAAAAGAAGAAAAACTACCACAACAAGAGGACATAGTCTTAAATTAGAGGAGCAAAGGTTTAAAAATAGCATCAGGAAGTATTACTTTACTGAGAAGGTAGTGGATGCATGGAATAGCCTTCCAGCTGAAGTGGTAGAGGTTAACACAGTGAAGGAGTTTAAGCATGCGTGGGATAGGCAGAAAGCTGTCCTAGCTATAAGATAAGGCCAGGGACTAATGAAAGTATTTAGAAAATTGGGCAAATTAGATGGGCCGAATTGTTCTTATCTGCCGTCACAGTCACATTCACATATTGGTGACATAACACCTACTGAAAAAAATGGTGTATAAGGCATTCATAGGACTACCAGGCCTTTCCAATGTGTTACCCTGCACACATATCACTTTTTATCACAATGCTCATATAGTACACAAATTGTACTGCCCTGCAGCCTGCAAAATACATTTTAAATAAACTTGCTATAAAAGATGGAAAACAAAGTTATTGCCTCAACTGATTTCACACGCATTATCTAAATTGTGTTGGATGTTAAATTAGTGTAACCAGGAAACCTGAATCATAGCATGTGACAAAATGTTAGTAGACATTTAGTAACACACTAAGTAAAGAAGTGTATAATGTATTTATATTTATTTCTTAATTGGTAGACTTGTGCACCTCCAGTCATCTTTTTTTCCATCAATAATCTCTTTTCTTGGTACCGTGGGCTGGACTCTGAATTATTATGTTCATCCCTATGTCTTGTCTGTACTCTCTTCCTATTACTGTTCTATGAGTATTTGCATGTAAGCACTTACTTTTTAATGTATAAAACCCAGGTGATGAATAAAACAGCAGTTGCTTATTTTGAATACCAACAGGTGTCTGGTGTCTAATTCTCGCTTCTCCAAGTGCGCTTGTAATAACAATTTGAGCTTTCTCTGAATATAACAAAGATCAACATTTGGATCCACAACAACTAATTGAACAAAATTGTTTGTCCACTGTGCATCTTGTTTGTTTTCTCCATATGGCACTTTGGAGTTACAAAAGTCAGATGAAACGCTGGTTGGGCAAAAATCATAAGAACCACAATTTGTATATAACAAAATGCAGAAGTCTATTAATGGTTTGTTAATGTGAATTGAATGTGTAAGAAGTGCCCGGGTTATCTTACCAGTCCGTCCATCGAGAGGAGTAGTGTTCTCACTGGACCGCCATTTTCCTAGCTCCTACAGGCCCCTCCAGCAAAACTGACACAGTCAGCATTGCACATTCCCCTTTTTATGATGCGGCATATGTGCTCCAGCGGCATGACACCACAAATGACACATTAAGGCAAAATCACAGCCATCTCATGTTTTAGGGGGCGCAGTTATAGCAATTATGCCCAAGCCTTTAAATGACTTCACAGTTTCTAGTGTACAGTGACCTGCTGTGATTCCTCCTTGACCTAATAGCACGTATATTCTATTTTGCATTATAGTTACTGAATTGGCTATCCTCTTGCACATTGTGTATTCTTAAATCCCTGACTTGGCTTTGTCTTGTCTATCTGATTTCCCTTGACTATGGCTAGTCCTAACTATTCTGTCTATCTGTTTTACATGAAATCTGGCCAGTATAAGGCCCGGTTACATGCTTTATTACTGAGGTTATACTCTGTGTACCAGAATATTTTATAGTCATTAGCCAGAGTACAGTAAAATAGTGCTTTAGAGTCATCTTCATATATATATTTGTCTGTCAGCACACATTATCTGGTTTTCCTGCACAACATTATATATTTGCAAAAATGGAATGGAAATGTGTTTGTTTCCATGGTTTGTATAGATATATATAAAACAGCTGTTTGTGCACTTATGTCATTCTAGATTAGAATCTTGAGCAGGATGTAGCTACATGAGCAAATGATAATCACAAAGCACTCCATTGGTTGTATATTTACATTTTCCAATTCATCATTCCTCAGTATAGAAAAATCTGTGTTGTATTTCTTTGTTATGATGAGCATGCTTGACTGCTATGGAGTAATAGAACAGGAAAGAGAGATCTGAAAGAACTTATGAATGAAACTCAATAGTCCTTCTGTAAACCACATACGGGCTTGTTGAGATTTTCTGGAAGCCATCACTTTGTGCCTTAGGAAAACAGCATTTTAAAGTGATTCAGGATACTTACTAAGTTCAAAGAAAATAGAGGAAATTAAATCTTAAAATAATAATTGATAATATTTAAGCAAACATTATCATATCTTTAGTAACTCTTCATTTTTGGGGTTTGACAGTGGTGATACCTTTCTCAATTCATTATCATTTAAAGTACCAGCGGATATCTTTTTTAAACGACTTGGTGTTGAAACCGGATTCTGTGACAAATTCACTTCTGTTAAATTCCATTCAAATTTAATACAGATGTTTTTCAAAACTGTCAAAATTGACTCTCATGTCTCATATTTGCAAAGGCCACATGGTTCACACGGATATATAATGTCAAGTATGTTCCCACTCACACACAGTTTTGTGACTTGAGATGCTTATGAGAATTGGCTCATTTTGTGATGCATCCAAGATTCCCATTAAAAATATCAAGAAAAATTGTTTAGCAACATTTATCAAGCAACATATTTGTGGTTTTCACTAAATATTGTAAAGCAAAATTCATATCTCACCAGTGATATTGAAATTAAATTGAGTTACCTTTGTTTCAGATGTTTTTAGGTTAATCTGAAGTAGTAGAAACATGTAGGAAACAAGTAGGTGCAATAAATAACCCTGACCCCCTAAGATCACTCAGGGCCTTAGGCAGGTTCAAGTTAAGACTTTCCTTTAATCTTAGTATGGTGAATAAAGCCAAGCTTGGTCAGATATTTTCATGGCACCCAGCTCCTTCTCTAACCCTTGTGCCCTAGGTATTTTAGTCCAGCCATGCCTATTTTTAACAATTCTATTCTGAAATCCTTTTTGATTCTTACTTGCTCAGAATAAGTTATAATCAATGATACCTGAATTTATTTTCAGTCTCGAAGGTAAACCATTATTTATTGTGGAAATTTGAGATTGCAGTTTGTACTTTTAAAGAATATGTTGCCTTCCATCTGACAGTAGAAAACCCTTATATCCAGTGAGGTCTTGCTCCCTCTTAATAGTTCAATAATTGATACATTATGTACTGTGTGAACTAACTGGTCACTCTTGGTACCTTAGCCACTTCAGTGTTACCTATCAGTTGTATTATTATTTTTCTTAGAATAACTCACCATCTTTCAATTTTCTGAAGTGGTTATTAAATTGCAAATGTCCCATGAATCACTTTGCATAGCCTGTTAATGCTTATGTAGGAAATAGTTTTCTTGATAAAAGAACATTAAAATGATGAACAAACAAAATTAGCCACAGTGCATATAAAAGGAAGATAGGTTACAAAACAATAATGTACACCAAGCATGTCAAACTTAAAGGCTAGCACGGGCCAAATTAACAAGGTTTAAGTTCATGTGGGCTGCAAAAAACAACTTAAATTTTCTTAAAAAAACACAGCATCGCCCTCTTCTAAACCCCAGCCCCACCTCTACTAAACCCCAGCCCCCCTTTATACTAAATTCCAGTCCCACCCTCTATATTACATCCCAGTCCCCTCTTCTATACTAAACCCTGGCCCCTGTTTAAAAAAACAACATTAGCCAACAAGCAGACTGCACTCACATTGATGTTGCCAGTATGCGACTCTGGAGTCCAGTCTCTGGTATACCACCAATGGTGCCGTCTGCACCCTGTGCCAAAGCAGACCCTCTCGCTACTCCTTGAAATCCTGTGAAGGTGGAGCACATTGACTACACGTCTGAATGGACAAATAGCTGCAAATTATTCAACTCAGATTTTCATACTATATACTGTTAAAGCTTGTTGATATGTTTGACATTATATACTGCCAAGCTTCAATAACGTGCCCTAAGTGAGAAGACATTAAGTAAGGAAAACAAAATGTAAAACAACTCTCACAATGTTAAAGATTTTTTTGTTTTTTGGTGTGTGTGTGGAGAATTCATGTTTCAGTTGGACTCTATGTGTTAATTTATGCATACAAAATGGATGTTTATGTTAAACACGCTGGGCCTTTGAAACAGCAATGTCAGGAGGTGCATTATATACAGTACGGTTTAATTGAACTGTTTGTTGCATTATAATCTCCATTTTGGTAGACTACTCTAACATGAGGTGCATGCAACACCTTACATAGTTCAACCTTTCTCACATCAGTTTTGCTGTTGATCAAAAAGAAGGCAAAAACAAAAAACAGTTTGAAGCACTTTCCAATTTTGCAACAAACTCAGAAAAAATCTTTCTTGACACCAGAATGGCAGTCATATCTCTCCATGGATCAAGAAGCTGTTACACTACATATTAAAAATTATATCCCAATATATTATGTTTTTGCAGTTAATCATCTAGTTGCTGTTTAAACATTTATACAGACTCTGATAAAGTCACCTCTTCAGGCAGATAATTCCACATACTAATTGTTGTTATTGTAAATCAAGATGGATGGCCTTGTGTCCTATGAATAGTCCTCTTTATGAATAGATTCTCCAACAAAGTTTGTATTGGGCCCAAATATATTTGTGTAATACTTTTATATCCCCTCTGAGAATATAGAAAAGTTTTCTAAACTAAACAGGTTTAATTTAACCTTCATAACTAATATCTTCCATTCCTCTTATTACTTTTGTAGCCCGCCTCTGCACTTTTTGAGTGTCTTGATATTCTTCTTTAGAACAGGTGTCCAAAATTGCACAGTATATTCAATGTATGGTCTTAATAATTTGTATAAAGAGGCAAATTTTAATTTTCAGCCCAAGAATCAATGCCCCTTTTATGCATGACAATACTTTACTTGCCTTAGCAACTGCTGACTGACATTGCACATTGTTGCCTAATGTGTTGTCTTTATCAATTCCAAAATCCTTGTCATGTGTTGATATCCTAATTCGCTACCATTTACAGTGAAAGTTGCTTGTGCATTCTTCACCCCAAAGTGCATAACTTTGCATTTATCACCATTCCATTTAATCCGTCATTTGAGTGCTCAGTCCCCTAATCTAGCTCAATCACTCTAAAGAGAATTAATATCACATTGTATTACCTTATCTCGTTTTGCCAATTTAGTGATCTTTACAAATTCTGCAAAGTTCCCAGAAAGTGACAGTGCTGCTTTAACAGGTTCAAAAGCCTGGTCCCCCTGACTGAACTACTTGTATCAGTGAGATAATCACAAGAGCCATAGAGGTTAACTGAGATGTAAGGGAAGGATCGTGACAAAGTTAAGCCCTCTGACTACCTACAGCTTCTCATGGCCAATAAATAGGCCAACCATTGTACAGCAAAATATGTAAACATGGTAGACATTTTCTGCCAGTTGGTTCACAGATCATGTGAGAAAAAGTAACCAATAGAGGAAAATGAGAGGAGGAGCAGTAAAAAAAAACAAACAGATATATGTATATTTTATAGTTAATAAATATAGATTATATAAATATTGTTTTTACTGTTCCTTCTTATTTGTCTCTCTTGTTCACTTCTCACTTGATCTGTGACTAAAATCAACATTTAGCGTGTGTCCCCTAACCATCAAGCATATTTTCCCCATTAACCATCTCTTTTTTTTTTGGTGTTTTGGGCAGATTTCAGAGTCTTAAAAACAAACATGCTTAGCTACTGTGTGTTTTGATTGTGTCGTGATGCGCCTTTATTTTGGCTTGAAGTCCGGGAACACCATGTCAAAGGCAGCACACACCATGTCATTACGCTACTTAATATTAAGAAAATTTGATACATGTTAATGCCCAGGCCATTAAAAGCTACATGGAGTATATTTCTACTTCTTATTCTAATTGTTTGTTGTTTAGCAATAATTTAAAGTGAAATTGTGAAAATGCTTTTGTATGGCATTTCTATGCAAATGTCCGAGGGCATTCAGTAGATGTTGACATCACCATGGATACGAAAGTCAGTAGACATAATTTAAATACCACATTTTAAATATATGTATGTGTGCATGTATTCATTATTAATTTGTTGCTCTTTGCATAGAGGATAATTGTATATTGATACTTTCTGAGACTAGCAACAATGGCTAACATTCATTAGCTGGAGAGCCTGTCTTTTTAAGCTGAATTTTCGTCTTGACCTTTTTCTGAAAAAAATATCACCCATGGCTATTCCATGAGAATGGTCCAGCGTCTTTTAGTCTGCAATGTAAATGGTACTTTTGTTTAAGTGGAAGATGGAACATTCCAAACAATATGTTCAGATAGTGGATTTGAATTTTGTGAATTAACTGGATATTTCATTGATGTTAATATTTTACTTCTTAAAGCTACACTATAGGCATCCAGACCACTTCATCTCATTGAAGAGTTCTGGGTGCAGTGTACATGTCCCTGTTAGTCCTGCAACGTAAAGCTTTACATGTTTTTAGAAACTGCCATATTAGTACTAAGACTTCCTCTAATGGCTGTATACCTGAGAGCCACTAGAGTCACTTTTAGGAGTTTACCAAAGTTTGACGTCCTGGACGTTCTCACATTTTGCATGAGAACATTCAGTGTCAGAAAAAAAAAACCTATAGAAAAGCATTGAGGCAATGCTTTCCTATGGAGAGGGCCTAAGTGCATGCAGGACTTGCCACACATGCGTATTAGTTCCCCCTCAATCAGATGACTTTTGAGGAGGATGCCTGCAACCCAGCACCGAGGGACATTGCTGTTGGAATTGGGTAGGTGAATATGTTTTTTTTAACTCTTTATGTGCCAAGGGGGAATGCGGAAGATGACGACCAGAGGGCACTATAGTGTTAGGAATACAATTTTGTATTCCTAACACTAAAAATTTCCATTAAAATAAAACAAAATTTACAATAATAACTTTTAAAATAGAAATTTAAATTGAATATGACTAAATCTATAAAACTGTAAACATCTCTATGTAATTTTTTTTTAAACTAAATGCACGCTAAACATTATGGACACTTGATTAGAGTGTCACATGATTGTCATTTCAGAAAGATTTTAAAGTATTGGAAATCAAATTATAAATTGCGGTTGAGTTCCATTCACACAGTTTATTTTATAGTTTGAAATAAAAAATTGTACATACAAATGGTTTACGAGATAAATAAATTTCATGTATATAGCTGCTAAAATGTTGTGTAAAACTATTTAGCACGGAAATTAGCATGGAAACCAGACTGAAGCAGGTCTAGCAGAGAGTTGGACTCGAGGAAGTCTGTCAATCTCGCATACACAACTCTTTCAAGGATCTTGGATGCAAAAGGCAGTAGCGACATAGGACGATAGTTGGATGGGGAGTTAGGGTCAAGATTGGGCTTCTTTAGAATTGGTGTTACAGTTGCATGTTTGAAAGGCGATGGAAATATACCAGAGGAGAGAGAGAGATTGAGAATTTTAGTGAGAGGTGGAGAAAGAGAAGAAGACAGAGTACGGCTGAGAGGAGAGGGAATTGGATCTAGGGAGCAGGTGGTGGGACGGGAGGACTGGAGCAGAGCAGAAACCTCTTCCAATGTAGCGGGTGCAAATGAACATAGAACAGCAGAGGGAGTGAAGTTAGGGGAAGTATTGTAAGGGGAAGAAGAAAGACGAGATATCTCTTATCTGATTGTAGAGATCTTGTCAGTGAAGTGAGTTGCAAAGTCTGAGGCGGTCAAGTTAGTAGGTGGAGGAGGAACAGCAGGGCGAAGAAGAGAGTTAAATGTGTGAAATGATTAAAAGAATAACAAAAAGAGAAAGGGTGCGCCTTCAGAAAATAGTATTCTTATAATTATGTTATAATAGTATATACAACATATATAATGTAAAATATAATAATGAATAAATAAATAAATAATAGTCCGGATGACTTAGCACTGATCCATACAAGGTTATCTGCCAGCAGTGGAAAATAGTTCTTATTGAGCCAGCTTATGGAGTAGATGGTCGCAAGTGGAAGCTTGTGATCCGATGAGATATATGGATAAAAAGCAGAAAAAAGAGGAAAAAGAGAAAAGAGAGAACTCCAATGGTACAGTATGTATGAAAATTAAGTACTTGGAAGTAATTATGAACTACTCACAATATTTAGAGCTAAATCCAGCTCTGGTGTGGATAACGTGAAGTGGAACAATCCCCACTCAAGGATGTGCAGGATATGCAGAATTTTCTTTAGTCTCCAGGAGTGCAGGGCTTTTCAGGTTACCCAGTATGGTGGAGTAGTGTACCCAAAAGAAAAGGGATAATAGAATATAGTGCTCACTGTAAATGTGGAAAGTGAACAAAAATATATGAAATGTATTTAAAATATACAGAGCAGACTCACTGCTCGGTGGGTGGCATATGGGTGGTATAATCCCCACCTAGGGATTCTTTGCTTCTTAAGAACAATAACAAATTAAATAAAAAATATTAAATAAAAAATAAAAATAAATACAAAATAAAATAAAAATAAATGCAAAATAAAATAAAAATAAAAACAATTGTGTCAGGTCAAGTATATAAAATAAAATATAAAATAGTAAAAGGAATATGGTGACTAAAATATAAAGCCAAAATAATTCCTTTATTATAACAAAGTAAAAAAGTTTCCAGACGAGTTTTGCCTCAGGGGCTTCTTCAAGTAGAAAATTATGCTTATAATATATCAGTTTCTACTTGAGGAAGCCCCTGAGGTGAAACGCATCTGGAAACTTTTTTACTTTGTTATAATAAAGGAATTTTTTTGGCTTCATATTTTAGTCGCCATATTCCTTTTACTATTTTATATTTTATTTTATATACTTGACCTGACACAATTGTTTTTATTTTAATTTTATTTTGTATTTATTTTTATTTTTTATTTAATATTTTTTATTCTATTTGTTATTGTTCTTAAGCAGCACAGAATCCCTAGGTGGGGATTATACCACCCATACACCACCCACCGAGCAGTGAGTCTGCTCGGTATATTTTAAATACATTTCATATATTTTTGTTCACTTTCCACATTTACAGTGAGCACTATATTCTATTATCCCTTTTCTTTTGGGTACACTACTCCACCATACTGGGTAACCTGAAAATCCCTGCACTCCTGGAGACTAAAGAAAATTTTGCATAGCCTGCACATCCTTGAGTGGAGATTGTTCCACTTCACGTGTTAGCCACACCAGAGCTGGATTTAGCTCTAAATATTGTGAGTAGTTCATAATTACTTCCAAGTACTTAATTTTCATACATACTGTACCATTGGAGTTCTCTCTTTTCTCTTTTTCCTCTTTTTTCTTTTTTATATCCATATATCTCATCAGATCACAAACTTCCACTTGCAACCATCTACTCCATAAGCTGACTCAATAAGAACTCTTTTCCACTGCTGGCGGATAACCTTGTATGGATCAGTGCTAAGTCACCCGGACTATTATTTATTTATTTATTCATTATAATATTTTACATTATATATGTTGTATATACTATTATAACATTATTATAATAATACTATTTTCTGAAGGCGCACCCTTTCTCTTTTTGTTATTCTTTTCATCATATCTATCTTTGAGGGGATAAGAGGGGACCCCTCTACCTATAGGTGTGCTGCCTACACTCTCTTCATAGTCTCTGTGGCTTGCTAGCGCTGTCCCTTATTCTGTTTTTTTAAATGTGTGAAATAGTAATTTGGGTTCGTGGGAGAGTGTGGTTATGAGGGTATTGAAGTAATTAACTTTTGCAGAGGAAAGAGCCAAGCTGTATGAGCTCTGCATAAATTTATAGTGGAGAAAGTCAGATGCACAGTGAGACTTTCTCCAATAGCGTTCAGCAGTTCTGGAGCATTTTTTTGAGATATCGAGTAAGCTTGGTGTGCCAGGGTTGTTGTGGGGCCGCCTGCAGCACTTAAATGTACAAGGTGCCATGATGTATAGTTGAGAGGAGAGGGTGGAATTGTAGAAGGAGGTTGCAGAACTAGGACAGGTGAGGTTTGAGATAGGTAAAAGAACAGTTTGGAGATTAGTGGAGAAATGCTCTAGGTCAAGAAATTGGAGGTTTCTGTGAGAGTGATGTTCAGACGGTGGTGTCAATTGGGTCCTAGGTATGCCAATGTCAAAAGTCAGCAGATGGTGGTCAGATAGAGGAAAATGAATATTGGAGAGATTAGAGGCAGTACAGAGGTTGGTGAAGGCAAGATCAAGAGTGTTTCCCGCTGTATGGGTTGCTTAATTGGACCATTGCGTAAGGCCAAAGGAGGAGGTTACAGATAGCAGACGAGAGGCATCAGTGCAATTGGCGTTGTTGATTGGGATATTGAAATCCCCAAGTATAAGGAAAGATTAATTAGACATGCAAGTATTGCTAAATATGTTTAATAGTTGCAGAGGGTATATACCCCCAGCTTCTACAACTTCACCAAGAACACAGAATGTAATTAAAATTCAGCAGTAGAGATATGTAGCAAGGCACCCACCAAAACAAATTAATCCTGGACCCACCATTAGTCCATTATATGAATTCCTTCTGTAAATGTATTGTTTTTTTATGGCCCTGATATCATTTGAAGCTGATTATCTCTTTAAGAGTAATTATTGAGAACACAGTGATTCTTACCCATACTGCATTTTTTATTGTTATATTACATCCAAGGGTGAATTAAAATGTGGTGTGTTTATCCCAGACTGAACTTACTGAACTGGTGACTTTGCTACTTTTCCTTCCACAATTATTTCCTCCCATTCTTAATTTCCCTCCCAAATCAAGCAGTGTTTGGTAAAACACTGATCTTGTTTATGTTAAGAAAATAAAGAATGTCCTTGGACTAGACATGGTACTGATCATATTTAAAGTTCCACTCCCTATGCACGTTACTCCTTCGTCATCTTCCCTGTTTTCTTGATTCCTTAGAGAGACTCAATAAAAAAATCGAACAGACTCCTGTTTTAACATCTTCACGATGTCATTAATACATTTCATCACTCAAATAGCTATTAAATGTATAGACATTATTTAGAATGAAATTATACTAAGATCCTGATTTTGACAGGGTGTTGGGAAGATGCCTATTTGATAGCGATAATTGGCTGGGGAGCTCCAAGGACCTCCCTAATGTTCCTATTATCCTTTACTTTTAACACTGGTGTTTAACAAGTGGTTTGCTTCAAAGACAACTACATAGCATTGCTTTGTGGCATTGTTTTTGTGTAGAATGTCTGTGCGGCATTTGTCAGGTATAAGTGGTAGTGATATGATGCAATGTCATATCCTTGTCACACTCTTTTTCTCCTAACCCGACACTCCCTAAAGCTATCCTTTCTGACCTTTATCTTTATATCCTGTAGGTTGAAAACAACGTGTCTTCTTTATTACACGCCAGCCTATATTTTGGTAATTTTTAAGCCTTGAGAAACTCCATTCCATCTTCGATGTATATCCTTTCGAGTAAGTTATGCAGCAACTAAAAAAATATGATCATTTGTATGTTATATGCTGCAAAATAATTAGAAACAAAAATGAAATGCTTAATTTACATGATAAAATATTTGACCAACTCCAATTTCGAATTTGAAAATAATATTGCAGTCAACAGTTTAAACTGAAGGATTGGCTGTGAAACTATTACATACTAAGCAACATGGTCTACAGGTCTAGTGACATGATAAACCAATTGTCTACACTGCATGAGTTCATGTCCATGCATCCTTAAATGTTCTTATACACTTTGCTTCGCCTTATAATGGGCATACAAGCTTCTTTAGATAACTGTTTCATTCATTCCCCAAAAGTAATGTTAAGGTTTGAGCTACTTAATGCAACCTTTAATAATGGAGTGCATGAATTGATTAACATGTCCAGTATAAAGGCAATACTTTTTTGGCATCTTGTCTACTGTACTAATACGGTTAATACAATCTACACACTATATATATATTGTAGATTGGATTAGCCATATTAGTCCAGTAGAATATGAATATATATTTTATTATATTCAATTTAATATTGGGTTATTTATGATGTGCAAACATGAAGGATGATAAATTCTATAATGTAAGTATTGTATGCAAAAGATAATAATAATTGAAATCAGAAACATTAAAGTGTCTGTGACCCAAAGAGAAAACTACTCAGAATAAGCAGAAAGAACAAATAACTCTAGAACTTAGTACAAATTAGATACCTGTTATGGTATTAGGGTGGTATAACTATGGGTGTGTTCATATCTGAGTAACATATACAACAGTGTGGTTTAGATGGAATGCTTTACCAAAAGACAGATGTCTGTAGGCAAAGAGTTGATATAGCTGTGTCTTAAGTAGAGATATTGACAAATCTGGTGAAAATTTCAACAGGTATAGTTCATTTTTACTCATTATTAGTAGTATCAGTTTTTATTTTTTTCTGGCATTTTTCAAAATAAATGTTAAAATTGGCAAGGAATGCTAGTGGTCTAAGTATCTATGATGCTATTTATGAATATTTAGAAAATTAGTAAAATATACATTTCTTTGTTTTTTTATGTATTTACAGAGGTTTCCTAAAAAAACTTGTAAGAATGTAGGTTTTGTTTGTTGACATCAATTAATTTTACTCCACAATAATACTGTCCGTGGAATATTTGTCATTCTTGTTGTTGCATGTGAGGTACACAGGATAAACATCTGGTGCAGGCATGTATTGCCAAGCACAGAAATTTGACGAGAACATGGTGAACTTTTAAATTCTACTGGGGATTTTTACAGATGTTCTGGCTTCAACAAAGAAAGCCACTAATGTGATGTTTTGCAATATATTATTCATTATTTGTATGGGTAAAATCAGTTGTCTTGGTAGCATGTTCTAGAATACGTGAAATTTATTTGTGATGCTAATATTCTTTAGAGATTATGATTGATTAAAATGTGTTCAGAAATACTTACTCATGTTCAATCTTGCATTAATTTGTTGGTTAGCTGAGAAGTCATATGTACTTAGCAGCATAAATCGAAGCCATGATAATAAAGTTGGGCTGTTACATTTGAGATGTAAGTGTTTTTGAATAAGGCACATAAAGTAACTATTACTTTTCTCAGTGCTTTAAAAACATATGGGTCTCATTTTTAGCTTACTTCTTGATTGTTCCATATCAGTGTTAATGTTTTACAAAATTTTCAAGTGAACAGTGATTTCACGTTGATGTCTGTGTTGATCCAACCAAAGTGCCCATTTTGTAAAAAAATTGTAAATGTTCCTGGCAATGTGTAGATGAATTGTAAGACAGAAAATGTTTCATGCTGTTTAATTTTATCCTTTTGTTACTTTCTTAACTGATGTTACTTTCTTTTTTTTTGTTATTCATTTTTTTGTGCACTGATAGACATGCAATAGTATGACAAAGCAAGCTTATGCAAAAGCATAGTTGTGGTATCTTGTGGGTTACAGAAAGGAAAGTTGTGTAGTTAGTACAATAGTCTTCTTACCTACATTGAACAACAATTGTTTGCAGTGTCATCAGGGTTTTTTTTCCCCCGGTCTACATTAACTATATTCAATGACAGTACCTCGAGAAGCTGGCTGCGTCAGCTAGTTACATTTAACAGACGTATACTTGAAGACAGGTATTACACAAATACAAGTGATTATGGTACATTCCTTCATTACATCAGTCAGTCATTCTATGGAGCTGTCATCAGCTTATGACAGTTAGCTGGAGCTATCTGTATATAATAGTCGAATTTCTGCCATTCCCGCATCCTGCTGGGTTGCAAGTCTATTGTACTTGTGAGAAGAAGAAATAGAAAGATGGACAGAATATCGAATAAATAAAAAATAAAGAAGAGTGATATGTGATCTCTTAGTTGGCCAAGTCCAGGATCGTATGGATCTTTCCTGTGAGTCTTAGTGGCCTGTGTCCTGAATCTTAGCCTTGGCCAGATACCCTTCTGATAGTGGCGCCGCTGCCACACATCGGGGTTCTGGTGTGTCTATATCCCAGCTGTTCATGCTGTTAGTTGCTAGTGTGGATGTCGCATCGCAGGCCTGAGTCCCCTACATATTGTATTGTTCCCATAGATCCCATACCCTATTGAATGTATTCAGTGAGTTCCTGACTTGGGCAGTGAGCTTGTCCATCAGATAATTATCCCTTAGCTTTGCTTTAACTATAGATATTTGGAGGACTTCCGGGCACGACCATTTTTGTGCCAACGCTCTATGAGCTGCCAGATTAATCATGTTAAGGAGCTTTTGTTCCTGTTTGTTAAGACCCTCTGTGGGTTGTGATGATGTTACTTTCTTTTTTAACTGGGAACATGAGCAGTACACAAACACTTAACTTGCAGTCCATTCAGAAGCCCAGATGCCAACAGCATATTGCCTAATCATTATTTAGAATTTTATTTACTCCATATGTACATTGCAAGGATACTTTTTAAAAACAAGTATGTAAAAAAAAAAACAAAAAAAACAAAAGCAGGAAACTAACGTAGTGCATATACCAGAAAGGCCCTTGAAAAGAGAACTTATGTTTTGGGTTATGCAACAGTATTAAATTGCACATTTTCAATCTAATTTATTTTCCAGATTCTGTAATAGGAGAAATGGCTTGTTTTTAGATTATCACACAAGTAGAAAACAGTTCAGAACTTATTTTGTGAATGTGTTGCCCAGTCACAAAAGTAAAACATATCAATCTTCACTCCTCCTTGTGGCTTTCACTTGACTATCCAAATTACTCACTCTCACAGTAAAACACTGGTATGTTTGCTATAATCCATAGAGTGTACAAGTGCAACATAATCCACATCCATAAGTCTCTAGCTTCTGGAATCGACAATTAGCTGGCCTCCTGAGTTTAACTTGCCAAGTCATGTTCCTGGCAACAAGGAGTGAAATAATGAGCAATAACATATCTTCATCTAATATTTTTATAACAAACATAAGCAACTAGTATATACAGTTGTAATAAAAATTATACAACCCTCATTGAAAATCAGGTATACGGCCAAAATGTACAGGCTTTTAGTTGTTTGCAATGAACAAATCAAACAAAAGCAATTGAAATAGCTCAACACAACAGATGCTTCAAGTGGTTTCTCCAAATTCAACTGAAAATGCAACACCAAATGACTCCTCCAGTTTCAAAATTATTCAACCCCCTGAGTAGAATCCTTCACAACAGCCCAAATCTGCAAAGCAGGTGTTTTGTTAGTTGTACCAGGTGTGCTTGAACTAGAACGCTTGAAATATCCAAAATGGCTAGGGCTTTGTTTAATGTCACGTTTGACTGCATGGTAGAAATATGGCTAAGTCAAAAGAATGGCCCACAAAGTTAAAAGAAGAGATCATCGCCCTTCACAAACAAGGAACAAGATACAAAGAGATAGCGAAGGCAAGGAATGTTCCTAGAGACACGGCTGGAAGCATAGTTCACAAGTTCAAAGTTGAAAGAAGAGGGGTTACACTAACTGGATAGGGAAGAAAAAGGAAGCTATAAATGACTGCAACCAGATTTCTGAGAAGACAGGTTGTGAAAAACCCTTGAGTGACTGCAAAAGACCTGCAGCAAGATTTTCAGGTAACAGGCATTGAGGTTTCAGTGAGCACAATAAGGCGCATACTAAATGGAGAAGGTTTCCATGCCAGAACGCCAAGACGTACACCACTAGTGACCTAAAATTAGAAGAGAAGTTGGCTCCAATATGCTCAAAATCAAAGTGATGCTCTGCTTTGGCAAGATGGATTAATATAAGTATCAGGAAATCCTAGGAGAAAACATTATGCTGTCTGTGAAGAAGCTGCATCTTGGGCATTATTGGATCTTCCAAAAATTCAATCAGCCCAAGCAAAGTCACCATTGGTGTTCTTTGCAAAATATGCAAACAGAGCCACTTTAAAGTAAATCCATTAATACGCATACTCCACCTTAATGGTCTATTTTTTTTTTTATCACTGAATATTTTGCACATGTGTGTTCATAAGGAGGTTCTGATACAGTGGTGTGGTAGCGGCTGGCATAAAATATATATTGCCTGGTACAATGTAATATTGTGTCTGTTTCACAAACACAAATACTGTTTATATTTACAAACACCTTAATTTTTTGTTTTATGTAAAATATTTGGGGATTGATTTTATTTGGCTTTCCTGCATCATTTAAAGATAAATTTGACTCAATGAAAAAAAAAATCAATAAAAAAAAAATCAGATGAGGTAGGTTAAAAAAGTGGGTTTCTTCATATACATTCTATTAAGGCAAGAAATAGCATAAAGCCTTCAGTGTTGGAACTGATGACATGGAAGGAATCTGCTACTTACATGTGATATGTCACCATATACTACAATGGACTATAATACTATATAGATAAATAACTGAAAAATATCTTTTCATGACAGATTCCGTGTCTGTCACATTGCCAAACTAAGCAGAACATGGCCTGCATTCTATAGGATGGTGTAAGCTATCACCACTCAATAAAGTTGATTGCTGATAGTGCTGAAATAAGCCATGTCCCGCAGCCAACAACATACAAAGCAGAAGCCTTTTGTATTTAAAGTGACTTTATCACATAGATGTTGGACAGGGATGACATTCTTTTGTTCTAAGGACACTTGGACAAAGGTTAATTCTAAAAACAAATTACAATACACTCTTACAGGAAAGCTTGGTTTTGATCATGTTCCCGTCTAGTCAGGAAAGGATGAACATTCCCATTTCCTTCTTTTCTGGGGATTTTTTTAATTTACTATTTTATATATCCACAAAACCAAAATAGCTTTCCTGTAAACCCATAGCAAAGGGCATAACAGTGATATATAGTTTTTTTCTTATGGAATTTGATTATATAGGCTGCTATATCAAACTCAAAATACGTCATTAGACATCTTAAATATTTTGTTTTGTTTCTGTTTCTGTTTTTTTTTTATTAAATAGATCTGGATATACATAGCCCTAACACTTAAAGTTGCATAGCTTTTTAATAAAACATTTTTTTAGTTAGATTAACCCTTGCTGGCCCCACCCCAAAAAGCTAAATTTACCTCTGTCCCAGTGCAGATGCCAAATTCTCCCTGCAGCTCAATCCTCTTCTGCGGATGTCAATCCCCATCACTGGAGGGGAAGAGATGTCAGGGAGGGCAGGGTGAGGTGAGACAATACTTTAAAAAGTATATAGATTACTATATTCAAGTAGAACATGTATACTATTTGCGATTACATTTTGATCTACATACATTGTTGCCAAGGATTCAGCAGCAAAGACTCTATATCACTATCATTATATCTATATTATCAGTATTCTTTATTATATCTACATTCACTACACACTTTAAAAAAAAAAATGATCTCACAAAATGTATTATATGGTAAACATTTCATATTTTCTCCAATTTGTGCTTATAATTCACGTGTTAAAAAAAAAAATGAACCCAGGAAAGTATAGGAATTTGGACATTTTAAAAGCAATCAACTTACCTTGAATTATCTGTATTTGGATATAGATAAACATGTTTGGAGGCTTATTCTCTCCTTCAAAATTCACTACAGACAAAAAGTATACTGTTAAACTATGCACTATTAAAGGGGATAGTTAGTATAGTGCAGAGGAACCCCTGATGTATTTTATTTACCTGCTTACCTGTTTGACAGACCTTTCATAGGGTCCAGTTATTCTACTGGTCCCTTGCTAATTAGTTAGAACTCCTCACCTTAACGGTGCCCAGCAGGAGCAATCACATGACCGCGCCCGATTGGCGCAGTCACACTGTAAATTCAAATGGACACTTACCTATCCCACAGTGGATCACCGCCTGATCTGCATATACTGCAGGCAATGGCTGGAACGGAGTTCTGAAGGATGTCAGATACTACAATTCCTTGAATCTTTATAGCCCCACCCCCAAACGTGATGTAAATGGCATTAATGTGCATGCATCATCATATTTTGGGGTCACAATTTCACTTCTTGACCATTCTTTATAACGTTAAGTTTGGCCACTCTAAGTCCTGATAATGTGTATCTCTCTTAGTGTTTTCATTATTGACTTGTCTTCTTAAACACTGCATGTTGGGTCAAATATTATTCTTGCACTCACCTACTGCTTATAGGTGGTTGAAGGGTTACAATGGAGAAGGTTTAGGTAGACATTCAGGGAGTTTTTTTCAAGGGCTTTCTGAGATACTAACATGCTTTCAGAATGGTTAATTGCAGGTGGTGATGAAGTGCTTGTGTTCAGTTTAGTAAATAACCTCCAACAGTTACACACTGTCATGACACAAAATCAGTTATGTTGCCATAATAACATAAACGTTACCACGTCTGTAATATGGAAGAAAAGCAAGCGAGATGCATCTATCAATTTTGTTTCGCCGTAGGTAATTTCTTTTTCACATTTCACATTTACAAGACACATTTTATGGAAAATAAACTTTGTAGCATATGCATTTAATACTAGTGGAATTTAACAGTTAGTTTACAATTACATAACTAAATTTAGGATGCAAAAAAAGTCATCTGTGTCAGGACATTTATTTTGATAGCCAACACATGCCGGAACCATATTACTGTACATACTGAATAGCAACAATATGTTTCTCTTTACAAATCAACAGATTGCCTATTTAAAATCCCTTTCTGAGCCTCTCTCGTACAGAGGCTATTGGCCTACATGTATTAAAATCATCTGGGATAAATTCAGATGATAGACATTTAAGCTGGAATACCCAAGTGCAAAAATAATTCCATTGTATTTCTCCATGCAGGGAATCTACATTACAGCACAGAACACAATGCCAAAACTGAAATTTCAAACCCAAGATTTTATTTCCTTTGGCCTCTGTGATGGTGGTCCAGTTTGCGTTTCTAGCCTTTGGTCATATAAACAGATATATTTATCTTTTTGTTCCAGATGTAAGCAAATAGCATTCGTTTGTCTTGTTTGATCTTTTCATAAGTTAATTCATTGATAATCAAGTTTTGATCACAAGCAATTCAGTGTTCACAATGATTTGTTTGAGTTAACAAAAACTTTGTGTAGAACAAAAATAGTGAACATGTGGCAATCCAACTTTTTGCTAAAGCACACTCTGATCATTTATAGCCAGTCCATTTGTATAGTCGATTGATATATTCCCACCAGCAGACATAGATCCATAAATTATACTTTGTTCAATAATTATCAAGTAAAAAAGTATACGTCATCAAGTATAACATATTTTCAATTTCTTCTAGTGTTGAATGGTTTATAATAGACATTGGTGGGTAGAAACAAGGAAAAAAAATAGATATATCTAAAGACATCTTTAGAATAATGGGCCTAGATCAGTGTTTCCCAACCCAGTCCTCAAGGCACACCTACCAGTCCAGGATTTAGGGATTACCCAGTTGTGTCTAAGGTGTTTTTACAAAGAAGAAAAAAAACACCTTAGACACAACTGGGTAATCCTCTAGATCCTGGACTGGTAGGTGTGCCTTGAGGACTGGGTTGGGAAACACTGGCCTAGATAAATGCTGGGATGCTCAAACTAGAAGAAGCATCCAGGCTATATCTGCAAAACTACACCGCTCAGAGCTACAATACTTGTCAGAGATGGTGTTGGAGTTAGTGATCCTGCAGATCCTATTTGAATACATATTCACACAGACACACAGACACACATTCACACAGACACACAGACACACACATACTCACAACCTTGGAAAAGATGTCATATCCTTGAGCTAATTCATATCAGAAAATAAAAAAACATACAGTGTTCTGCACATATTGTTCTATATTATATTGCAACACATAAAATCAATTATTTTAAGTTGAAATTGTTATGGGATTCTAACTAATGTGATTTATGAACCTTCTGTAGAGGTCTGGTGGATATTATCTTTGGCTCTGGACTTTCTGAATTTATGTGTTTAAGTTTCTTTTAATTGAAATTAAATGTCAGACAAACATAAATGGCAATCTAATTTATGAAAAGATATTGACTACAGATTCATTCGTATTTCATTTCTATTGGAAACAGAATGAAAAATATAATACCTTTAATTATCTCCATGCTTTTTGTTTCCTTTTATTTTTCCATTTGTACATATCATTTAGAATCCACTTTGCCAAACCAAATAGACAATGCTAAAAATAAAATAAAAAACATTGTAAAATCTGTCAGCTATAATGAATTTTCCATATAAGATGTCTTGTTTACAGTGAATGATCTTTCAGATGTAAAATGAAGTTTGCTTCTGTTTTGCTCAATTCCACACCATTGTAACGGAAGACAGTAAACTCCCTTAAAGTAGAGGTAGAATTTTCAAGAGTTGCTCTATAGAGCAGTGCTCTCCAACCCAGTCCTCATGGACCACCAACAGTCCAGGTTTTGTCAGTATCTCAATTGTAATAAAACAGGGAAATACATAAATCCTGGACTGTTGGTGGTCCATGAGGACTGGGTTGGGGACCTCTGCTCTAGAGGACTATTAAATGAGCACCACGTGACCATATAACATGTAAAAAGAAACAACGAGAACAAAAAAAGTAAAAAATAATGGACCTTGCACTTTTTTTAATGTTAATTTATCTATCCATTCAAGAACACTGCTCTAGTATGATTTTCTGTCCATGCATGGATAAAGGTAAGTTCTAATCTAACACACAGACTGCATGATGTGGCATGTTTGTGGATTTCTAAAGTTTTGTGTTATATTTTGAAGTGGTTCAACTAATGGACAATTCAGTAAGCATGGGTTATTGATAGACAACAACTACCTTTATGTGTAAACATGGCTGATTTGCAGAGCATCTATCTACTTGTACCTGTACCAATCTTTATTCCTCCAGTACTACTAGCCCACTGCATGAATGATTCAGCATTAATATGGTGCTGCATGCCACCAGAATCTATCTACAAATACTTGCAGCTTAGGGAAAAAAGATCCACGAACTTGTGGCAATAACGACAACTGAGACTGTAAATTTAGTGGCTGTTACTGAGACATGGTATAATGAGAAAAGTGACTGAGACATACCAGGGGACTATATATATTTATATCGAAAAGACAGAGAAGGCAAGAAAGGGGGAGGGGTGGCCCTGTATGTAAAGAACAATCTAACATACAATCTAACCTAATACAAGTTAGTGATGCGAACATAGAGTCTGTTTAGGTTACATTAGAATTTGGCAATTGCACAGTAGCTCGTGCAGGTGTGATTTATAGGCCTCTAGACAAATAGCAGAGTTAGAAAATCTACTAGTTGAGGAGATAGCTAAAATGACATTGAAATATAGAAACATAGAAACACAGAATGTGACAGCAGATTAGAACCATTTGGACCATCTAGTCTGCCCAAGTGGGAAATTATCATCGTGGGTGACTTTAATCTTCCTGATGTGAACTGGAAAACCAAAATAGCTGCTTGTGCCAGGAGCACACATATTCTAAACTCCCTACTGGGATTGTCTCTAAAACAAATCATAAGGAGGCCATACTAGATGGAGTATTGACAAATGGAAATTTGGTATCAGTTATTACTGTAGGTGAATGTTTAGGATCTAGTGATCACCAATTGGTGGGTTTACTTCAGGGAGATTATCTTTTTTAATTAACTAAAATAATAGATCAAGGTGGTGTAGTACACATTGTTTACCTAGATTTCAGTAAAGCTTTTGACACTGTCAAACATAGAAGGCTTATTAATAAACTCCAATCTTTGAGTTTTGATTCCAATATTGTTGAATGAGTCAGGGATTGACAGGCAACAGAGGATTGTAGTCAATGGAATATATTTCAAGCAAGATCTTATTGTCAGTGGGGTACCTCAGGCATCTGTACCTGGACCCATTCTCTTTAGTATTTTTTTTTGCTTTTGATACAAAGATTTGCAACAGGGTTGATGTTCCAGGAGGGATAAGCCAAATGGAAAATGCTTTTGGTAAACTAGAAAAATGGTCAGAGCTGTGGCAACTAACATTTAAGGTGGATAAGTTTTATTCAGGGGAAACAGGGCTTTCATTTAACATCAAATATTTAGGTATGCAACATAATTTAATATGAATAAAATAAAAAAATAAAAAAGAAGAAAATAAGATTTATTTTTAGTTCTACATGACATTTTAACTATACTGTTTGCTTTTACTGCAATAACATACATATATTTGTATTTAGCGATGTCTCATGTGTAAAACAGTACTCCCTATGTACAAGTTTTATGATGTTTTGGGAAGTTACAGGGTAAAATATAGCACGTTACATTTTTCATTTTTTTCACATTGAAATTCGCCAGATTGGTTACGTTGCCTGAGACCGTATTGTAGCCCTGGAATGAGAATTACCCCTATGATGGCATACCATTTGCAAAAGTAGACAACCCAAGGTATTGCAAATGGGGTACGTCTAGTCTTTTTTTGTAGCCATTTGGTCACAAACACTGGCCAAATTTAGTGTTCATATTTGTGGGTGAAAAATGCTGGCATTGCTATTGACCTCGCGATCACATGGCCCAAGGGGGGGAGAAACGGATGGAGGGGGACTCCCTGGGCTCCCAGGTAAGTCCCCAAATTGCGATCGCTGGCTTGGGATCGCCAGCGACTGGTTAAGTACATAGGACGGCGGGGACGTGCTATGCCACCCCCGGCGTTTAGAGCCTGGTCCCTAAGGATGGCATAGCATGCCCGCTGTCCTTAAGGGGTTAAATTAGAGGGACAAAGGTTTAAAAATATCAGTAAGTATTACTTTACTTGGAGGGAATGGATGCATGGAATAGTCTTCCAGCTTAAAGGGAAACTCCAGTGCCAGGAAAACAATCCGTTTTCCTGGCACTGCAGGTACCCTCTCCCTCCCACCTCCCATCCTAGGTAGGCTTACCTGAGACCCCGCCGATGTCCCTCAGCGGTGGTTTCGGGTCAGCATCGCTCCTTCCAGTAATTACGTCAGCCGGTGGGCGAGATTGATCCCGCCCGCCGGCTGAGGAAACCAAATGCGCATGCGCGGTAAGGCCACGCACGCGCATTAGGTCTCCCCATAGGAAAGCATTGAAAATGATTTTCAATGCTTTCCTATGGGGAATTGAGCGACGCTGGAGGTCCTCACACAGCGACGCTCTAGCAAAGAAAATCATTGCTATGAAGCAGGAAGTGCCCTCTAGTGGCTGTTAAGTAGACAGCCACTAGAGGTGGAGTTAACCCTGCAATGTAATTATTGCAGTTTATAAAAATAATACATATTACAGTTGCAGGGTTAAGAGTAGTGGGAGTTGGCACCCAGACCACTCCATTTGGCAGAAGTGGTCTGGGTGCCTGGAGTGTCCCTTTAAGTGGTAGAGGTTAACATAGTGAGTTTAAGCATGCATGGAATAGGCATAAGGCTATTCTAGATATAGGATAAGGCTAGGAACTAATGGAAGTATTTAGAAAATTGGGCCGAATGGTTCTTATCTGCCGTCACATTCTATGTTTCTATGTAAATGCTCATCAAAAACAAAGCAACACTTAATACTTTGCCCTAATGGTACAATCACTCACTCATTAAATCTTAAATGAATTTAGCTCAACATAAAGGGAATCTATACCTCAAGCACATCCAGCTGGACGAAAATGCAAGAATGCCTTGTGCAGTAGGGATGTTACTGACATTTTCATGCTAAAATTTGTAAACTTGTTACACCAACGACATGGCATTGGATCTGACCTCTGTGTCTTTCAAAATGTGAATTTTGTTCTGGCCATGTAAGAGGAATAAAAATTTTTTTTTAAATTTATATATTGAAATTATAAAATGCCTATATTTGGCAGTAATAAGTGATACGCGAGACAAAATGCATGGAACTTAGATGTATGAAAAGTTGAACTTTAAGGATTTTTGGAGCCTGTATTTCTATGTAACTATGTAACTATATGTGTTTCGTTGTATGAATACATAGTGTATACATGCAGGAAGAAAATATGTTTTTCACCCAGTTTTACTCAGTAAATACCAACAGCAGTGACCATACACAGGTTTTAGAGTGTGTACAAAATGTTGTTGGCCCATTACATTTGTGTCTGAACTGTACTGTAAATAACTGAAATTAAGGTATTCAAATCTAATTCAATTTATATTGCTATCACTGGGGGATCTCCAGTAGTACGTCAGTAACTAGGACACCAGCCAGGTTTCAGTTGTTTCCACATTTGACACAGTAAACTGTTAGTCTAGGAATGTGAGAGATAAGCAGTTCATGCAGACCTCCTTATTTGGTTGCGAGGTTGGCAAGTTGCATGAGTCCTAATCAAGTATAAGTGACAGGAATGAATGGAAAAGGTTGCAGGAATCACAGAGATATAATGAGAAATAATGACTTGAGAATGTTAAGATGTAGCAGCAGGCATGTGTGAGGTTATACTCAGTGTAAGCCGTACATCAACTGATTAAAATGCCAAATAATGGTGACTGATTAATAGATAAACCCCGATCATACAGTGACTTAAGGTTTGTGAGGTTATAAAGTTTTGTAAAATTCCTTGCATTTTTAGATGATTTGTTTTGGATATCGTATACACCGTACGGCTGCTGAAACAATCTATTATGGATATGTATCACTGAGCAGTAATATTCTGCAATCACAGTTTATATATGCTATAATATGCTGATGGGAGTGTATGCCAGTGGGGGAAGGGTTAGTAAGAATGAATGTTGGGGACTGAAATCCATGGAGATGTACAGGGTTATTTGCTAAAATGAGAATTCAAAGTGAATTTATGCATTGTTATTCAATAAAATTAGTATTCAAAGTAAATTAAAAATTTAAGACCAAAGTAGCTGAACTGACTTAGATAATTTTTCAAGTTTGTCTATTTTGGTCTTACTTTTGAAAATCACTTTGAATTCACCTTAAATTCTAGTGAATAACCCTGATAGGCAAGCTGAAACATACCTGACATAGAAAATATATTCTATTTTGACCTTAAATTTGAAATTCACTTTGAATTCACTTTGTATTCTCACTTTCGTGAATAACCCTGTCAGTACAAATATGATGAACAGGCACCATTTGTAAGAGATGAACTCCTTTGTTTTATTTTGTATGTTTTAATATACACTGCCTCGCCAAAAAAAGTCGGCACCAAAAAAAATAAAAAAATCACACACACTCTAATATTTTGTTGGACCGTCTTTAGCTTTGATTACGGCACACATTGGCTGTGTCATTGATAAGCTTCTGCAATGTCACAAGATTTATTTCCATCCAGTGTTGCATTCATTTTTCACCAAGATCTTGTATTGATGATGGGAGAGTCGGACCACTGCACAAAGCCTTCTCCAGCACATCCCAAAGATTCTCAATGGGGTTAAGGTCTGGACTCTGTGGTGGCCAATCCATGTGTGAAAATTATGTCTCATGCTCCCTGAACCACTCTTTCACAATTTGAGCCCGATGAATCCTGGCATTGTCACCTTGGAATATGACGTGCCATCAGGGAAGAAAACATCCATTGTTGGAATAACCTGGTCATTCAGTATATTCAGGTAGTCAGCTGACCTCATTCTTTGGGCACATAGTGTTGCTGAACCTAGACCTGACCAACTGCAGCAACCCCAGATCATAGCACAGTCCCCATAGGCTTGTACAGTAGGCACTAGGCATGATGGGTGCATCACTTCATCTGCCTCTCTTCTTACCCTGATGTGCCCATCACTCTGGAACAGGGTAAATCTGGACTCATCAGAACACATGACTTTCTTCCATTGCTCCAGAGTCCAATCTTTATGCTCCCTAGCAAATTCAAGCCTTTTTTTTCCCGATTAGCCTCACTGATTAGTGGTTTTGTTAAGGCTACCAAGCTGTTCAATCCAACTTCCTTGCGTTCTCTTCATATTGTGCATGTGGAAATGCCCTTACTTTTACTATTAAACATAGCCCTGAGTTCTACTGTTTTTCTATGATTTGATTTCACCAAACGTTTAAGTGATCGACAATTAGGATTTTTTTTTAACCACATTTCTTCCTCGAAGACGATGGTTCCCCCCCATCGTTGCAGTTTTTAATAGTGTGTTGGACAGTTCTTAACCCAATTTTAGTAGTTTCTGCAATCTCCTTAGATGTTTTCTCAGCTTGATGAGTGCCAATGATTTGACCCTTTTCAAACAGACTAACATCTTTTCAACGGCCACTAGATGTGTCTTTCGACATGGTTGTTTAAGAAATTAGAAGCTACTCATTACATCAGTTGGGGTTAAATAACTTGTTGCCAGCTGAAATGTAATCACCCATGCAGTAACTAACCAATAGGATGCTCATACCTATTTGCTTAGTTAGATCCAGGTGGCGATTTTTTTTGGACAGGCAGTGTATGTCTGTTCGAGTTATATTTAGAGTTGAGCGAACCCGAACTGTAAAGTTCGGGTTCATACCGAACATTATGTTTTTTGGACCAGGACCCGAACACGGACATATCACTGTATGTTCGGGTTGGAGTTCGGTGTTCGGCGATTTAATGGCGCATTTTCAAAGGCTGCATGGCAGCCCATCAACAAGCGTTTCACTTGTGTGCCCTTAGAAGCCATCACAGCCATGCCTACTAATGGCATGGCTGTGATTGGCCAGTGCAGCATGTGACCCAGCCTCTATATATAAGCTGGAGTCGCGTAGCGCCGCACGCACATGAGGTCTTATTAGTGTCGGGAGAGGATGCTGCCTCTGATAGGGACAGCTTAGGAAAGAATTCTGCAAACTAGTACATTAGTGGGGTGCACTTCATATCTGAGAGTCAAATAGAAGCTTCAAATACCGTGGTTACATCAGAGTTTTAAAAAGTCAATATTTTTTCGGTGCTAAATAGTACATTAGTGGGATAGTACATTAGCGGGGTGCACTTCATATCTGAAAGTCAAATAGAAATGTCAAATATTGCTGTCACATTGCAGTTTTAAAATGTACAATTTTTTGGGTGCTAAAAAGTACATTAGTGTGGTGCACTTCATATCTGAGAGTCAAATAGAAGCGTTTAATAGTGTGCTTACAGCGCAGTGGTAAACATTCTTATTTTCTGGGGGCTAATCTGCTAAATAGTACATTTGTGGACTGCACTTCATATCTGAGAGTCAAATCGAAGGCATCTAATAGTGTGCTTACAGCGCAGTTGTAAAAATTATAATTTTCTGGGTGCTAATCTGCTAAATAGTAAGTTTTGAGGTGTGCACTTCATATCTGAGAGTCAAATAGAAGCGTCTAATAGTGCGCTTACAGCGCAGTGGTAAACATTCTAATTGTTTTGCTGCTAATCTGCTAAATAGTACATTTTGGGGCCTGCTCTTCATATCTACAAGTCATGCTACAACAGTGGCTGTAAAAACAAACCGGTTACATTCATCACTACACACTGTAGTGAACAGGACCTTAAAATCATACAGCATCCTTTCATGTGCTTTTCAGATGTCATATTGTGAATTACCAATTTTTGTTTAGCCTGATTTTTTTTTTTTAAAGTGAAAAACAAGTGTTTTTGTGATCGCTTCATATACAAAAGCATTAATATACATTTCAATATTGTGTAAAGACACAACTACAAAGTTAAAAACCAAACACCAAAACAACGTGACAGACAATCTACCTGTGCATGGCTAGTGTGATACAATAAGTCTACATCTTAAAAATGCAATAACCCACAGAAGATGGGCGAGAATTTTTTTTGCAAATGGAACTTTGATTCGAATTTACTACATCGGTCACTTGTAATATTGTTTCACACCTACAACACTTGTTACACAGATCTAAGTGATAGATAAACAGATTGATATTTTCTACACTAGAAACTACCAGATAACAAGCTGCTATATTTAAACCAGTTATCAATAGCCAAGAGGTATTTAAACAATATTGTAATTTTGGGGCAATACCCTCACAAGTCAAACTGAGAGGTTAGTTTATAGGGAAAACTGTTGCCTGAATACAATTCTAAAACAATTTCCATATGTCCTTTGCAGACTTTACATGCTGGAAAAACACAGGTGTCAACTGCTGTGGCTTTCTGCAGTGTGCATACCGGCAAGGAGGGCAGGGTTGAGGAGTGGGTGGAAGATGATGTGGAGGATGATGAGGTCCTAGACCCCACATGGAATCAAGGTCATGCGAGTGATGTGTGCAGATTGGAGGAAGAGGCGCTGGTCGCACAGAGGCACCAGCACAGCACAAGAGGGAGCAGGGTGCAAAAGCGGAGCGGCCGTCCCCTAGCAGCATGTATTAGCCCAAGAATTACCAGTTATCCAAGTAATACATTGAGCAATCAAAGGATCCATAATAGAGTCGAGGGAACCCGAACTGCAAAGTTCAGGTTCGTACCAGATTTAATGATCCATTCGTAGTTTCACAGTCAAGTGGGCAGTCCGATGACCAGGACCCAGACACTGTCTGGGTGGTGGTCGGACGACTGGGACCAAGTATGCCTGATGTTGAAGTTAGGAGTCACAGTGTGGAATGGATTAGCAGGGTCTGGTGCAGGGTAACCGCATGCCCCCTGGTGTTGAGCACCAGCGTTTGTGCGGCCACATACCAGGGCCGTAATGCAGCTTCAATAAAGAGTACTGGATACCAGAAGCCATCACCAGACTGATCTGCAATTTGGAACAGGATGTGACATTCACTGTAGCGGCTGTGTGTGCTTCTGGCATTCTCACCCTGCTGCTGCTAACCTGTCTGCGCTGCAGCGTAACTTCGGCCTTCCCGCTCACCGCCTCATGAGACTGTGCGAGCAGCAGCAGGTGATAGTGGAGTTTCAGCTGCAGCACGCACGGGTCAGTGGATCTGCACCAGACTTCCTTCCAATTGATCAGAGTTAAAGGATTTCAAGTGGACTCATTACAATCACAGGGCCTCTAAAGAGTTCTGTATTATTATTTGTCGTTACTACCTTCCCGCGTCGGGAGTGGGTAATTTGCTCGCCTGCTGTCTTCCTTGCATGTGATAGCCGTTTCTCAGGGTCCCTGTACGGAATGGAACCCTGATTTCCGTTACCCGTGGTCACCATGGTAGGCGCAGAAACTGGCATCGAAAGTTGATATGGATGATATCCGAATGCAAAGTCGCCGTCACGGGGATGTGCGATTGGCACATCAAAATAAAAAAACAGTGTTGGCTACCTCATCCTCCTCCTCCACCGCTGCTTCCACCTACACCGCCACTATTACCGCCTCCCCAACCTATGGGTCACTTAGTATAAACTATGTACACAATAGCAGAGGCTTGTGAAGGCCTTTTCTCCATGCATCAGGAGTTGAGCTCAGTTTGAACAATGAAAGAGAATACCCTGTACTCTGGTGATCCTCCTGATTGCCATGCTATAGATTTTGATTTATGTTCTTCCAAAGCTAAAATCAAAGATTCCATCTAGTGCTATTTTATGGTTCAGCTGTATTTTTAATTTTGATGTTATTTTAAGTGATTTCCCTATCCACATTTGTTTGCAGGGCACTTGTCCTACTCTTACCCCCATTTTACTTCCCTTTGCAGCTCTCTAGCCCTTTCCAGGAGTTTTTTAGAGGCATTTTGTGCCCAAAAGTTCGGGTCCCCATTGACTTCAATGGGGTTCGGGGTCAAGTTCGAGCCCGAACCCGGACTTTTTTCAAAGTTCGGCTGAACCTGCCGGACCCGAACATCCAGGTGTCAACTCAACTCTATTCACAAGCCTCTTTCATAATTGTCACTCGGATTATTTTGCCTTTATGAATAACATAATCAAAGAAACATCATATACCTAAAACTGTGTTGGAGCAAATAATATTTTGTATTTTTTAATCTGTTACATAGTTTTATAAATAAACTGATTTTAGATTATTTTGCTGTCAGTTTTACCTACAATGTAATTAATAAGCATGAAGGTGGTGGTGTTCTTTAGTCTGGGCATTTAATGACCATTTAATATCTTGAGATCTTTTTCACGGATGATAAAATTAATTACAGGGTAAGGGTGAATGAGTGGGAACACAATCGTTTTAGACAAACAGCAATGAAAAAGTTTTACTGGGTAAACCTGTGTGAGCAGCAAAAACACCAGAACTCTTTGTTGTATAAAAATAATGGTTGCTATGGTAGGTTCACTTTTCAATGATTCCTTTTTGTGTGGGGAAATCCATGAGTTTTCATATTCAGTCTACAGTTACAAGACAGGTTTTCTTTTATAAATTTTATTTTCCTTTATAATTTTAAATTATATAATTAAGTAATTTTAAGTAAAGATTATTCTGAAAAGCTGAGATGCGTACTATGAGTACTTGAACAGCACCAAGTTCATTTTATGTACTTGCAAGTTTCATAAATACAATTGACAATGTTTGTGATTCAGTCAACATGAACTATTTGTTTTTAGATCATTATAAAGCAGAGAAATAAATTACATATCTTTTTTTTTTACTTTCCACAGGCTTGTAATGGATGTGGAACAAGCAAATGTGACTGCAGTGGGGTAAAAGGGCAAAAGGTAAGTGTCAACTCTTACATTTGTAGCTAGATACAAAGTCAATTTAAGACAATAAACTTTAATTCAAAGAGCACACAATGTGTTATTAAGTAGAAACATATGTGTACATTTGTTATTTTCTTTGACTCATTAAATAATATGAGATCACAATGTCAACATCTCTTCCTTCGAGAGACACGAAGAATCTAAAGTGTTTCTGTAGTCCATAATTTGTCTTATTGTATCTTTTTAGTAAGTTTGAATTTCAGTGAAATTCCAAAACAGTCAATGTGAGTATTTCATCAAGATTTTATCTGTATAAAATACAAATTTTCCTGGAGGGGAATGACAGAGCTTTTTTAAATTGACACAGCAATTGAAGGTGTTACATTATACATCTATCAGTCAGATGTTTGGTAGGGCAGTTAGTGGAGAAGTCAAGCTGCCTGCTCACAGGTAATGCCTTATCTACATTGAAATCGATCAGGAGAGATCTTTTGACCAGTTATATTAATAAGGACCATAAAAATAGACATATACCAGAGAGTAGCGTACTTCTTTAATTTTCTGAAATAAAAAAAATAGCAGCACCGAGGTATTGCCACAGATGGCCTCTATCACTGCAAAGGTGAGCAATAATGTACACAGGTTAGCTCATCTCTTTTAATATTTTAAAGTGGCTTCTGAAATTGGACATAGAGTCATAGCTATCTGCAAAACCATTAATTAAAAGTGAGGCTTAGAGAACTCATTGACCATTGCATGATACAGAGAGCAACATAATTAAATACATTTTTGACAGAAGTGGGGATGCTATGGAGAAATGGGTCAGGCTCTACACTTGCATTCCAAGCTCCCTTTTACTTTTCAATTACAATCTCTGTGTGTAAAAGGGAAGCTTTGTCTGCAGAGTGTTCCGGCGTTCAATTCATTTTCAGAGCAACTTCGTGTCAGGAACTGCCATTTAAAGGGCTTGTCCTTACTAATGGAATTCCAACTCTGCAAAGATTAGTATTTGTCCTATTTTATGATCAAATCCACAATATGCTATAAGTTACTAACCAGTTGTCAGAGTGGAGGATGAATCAATTATAGTAAACACTTCTTTTGGAGGCATGCCATTGGACATTCATGTATTTCATCTGTGGCCTCCATCCAGTGGATACAGTGGATACATTTTTGATGAGAATACACAATACACTTTTTTCCCCCAAGATGATGGTAGATCCTGTAATTTGCATTAGAGTGTGGTGTAATGTCCAAAGCACTTGAAACATGTAAAACAATGAGCAAAAAAAGTTACACTATCCCAAATCCCTGTAAATACATTTAAATAATTGGAGTTTTTTTAAATGCAATTTTGAATTGCACAGCCATGTTACAGTGCTGTCACCTACCCCATGTGTTTTCTATTAAGGGTTTATAAGTGTGTAGTTGTTCATAAAAATACCCCTTTCTGTCTCGTTTGCAATTAAGCTGTAATAAGTAAAATATGGACAGATACATTTTATTCTAAGTTAACAGAGTAGTTACATTTTTATTATAAAAGCTTCACACATAAAAGAGGATCACGCCATTTGGGTCCAACAGTCTCCTTGGTTACATTTTCTGTCAAGGCTCATTCTAGAAATATTATAGTTATACTTATATTATTTTTATACTTAATAAAGGTGTTTGGGTCCAGGGTTCTTTTCCATCTCAGGCAACATCAGAAAATTAAATATTTCTAGACAGGTTTCATTAATTAGCTTAATTCACAAAACCTCTTCTAAAATGTTGGGTACCTGGTTGGAGTTACATTTATTATACATTCCATTATGAAATATTTCTATTGAAAAAAACAACAACAACAATAAAAAAACAATCTCACAATAACAGCTCAGAAAATAATTTGACTCCTATATTGATAATATAATTATATAATGACTTAGAATCCACATTCTGTGCATTCTATGTAAAATTAAAAATACATGAATTACTATTACTATTTATATTACTAGTTACTATTGCTTACTATAGGGCCAAAGTGACAAACTTGTAAGTATACAATACACCTGCCCCTGACAGAATCTGTCATTGTAAGCAAAGTAAGCTATGCTTGCACATGCCAATCAAATAAATAAATCAGCTGTGTATTCAGTGTTGGTGACAGGGCTTACCCATCCCATTAGTACTGTGTTAATCCAATGCACACAGTTTCTTTCAGCCTATCAGTGCTTTACAGGATTTTATCCCTCTGAAAGATTCCTGGTAAACTATTGTTTCTTGTTTTTTTAAAGTCAGAGGCCACTGTCCAACTTCGAAATCGAAACACAACCTAGAATTTGTGTTGTGTTTGTTACACTGTAATCTCTTTAAGTGCACCTATAACGCAAAATCCCTGGGTTCAACAGGTAGGAGCAAAGTGCAATTCATTTAGGCAGTGAACACAATATAATAAAAATTTTCAGCCCAATGGTCTTAATCATGTATATGATTGGGCTGAAACGTTGTATTATGTTGTGTTCAGTGCAAAAAACACTTTGCATCCTACCTGTTGAATCAATGGATTTTGCTTTATATTCTTCCTGTTGAGAGGTTGCGGGCCTCCACTATGAAGTAGAGGGAGGTGCCACACCCTTTTAACTTTAAGTGCCTCTCCACATATTATATATTGTTTTTTTAAAGGATAGAATTTGTTTTCCTTTAATATCATATATGTATACCTAAAGCAACAGTAAGTATGAATAAAAAAGTAAAAAATGGGAAAAAATGTTTTTCACAATTTTGCCTACAATATGTTTTTAAACATTATGCAGCTAAATAACTATTACTCAAAATAGACTCATGTATCAGTCCTCCTGATAGTTAAATGCCTCATATGTCTATGATCGAAATTAATCATTTATAGTTAAAGGAACACTATAGGGTCAGCAACACAAACATTTATTCCTGAACGTATAGTGTTAAAAACACCATCTTGCCCCTCCTTCCCCATAAATATAGAAAAACCTTACTTTTATTTCAGTCTGCTGCTGCTTGCTCTGTCACTAATCTGCCTGATTGGCTGACATCATCAGAAGTTGAGTTCTGAGCCAATCACAATGCTTTCAAATATGAATGCATTGGATTGGCTGAGCTTGTCAAGGAAGCAGATCAGGGGTAGAGCCAGCACAAGCCAAACCTAGCCCTGGCCAATCAGCATCTCCTCATAGAGATACATTGAATCAATGCATCTCTATGATGAAAGTTCAGTGTTTCGATACAGAGGGAAGAGACACTGAATGTCAGTCACACTCAGCAGCACTGCCCCAGGAAGCACCTCTAGTAGCCATCTCATGAGTGGTCAGTGGAGGTATCCCTAGGCTGTAATGTAAACACTGCATTTTCACCGAAAATACATTGTTTTTACAGCAAAAAGCCTGAAAGGGAATGATTATACTCAGCAGAACAAATACAATAAGCTGGAGTTGTCCTGGTGACTATAGTGTCCATTTAATGCTAATCTACTGATAACCCTATGCTTACACAAACTCTAACCATACCTCTACACTACCCTTAATCTTAGACTATCCTTTACTCTAAAACAGAATTAACCGTTGCCTTACCCTACCACCAACCCTCACCTAACCTAAACCTACCCTAAAATAAACCCAAATGTTATCCGAATCCTAACTGAAATTATTTTGATGTCAGTACTGACATCAGCAGATGCATTTCCCAGCTCACACAGTACCAAGTGCTCTGTGAGTGCACTCCATTGGGTGATTGCAGCATGAGAAGGAGAGCTTCTCCACTTGCATGTTGTCCCTGCTCATCACACTGTGATTGGTGCTGGGCAGCTGGCAAAGTCCAGTGCACTCACAGTCAGCAGGCGGCCTTGGAGTCAAGATGAGTTGTATGCATATCTCACTGGTCAATATGACCACAGCTGACAGAGGTATTTAACCCTGCTCACACCAAACTGCTTGGGCTTTCCATGTCGTCCTAGCAGCCTTATAGCCCATGTTGTGGAGCACGGCATGGAATGTACTAATGGCAGGAACAGTTTAAAGGACCACTATAGTGCCAGGAAAACATACTCGTTTTCCTGGCACTATAGTGCCCTGAGGGTGCCCCCACCCTCAGGGACCCCCTCCCGCCCGGCTCTGGAAAGGGGAAAGGGTAAAAACTTACCTTTTTCCAGCGCTGGGGGGGAGCTCTCGCCTCCTCCTCCGATCCTCCCCTCTCCTCCCCGTCATGCCCGACGCGCGGCAAAGCGCTCGCGCGTTCAACGGTCACACTAGGAAAGCATTCATAATGCTTTCCTATGGACGCTGGCGTGCTCTCACTGTGAAAATCACAGTGAGAAGCACGCAAGCGCCTCTAGTGGCTGTCAATGAGACAGCCACTAGAGGAATAGGGGAAGGCTTAACCCATTCATAAACATAGCAGTTTCTCTGAAACTGCTATGTTTATGAAAAATGGGTTAACCCTAGCTGGACCTGGCACCCAGACCACTTCATTAAGCTGAAGTGGTCTGGGTGCCTAGAGTGGTCCTTTAAAGATCTGTGTAGTAGGGAAATCCCATGTTATCTTGAAAGTACTGGCATGTCATTAGTTGTGAAGGAGTTAATATTCCTGAGGAAATTCTCATGTACCCACAGCTGTACTAGAAGAAAAGGCAGCCCTTTTGCAAATTAATTTTGCAGCTGTGCGTGGGTGAGTGTGCACAATCTATGAGCCCCTATGGATATTATTACTTAGAAAATAAATATCAGGACATTCTTTGAAAGCAAGTTGCTTCTGGAAATAATGTTTCTTGACAAATAATCCTTTTAAAAAGTGTGAGAATTTTTAGTGGAATTATAACAACAGTGGGAAACAAGAAAACAAACTCATATGAATCAGTTAAACAACAAACTATAACTATGATTATACAGAGATGCTATTTACAGGCTAGTTCATTTACTGTGAGTTGTTTTGTTTTATATAATTGGTATTTAACTGATTCAAGTAGAAAAGCTAAGTAACACATTTTAATTGAAAGCTGTAATTGAATTGGCTCGTTGGTACTTTAATTTAACTGGATTTGACCTTGAAATGCAACAGTTTAAAAGTTATTATAGGGAAGTGGGTAATTGATTATTTACACCTCCATTACTGTAGACACATACATATGCCCTCTACAAAGAATTACAGTTAAAATGTGATCTGATCATCATCTAAGTCACAACAATAGACAATCACAGTCTGCTTACACTAATAACACACAAAGAATGAAATGTTGCCATGTTTTTATTGAACACACCATGTAAACATTCACAGTGCAGGTGGAAAAAGTATGTGAACCCTTGGATTTAATAACTGGTTGAACCTCCTTGGGCAGCAATAACTTCAACCAAACGTTTCCTGTAGT
Organism: Pelobates cultripes; assembly: GCA_933207985.1. Classification (NCBI taxonomy): domain Eukaryota; kingdom Metazoa; phylum Chordata; class Amphibia; order Anura; family Pelobatidae; genus Pelobates; species Pelobates cultripes. Next base: position 277,196,899 of record OW240912.1, read on the forward strand.
TGCAGATCAGACGTGCACAACGGTCAGGAGTAATTCTTGACCATTCCTCTTTACAGAACTGTTTCAGTACAGCAATATTCTTGGGATGTCTGGTGTGAATCGCTTTCTTGAGGTCATGCCACAGCATCTCAATCGGGTTGAGGTCAGGACTCTGACTGGGCCACTTCAGAAGGCGTATTTTCTTCTGTTTTAAGCCATTCTGTTGTTGATTTACTTCTATGCTTTGGGTCATTGTCCTGTTGCAACACCCATCTTCTGTTGAGCTTCAGCTGGTAGACACATGGCCTTAGGTTCTCCTGCAAAATGTCTTGATAAACTTGGGAATTCATTTTTCCTTTGATGATAGCAATCCGTCCAGCCCCTGATGCAGCAAAGCAGCCCCAAACCATAATGTCCCCACCACCATACTTCACAGTTGGGATGAGGTTTTGATGTTGATGTGCTGTGCCTTTTTTTCGCCACACATAGTGTTGTGTGTTTCTTCCAAACAACTCAACTTTGGTTTCATCTGTCCACAGAATATTTTGCCAGCACTGCTGTGGAACATCCAGGTGCTCTTGTGCAAACTGTAAATGTGCAGCAATGTTTTGTTTGGACAGCAGTGGCTTCCTCTGTGGTATCCTCCCATGAAATCCATTCTTGTTTAGTGTTTTGTAGATTTGCTAACAGGGATGTTAGTATTTGCCAGTGACTTTTGTAAGTCTTTAGCTGACACTCTAGGGTTCTTCTTCACCTCATTGAGCAGTCTGCGCTGTGCTCTTGCAGTCATCTTTACAGGACGGCCACTCCTAGGGAAAGTAGCAGCAGTGCTGAACGTTCTCCATTTATAGACAATTTGTCTTACTGTGGACTGATGAACAGCAAGGCTTTTGGAGATAATTTTATAACCATTTCCAGCTTTCTGCAAGTCAACAATTCTTAATCATAGGTCTTCTGAGAGCTATTTTGTGCAAGGCATCATTCACATCAGGCAATGCTTCTTGTGAAAAGCAAACCCAGAACCGGTGTGTGTTTTTTATAGGGCAGGGCAGCTGTAACCAACACCTCCAATATCATCTCATTGATTGGACTCCAGTTGGCTGACATCTCACTCCAATTACCTCTTGAGATGTCATTAGTCTAGGGGTTCACATACTTTTTTCCACCTGCACTGTGAATGTTTACATGGTGTGTTCAATAAAAACATGGCAACATTTCATTCTTTGTGTGTTATTAGTTTAAGCAGATTGTGATTGTCTATTGTTGTGACTTAGATGATGATCAGATCACATTTTATGACCAATTTGTGCAGAAATCCATATTATTCCAAAGGGTTCACATACTTTTTCTTGCAACTGTATTGGGATGGGAATACTAATGGGTTATTATTTTTTTATTATTACTATTGGCATTAATATAGCGCCAACAAATTTGACAATAAATAAGATAATTGCAAAAAAATACAGAAACAATAGGTTGAAGATGACCTTGCTCAAGCAAGCTTACAGTCTCTGGGTTATTCAATAAAGTGTGAATAGTCAGGAATTCAAAGTGAATTCAAATTTAGTTTCAAATTCTAAGCCCAAATAGGCAAACAGAAAACTATTTTAAAGCTACTTTGGCCTTAAATGTAACATTCAATTTGAATTCACTCTAAATTCTTAACAATTCATACTTTAGTGATGAGCAATGATAGTCTTCAAGATGTCTACTTTCTCAAACAGAGAAAGGCTCAAGTATCCACATTTGGATAAAAAGATAGATACATTAATTGTCTAAGCAGAAACATGTTGGAGAAATCTGTTGTCAGCACAGACTGGAAGCCAGTGATACAAGGCCCCGCGCAAACCATGTAAATTGAGAAACAACAGAACATTTATGCCAATTCTAGTAATACTTTTTACCCGAGCTTTGCAAATACTTTAGTTTAAAGAAGGCCAAGAAGCAATATCATTCTGGAACCATGAATCTCTGGAGATCCTTGCACCTTAAGCAAATAGCGTGATATATGCTAATGGAAACACAGAAGATGACTGCTAGTGACTTGTTAGTCCATAACGTTGCTCTTTTAGCTCCTTCAGTGTAAAAGGAAAATCACAAAGACTGGAAAGTTGTGTGTTTTAATTCTGAATATTTCTCATAACCATGGCTGAAGAAGGTTTTCCTAAATTACAACCGTGCTCTAAAAGATCATCTTTTGCACGTATCTACATGGATGTACCAGTGAAATCCATGATTTAAAAAGTGTAACATATGTTTGCAGTAATGCAATTAAATTGATTTAAACTGACAAGATTCCAAAGGAATGGAATTTCACGTACGATAATGGTGAAGAATTACCACCACAGCTGGCATGCTGAGATCATTCAAGGATATACAATATATCCTCCATCTTTGTGCTCCAGCTGCATCTTTTCCCAAAGGAGATTTCAGAGATGTTTTGAATCCCACTCCACATTATTACCAGTTGGGACAGTTGATTTTTCAGGGATTTGTGTGAATTTTCTATTTTGTATGTCATATTTGCACATGTCTGAGGCTGAACATGAGAATAGCGTTCAAGTTAAAATCACTGAAACGATCTACATTTTTTGTACTAAACCAGATACCTTCTGGTTGGATCTGATCACAGACTGTTTACATCTATCCAGTTCAATTTGCTTTAAACAGACTGTAAAGAACTTGCATGCTGCCTTTGATGTTAACAGTATTCTCTACAGAACTGTAAATCAGTACATTCTAATTTTTTCTAATCTGCTTCTCATCACACTAGTAACAGAACATAGCCTGAAATCTGCTCCATTTCCAGCTATACATCGTTAGAGGTACTTTTTGGTTTACATTTTAGGACCTAAAACAATTAATTTTCATTCTTAAAGGAATGGGATGTAAAATGCACATAGAAGGCCTATCAATAAACTGCAATCTTTAAGTTTGGATTCCAATATTGTTGAATGGGTAAGGCAGTGGCTGAGTGACAGGCAACAGAGGGTTGTAGTTAATGGAATATATTCGAAGCTTGGACTTGTCACAAGTGGGGTACCTCAGGGATCTGTACTTGGACCCATTCTCTTTAATATTTTTATTAGTGATATTGCAGAAGGTCTTGATGGTAAGGTATGTCTTTTTGCTGATGATACTAAGATATGTAACAGGGTTGATGTTCCAGGAGGGATAAGCCAAATGGCAAATGATTTAGGTAAACTAGAAAAATTGTCAGAATTGTGGCAACTGACATTTAATGTGGCTAAGTGCAAGATAATGCATCTTGGACGTAAAAACCCAAGGGCAGAGTACAGAATATTTGATAGAGTCCTAACCTCAACATATGAGGAAAGGGATTTAGGGGTGATTATTTCTGATGACTTAAAGGTAGGCAGACAATGTAATAGAGCAGCAGGAAATGCTAGCAGAATGCTTGGTTGTATAGGGAGAGGTATTAGCAGTAGAAAGAGGGAAGTGCTCATGCCATTGTACAGAACACTGGTGAGACCTCACTTGGAGTATTGTACACAGTACTGGAGACCGTATCTTCAGAAGGATATTGATACCTTAGAGAGGGTTCAGAGAAGGGCTACTAAACTGGTTTATGGATTGCGGGATAAAACTTACCAGGAAAGGTTAAAGGATCTTAACATGTATAGCTTGGAGGAAAGACGAGACAGGAGGGATATGATAGAAACATTTAAATACATAAAGGGAATCAACACAGTAAAGGAGGAGACTATATTTAAAAGAAGAAAAACTACCACAACAAGAGGACATAGTCTTAAATTAGAGGGCAAAGGTTTAAAAATAATATCAGGAAGTATTACTTTACTGAGAGGGTAGTGGATGCATGAAATAGCCTTCCAGCTGAAGTGTTAGAGGTTAACACAGTAAAGGAGTTTAAGCATGCGTGGGATAGGCATTAGGCTATCCTAACTATAAGATAAGGCCAGGGACTAATGAAAGTATTTAGAAAATTGGGCAGACTAGATGCGCCGAATGGTTCTTATCTGCCGTTACATTCTATGTTTCTATTTAGTGTCAGTTTCAGAGATTTAGAAATGTTATTGCTCTTCTTCAGTTCCTTCATTGTAAAATGAATGCAAATTAGATACTGGTAGTGAATCTTTTCCTCGCTTAGCTTGGAGTCATGGATTTAGGTAGCTATTGGTCATATTCAATGTACATTGAAGGAATCAAATTAAAATAAATAAATATAAAGAGTCTTGTAACAATAAACTAGAAAAGAAGAGCAATACGAAGTAAAGGGTCAATTGAGATAAGCAGCAGGAATTCATAAGAGGAAGATAACACATTTCTAACAATGATGTCTGGATGAGACTGACTTAAATATGCAATATGCAGGTGATTCAAAATTCAAAGTATACTCAGTTCAAATTCCTATCAACTTTTCTCATCCTCACCTATATATAGAGATGCAACAGGGCAGCCATCAGGGCATGACAACCATGACGGTTGTCATGGACCTGGTGGTTCTGGGGGGCCCAGGCTGACATGATAGCCCACATTCCCTAATTGCACATATATATATATATATATATATATATATATATATATATATACAAAACCAAGAGGGCTGCACTCACCTAAACATGCATACATTATAGGGTGCTGCTGGGGCCAAAATATACAAAACACAGAATCCAGCGCACTCGCTTATTCACTAAACAATGCTTTCAAAATCTTAGACATTGTAATAGTTTTATTTAAAAACACCTCACCTAGGCAAAAAATAATGGGGGTTTAGTTACATTATATGATCATATATTGCATAAGCCTGCCACAACGTCAATGTACTCCATTCTTGGCAGGTCCTACTCTAGCAGCCTAATGCTTGTCCTTATTACCGCTATATATATGTGCACTGCGGGCCCCCAGCTACTTTTTACTGCAGGGGACTCAGCACACTCCATGTTCACTTACCAGCTGATCTGCTGTCTTTAAATCTTGGCAACGCTCGGCAGGGCTCGCTAGAGTTAGAGGTAAAAGAGCAGCTGGGAAGTGAACATGGAGTGTGCTGTAAAAGATAGCACCATGCCACCAGACAACCAGGTAATATGATCTACCCCCCTACCTGGCCACAGATAAGTAGCAGGGAGGGGGAGAATAAAATATATTACAATACATTTACACAACATTTACACACACTGCATCCTTACACAGTCACATACTGCATCCTTACACAAGCACACACTCTGCAGTCACTATACACACACACTACATCCTCATGCAAACGCACACTCTGCAGTCACTATACTCACACACTACACATATTACACAAACACACACTCTGCATTCCCTACACACACTCCGCATTCACTACATCCCCTACACACACTACATCCACTACACACACACTCCGCATTCACTATACATACTCTGCAGCCACTATACACACCGTATCTAATACACACAAACACTACATCCACTACACAAATGTACAATCTGCATCTACTATACACATTACATCCATGTCACACTCACTCTGCATCCACTTTACACATTCTACATCCACTATACACACATACCACATTCAGAACTTCATTCTTGTGGGTGCACTCAGGATGGGCCCTGTGGGTGGACTCGGGGGCAGTTTCCGAGGGTAGACTTGGGAGTGGCCCAGTGGACGATCTCTGGGGAGGGCCCCACGTTTCCAGAACTTGCGCTAAGTTAGGAACACCAAAATTTCTGATGGCAGCCCTGAGATGCAAGTTAATGAATGTGATGAAACTTCTGCTGTGCTAGAGCTATGTGAATGTGCAGCTGAATATTCTGCAAGATATGTTTGGGAGTGCATCTCACCATAACACAAATGCTGATACTGTGCAAACAGTTTGCAAATTTTGGACTGTACCACTGTCCCTGTTTCCAAAATGGTATGCTGCTCATAGGTATTAAGCCAGACTTCCCGCTGGTGTTGGTTAGGGACCTCATCTCAAAGCTTGTCAAAGACCTAAAGAGGGTGAAGATTTGATGGCCGCTTGTGGTAGCTGGCAGGTCCCCACAACACAGGCTACCAGACTGAGATACTCACAGACACAAACACACAGACACAGATATACACTCACAGACACAAAAAGAAGATACACACATGCACACACACACATATACACTCTTAGACTCAGATGTACTTTCCAGACAATTTCACGGATACACACACAGATATATACTCACAGACACAAACAGTGAATACAGTTACAGAAGCTCACTGCCAGACGAACACAATCCTTTATACATACTGCCAAGTACACACACATTACTAAACATACCCACACAATCACACTGATAATTATAAAAATATTGCTACAGACCCTACTACACATACAGTTGTGCTAAAATGTTTGCATAACCTTGGAGAATTGGTAATATATGCACCATTTTTAAAGAAAACATGAGTGAGCAGGCAAAACACATTTCTTTTATTTCTTATGGGATTCATATTCAACTGTAGGTTACAACAGAATGGCACAATCATAAAACAAAACATGGCAACAAAGAAAAAAAAAATGAAATGACCCCTGTTCAAAAGTCTGCATACCCTTATTTATTAATACTGTTTATTGTCCCCTTTAGCATCAATGACAGCATGCAATCTTTTGTAAAAGATGTCTATGAGGCCCCTAATGCTTGCAGTCGGTATAGCTGCCCATTCATCTTGACAAAATGACTCCAGGTAATGCAAAGTCTTTGATCATCTTGCATGAACCACAGGTTTGAGTTATTCCCAGAGTGGCTTGATGATGTTAAGGTCAGAAGACTGTGATGGCCGCTCCAGAACATTCACCTTTTTCTGCTGTAACCACTGGAGGGTCAACTTGGCCTTGTCATGCTGGAAAGGCCAAGAGTGTCCCATGCGCAGCCTTCATGCAGAGGAATGCAAATTGTCTGCCTGTATTTTCTGATAACATGCTGCATTCATCTTGCCATCAATTTTCACAAGATTCCCTATGCCTTTAGAGCTCACAACCCCCCAAAACATCAATGAGCCACCACCATGCTTCACAGTGGGAATGGTATTCTTTTCACTATAGGCCTTGTTGACAACGCTCCAAATATAGTGCTTATGGTTGTGACCATTAAGCTCTAGTTTGGTGTCATTACTCCAAATTACAGTGTTCCAGAAGCTGTAAGGCGTGTCAAGGTGTTGTTGGGCATATTGTAACCTGGCTTTTTTGTGGTATTGGCACAGTAACGGCTTCTTTCTGGCAACTCAACCATGCAGATAATTGTTTTCAAATATTGTGTTGCTTGAACTCTCCTGAGGTTACCTGTGGGGTTTTCTTTGTATCCTGAACAATTCTTTAAGGAGTTGTGGCTGAAATCTTTCTTTGCCTATCTGACCATGGCTTGGTCTCAAGAGATCCCCAAATTTTCCATTTCTTAATAAGTGATTGAACAGTACTGACTGGCATTTTCAAGGCGTTTGATATCTTTTTATATCCTTTTCCATCTTTATAAAGTTCTATTACCTTGTTACGCAGGTCTTTTGACAGTTATTTTCTGCCTCGCATGGCTCTGCATCTAGCCTGCTCAGTACATCCACGTGAGAGCTAACAAACTCATTGACTATTTATACACAGACACTAATTGCGTAAATTGCCATTTTAACCTGTGTATCTGTAACTAAACTAGATATTTGGCTCAGTGAAGTCTCCAGAGTAAAACAGTACCCCCCATGTACTGGTTTTAGTGTGTCATAGAAAGTTACAGGGTTAAATACAGTGTTAGCAAATTAAATTCTCTGGACTTTTGACCTGGGTTGTCAGGCAGGTCTCTCAAATTGCAATCAATAAAATTACTTAATTATATTAAAATATTAATTAAATTTGCACACTGAATTTAAATATATATGCATATTTATATATTTAGTGTCTAAGTGTATATTTATTAAATTATTTATGTAATTTTGTATATGGATATATATATATATATATATAAAAAATGTAAATCATTTTTATGTTTTTTAATTTATTTTAATTTACTTATTACTTGTATTTTATAAATATATATATATATATATATATATATATATATATACAATATATATAGTTATTATATATTTATTATATATATATACATATGTGTGTGTGTGTAATTTAATTATAAGTGTATTTTTATATTAATATATTTCTGCATAGGGATTTAAATAGATTGGGGAACTGGGCACTAAAATGGCAGATAAAATTTAATGTAGAGAAATGCAAAGTTATGCAATTTGTGGTCAAGAATGCACAAGCAACTTACACCCAAAATGGTAGTGAATTAGGGATAACCACACACGAGAAGGATTGAGGAATTGTTATAGACAACAAATTAGGCAGCAATATGCAATGTCAATCTGCAGTTGCTAAGGCCAGTAAGGTTTTGTCATGTATAAATAGGGGCATAAATTCTCAGGATGAAAATATAATTTTGCCTTTTTATAAATCGCTGGTAAGACCACACCTTGAATATGCTGTGCAATTTTGAGCACCTGTTCTAAAGAAGGATATCATGGCACTAGAAAAAGTGCAGAGACAAGCTACTAAATTGATAAAAGGAATGGAGCATTTCAGTTATGAAGAAAGGTTAAAAAATGTAGATCTCTTTAGTTTGAAAAAACTGTGCCTCAGAGGGGATATGATAACATTATACAAATATATTCGGGGCCAGTACAAACCATTATCTGGAAATGTATTCATAAACAGGGCTATACATAGGACACAAGGTCATGCATTTAGGCTGGAAGAAAGGAGATTTAATCTAAGGCAAAGAAAAGGGTTTTTTTTACAGTAAGAACTATAAGGATATGAAATTCTCTGCCCGAAGAGGTGGTTTTATCAGAGTCCATACAGATGTTTAAACAGCAATTGGATGAATACTTCCAAAAAAATACAGGAATATCATTTCTAATTAGTGGGGTAATAGCTGCTTGATCCAAGGAGATATCTGACAGCCATTTTGGAGTCAAGAAGGAATTTTTTCCTAGTTTGTTGCAAATTGGAAGCGCTTCAGACTGGGTTTTTTGTCTTCTTTTGGATCAACAGCAAAAACATATGTGAGGAAGGCTGAACTTGATGGACACAAGTCTCTTTTCAGCTATGTAACTATGTAACCTCTAAGCAACTGTATTAGACATGTTGGATATTCTTTGTTAGGCCACAATTTAATAATTTTGGATAATCTTTTCAAATTCATTATTATGTTGAAAAATGGTTTACTAATAGTATTATTTTGATATTTTTTGACATATTTTTATTTTTTTATTTTTTTGCATGATTATTTTTGATAGTTTAATATTTTAAAACATAATTTTAAACATTTATCCAAAAATATTAAATTATTTAAAAAGATAATACAAAAATATTGAATCATTAGGAAAGATAATACAAAAATATCGAATCATTAGGAAAGATAATACAAAAAAGATTAAATCGAGGTCTTGATGGCTTTTATATGCAACAGATTAATTTTTTTCAGCATCTCTTGTTTAATGATGATATCATTATAGGATACATAGGAAAAACTGTTTAAGAATGACACTTAGTGTAGATATCATGTGATGGCCTTTATACGTCATGCAATGAATGCTGAAGGCGTGTCACATACACAATAGTCTCCCATCACAAAATTCAATAATCAGTATTTATAATTACTATCTGATCTACAGACAAAATTCTTAAAATTAATATATATTAGGTTGTTTTAGTTGTATTTGTACATTTGTGTCAGGGAGAGATAAAAATATATATTATACAAATCCATATGACAACCGTAATGGTGAAATATCTGAACAAATACTAAAACAGTAAGAAATGTCCAGCAGTGAGATGAGAACAAGGAAGGGTGTGTTAGCACACAGACACATGACAATATTACTAATGTTCCATAAAAACAGAAACGCATTTAAGGGGAGATGGACAAAACAAATGGAAACTGATTACAGGAGCAGAGAGCTGAATTTATAAAACATCAGCCTGAGTCATGTCTTTGTAAATGCCTAAGGTTCCAGTGTAAACATATCTGACAATTTCTGTTTTATTAATAAATATGCACGGTCCAACCCTTCTGGGAATTGCCTAGCAATTCTCCGCTAATACAGTGTGCTAGTGATGTAGCATTAATAAAAGGGACACTGTAGGCACCCAGACCACTTCAGCTAATTGAAGTAGTCTGGGTGATGTGACCCTTTTGAACTTAGTACTAATATTTAAATTGCAGCTCTAACTCTACCCCCAGTGGCTGTCTACTAGACAGCCACTGGGGGTGCTTCCGGAATCCTAACAGAGTTTTGGTCCGTTAACTGACGCTGGACATCCTCATGGATTGAATAATGCTTTCCTATGGGGAGGTCTAATGCGCGCGCGGCCTTTGCAGAGCCTGACCCAGCGCTGACCCAGCGCTGAGGGACATTCAGGTAAGTAGCTGAAGGGATTTTAACCCCTTCAGCCCCACAGGAAGGGGGTGCCGAAGGGGGGGGGGACCTATTAACCCTATAGTGCCAGGAAAACAGCTTTATTTTCCTGGCACTATAGGATCTCTTTAAAGACAGTTAAATCGGTCTTAAAAAATATTGAAAGCTATGGGTTAGTGTTAGCTTCTAATTGTTGATGTCAGTATTCCAGAGACAGTGTGATTGCTGGGACTTTAACATCACAGACTTCTTTCCCGTATTAGAAATTTATTTGGTATTGTGCTTTAATTGATCATGTCTCACGTTTTAGTAAAAAAAGTTGCATTACATCACAAATATACAGAATTGGTTTGTTTCTATTTAGTATTGCACATGTTGTTACTAGTATTATTAGTTATTATGCAAGGTACTTCTGTAGACAGGACAGACAAAACATATTTTTCAAAAAGGCCAGTGCTTAGCGACAATGAGTCAGGACCCAAAACTGTGTTCTCAGTTTATTACAGGCCTATAGTGGATGGAGCAGGTATGTAATATCTGTCAGACCACAGGCAACTGACCACAATAAATTGTTTACAATAACAGCACTGCGTTCTACTGAATGAATTTTACAGAATTTACTGTTTTAATTTGTATATTATATGTCTTAAAATAATGCATATTATGATACGGGACAATTCATTTTTAAATATCACTGCCTATACGTCAAGTTAAAATTGTTGATCGTAATAAATGCTTATTGCGCTGGACTCATAATGGCCCAAATATGGTATGTGTACAGTGGTATTCCCAGTGTTATATCCAGATATATAAAGAGTGTGGGGTAGAGTGGCATAAATGCTATCTATGCGGTATCCCAACACAGATACATTGTTTAGCATAACTCCTATCACTCACAGTCAGGCTTACGGGACTCTGCAGTACAAGTTACCAAGTTATAAGGTTGTTTGCAGGTGCAGAACAGACAACTGAAACTTAATTTAATTTCAGTGAAGTCCTGTAATACACAATGTAACATATAATTCCATTGTGGTTTTTGGGTATCAATCCATTACAGTCACAACTGTTAGCTTAGTCAATGGCAATATTTAAAGTCAAGTGGTAAATTAATGAAGCATAAACATATGACTGTAATTATAAGAGCTATATTTTAATGATCAAATCTTGCAAGTAGAAGTCTGTAGTTTATTACATTTACATTATAAGCGTAAAAGCCTACTCATGAAAATGCATGTTCAAATACTGTAACAAATGCCGGGGCATCAGGATAGTGGGAAAGGAAACTTACTTACGGGACTATGACTGGAAATCCGGGACAGTTGGAGGCAAGTATATTGTTCTAACAAACGTGAGGAAATAATTGAGAAAGGAAATGTACTCACCAGCTGCTGTGGCATAAATCATTTTTGAAATAAACAAGTGTAAAAATTTACAATAATGATCATGTCATATTATGTTTCTTATGTGCTCTATATCTGCTAAAAAAAAAGTAATAAAATACTTATAATAGTGCTACTATGAAAACTAATGAAGAAAATGATATTTGTAGAAAATAGCACATCAAAATGACATTTTAGCTTGAGGTCAGATTTAGGTCTAAAATCTTTATGAATTATGAAATTCTGTAACCAAAGACATTGTTAATGAACTACTACTAGTGCCATCTTTTTTATTTTGTTACTACATGTCTTCTATCGATGATTCACTGCATTTGTAAATCCCATGTTATAAACAGTAAGGGCTATTTACTGAAGTGTGAATCATTGGGAATTGAAAGGGAATAAAAAATTTAGGCCAAAATAGACAAACTGAAAATATTTGACTCGTATGTAGCTGGAAAAACCTTGGCATGCCATCATAAAAATCTAAATTAAACACACATGAGCACAACTAAAAAATATTCTTCCAGTTAACTCTGCTGAAGCCAATATACAAAAATATTTCTGAAAGATAAAACTTTTTCCTATTTCGTTCGTGTTACCCCTTCCTTCCTGTATGTTCTTGTTACTACACTTGAATTAACTCAAGTTGACAGCCGGATATAAATCTGACCATTGCAGTTTCAAAGTCTAGAAATACAGCCATATATATCATATTTACTTGAATCTAATAAGCACATTTTTTTGGAAAATAACGCTTCCAAAATTTGAATGCGCATTAGATTCGATGGCGCATTACATTCAGGGCAAAATTCTAAATTTTCAGTTGAATTTCATTCCGGCACATTCACACAGGCAAATTCACACCAGCAAATTTCATTCCGGCGAATTCACACAGGCAGATTTCATTAATGAAAGAGGGCTTAAGAAAAAATAGACTTAACATGTAACACTAAAATAGAAATACCATGAATATAACTATGGTATATGGCAATAAACATTTTCATCGTAGCACAATGTTGTATAGTAGTATCTTCTCTATATAAACACACATTACATTCACCAGGAAAAACATTTTTTAGCTTGCAGGTTTAGATTCAAGTAAATACGGTATATGAATTAAAAAATTTAAAAACATCAATATTTATATTCAATAATAATATTGTTCACATGAAGCAGCAACAGGATTGATCTAAATCTTGGATTACATTCACTAACAGTAAAATGAAAAATACATGCACATTTTGGAAACTGAATTCTTAAAATAATTATTATTTTACTTACTTTGGCACTTCTAATGCGGGTGAGAGAAGGGAAAAAATTTAACACTTGTGTAGAATTTTGTACTTTAAAGTTTGATAGCAACAAAATTCACTTGATTTAATATTAAAGGACCACTATAGTGCCAGGAAAACAAACTTGTTTTCCTGGCACTACAGTGCCCTAAGGGTGCCCACACCCTCAGGGTCCCACTCCTGCTGGGCTGAAGGGGGAGGAAGGGGGTTAAACACTAACCTTTCTCCAGCGCTGGGCTCCCTTGGCGCTGGGGACTCTCCTCCTCCTTCGGTCGCCATCGGCTGAATGTGCATGCGCGGCAAGAGCCACGCGCGCATTCAGCCAGTCCATAGGAAAGCATTCTCAATGCTTTCCTATGGACCCTGGTATCTTCTCACTGTGAAAATCACAGTGAGAATCAATAGCCTGGTATGCAGGTTTGTTGCAGTCCAGGCTATTGATTCCAGACTATATAAGCCTTCCAAGGGCTCTGTGTCATTGCCCTATCGTGGTCTCATTTATAATGGTCAATTGTGCTGATAATTGTGCTCTATATTTCTCTGTATTCTCTGGTATACTGGCCTGGAATGAGAAGGCAATAGAAGTCCCAGTTGTTATAGGACCACTCGGGGCTGTGACCCCCAAGTTGGCGGAGTGGCTTCCACATCTAATTGCTGTCCAGAAGAGTGCAGTTCTAGGAACAGCAGCGATACTGTGCAGAACCCCCAGACTCTCAGGCCTTTGGTAAAGGTTGAGAAATAATTTTTCCACGACTATTCCAGAGTTCTTAGCTTGACATACAAATTACACAGACAGGCAACGTGTTTCAGACTTTTTACTGCATTTCTACAACTCCCCTTAGCACTGAACACTGTTTTAAACAGTGCCCAAGGAGTACTTCTCATAGTCCAATTTGACATGAGTAGGTGATGCATAACAGAAACTTAACTCACAAATTCCAACACTTGCCATGAAAACATACATGAAATAATTTTGAATAGGAAATATAGTCATTAATAAGCTTAGAATAATTTTTTTTAAGTGAAATAATCAGTGTCCTTCAAGCTTTACTTTCATCCATGTACAGTAATTACAACCTTGGCATTCTAGTTGTCAATTTGTTAAGGTAATCTGAAAGATTTCACCGAATGCTTAAATTCTCAGACCAGCTTAAGCATCCTTTGTCTCTGCTCGCCCTCTAGTGGCAAAAACAAAAATGTATTTTTGAAACCGTCAACACAAAGTTTTATCTCAATACTTTTCTGTTGTGAGATAATTCTGTAAATAGTTCATGCATTTATTTACGTTTAAAAAACAATATTTATTTTAAAAAATGATCCCCGGGATCTGCAAATGACCTCCTCCTGACCTCTGCTTTTTCGCACACTGCCAACTCTCTTCTGCAGGATTTTTCAAGGGCTGCCGCATTTTTATGGAATTCACTATCCTGTGCCATCAGACTGTCCCCTAGCCTCCAGTTCTTTAAGAAGTCAATGAAAACACACCTCTTTAAGAAAGCTTGCCATCTTTCTGGGTGACGTTTTTCTAATTTCACTGCCCTCATCACCTCCTTCACCCTCATAGACCAGCATACTCTCTCTCCTGCCACCTTTTGTTTTTTCCACTCACCACTTTTACCAGTTAATTTTAACACAGGTATCTTATTCATCAATCCTTCCTCCCCTCTGACATGCTTTTATTTATCTTATGTTTCTTTACCCATTCCTCATAGATTGTAAGCTTGTTGAGCAGGGCCTTCTTCACATCTTGTCTCTGTTAGATTCCATATGTAAATGACTTGTCAAATATCCACATTTAAAAAACTAAAAAACTAAAGGACTGCGGCATATGTTGTTGCTATATAAATAATAATATTGATTAAAAGTGTACAGCCAGTGTTGGGTTTGAAAAGGCATAGTAACCCTGGCAGGGAAACTTGTCACCAGCAGCTCCCTCTACTGGCTACAAGGTACACTATACCAGCAAAGATGCAGAAACAAAAAGCACAGAAATGATAAAGGCCAGGTTCAATTAAATTAAACACCCTCGACTTCATACCCCATAAATAAAGTTAAAGGTCTACTCCATGCGTCTTAACCACTACAGCCCACTGTAGTCATGTAAGGAGTACCATGGGCCCATTTTACAGTAATGGGGCAAAGCATTTTGGATCGTTGTGTCCATTCAGGAGAAATGTGCATATGTTCTTATTCTTTTTATATTTACTAAGCAGACATAGAATAATCTTTATTTTTTGCTGATAAAAGTCAATTTGTCAAATACTCCTATCTTAACCATTCACTCTAATGAAGTGTCTGTGTGCATAGTTTGATTTACGTGTTTTGGGTGACCCTGGAAAACTATGCCATTACAGATGCTAATAGAAATTACTTAGTTCTGATTTCTTAATTTGATGAACGTACATAGATAAACGTATATTGGAAAAAAAATTAACTGCTAACTATAGGAACTCAGCGTACAGTTCCCCCTCTGCTCCTGTGTGGTGATGTAGTAGTTAACAATAATGAGCAATGAACTTCCATGGGGTTCATCTTCCTGCATCCTTCTGGGGAACTCAGATGATGTAGGTATTTTTTACCCATAGTCTTTGTTTAGTGCTTAGCAATTTTCACAGTAGATGTCAAATATCTTCATCGTGATTTGGCCTTTATATAGCTTTTCTTATGTAGTCAATTGGAAAGTCATGCCTTAGTAAAGATACCTTAAAGTTCTTCATGGTGCAAAGTTAAACTAACAACTTATTTTCTTACGCAGCTTTATTCTTAAGAGAAACTATGGTTTAATGCCTCGCATTATAAAATAGCCTAGTGCAGTTCTAAACTGTTCCATAGAAAAGCAAAAAACCAATAGTACCAAAACCAATCCAATAGATGGCAATGTAATTTCTCAGTTGTGAATGGCCGATTCTTTGGTATAAATTCTAGGTGTACTGGGGCCGTAGGTATGGAGTCATTTCTACTAATACCTGGTGGAAATGTTACCCAATTTGTCATATGTTCCTTCACTAAATTTCCATTGCAATATGAATGTTCTGTGTCCAAATATCAGCATGTCTATCAAGGTTTCAAGAAGTAGGAATGAAGTTATTTTATAAATTTTTACTTTTGTAGTTTAGAATGATCCTTGTGAATACCTGCTAGCAAAGGGAGACTAGGTAAGGAAATTGTATTAATAGGGGTTTGGAAGATGCGAGATTGACAAACTTCCTCGAGTCCAACTCTCTGCCAGACCCACTTCAGTCTGGCTACTGCGCTAAGCACTCTGTGGAAAAGGCACTGACCAAAGTATCCAATGATCTACTCACTGCAAAATCTCATGGTCACTACTCTATCCTAATTCTCCTTGACCTGTCTGCGGCTTTTGACCCTGTAGATCATCAACAGCTTCTTCTCATCCTCCGCAATTTCGATCTACAAGTTATTGCTCTCTCCTGGTGCTCCTCCTACCTCTCCCAGCGCTCTTTTCAGTGTTTCTTTCTCTGGCTTTGCTTCTTCTCCCCAACTCCTCTCTGTTGGTATCCCCCAAGGTTCAGTCCTTGGTCCCTTACTGTTCTCCATCAATACTGCCTCCCTTGGTAAACTCATTAGCTCCTTTGGCTTCCAATATCATTTCTATGCGGATGACACGCAAATCTACCTGTCCTCTCCTGATCTCTCCCCGTCCCTCTTGACTAGTGTGTCTGACTGCCTCTCTGCTGTTTCTAACTGGATGGCTGTCCACTTCCTTAAACTAAACTTGACCAAAACTGAAATTCTGGTCTTTCCTCCCTCAAGTATTGTTACTCCTGTGTCTGTCTCCCTCCAAGTCAATGGTGCTACCATCAGCTCCACCACGCAAGCTCGCTGCCTAGGTGTTCTCTTTGACTCTGACCTCTCCTTCAAGCATCATGTTCAATCTATCACCAAATCCTGTCATTTCCATCTCAAAAAAATTGCGCGCATCCGCCCCTACTTAGCGCCAGATGCGACTATTCCTGTGGAACTCGCTTCCCTCCTCCGTTAGATGCTCACCCAGTCTCCACTCCTTCAAAAAAGCGTTAAAAACCCACTTCTTCATAAAAGCGTATCAATTAAACTGTTAATAGCTCCTGACTGATTCCTCTCTTGCAACTGTCATTAGTTTAATACTATCCTTACCTTTTTGTGTCATTTTACCCCACTCCCTCTAGCATGTGAGCTCATTGAGCAGGGCCCTCAACCCCTCTGTTCCTGTGTGTCCAACTTATCCGGTTACAAATACATGTCTGTTCGTCCACCCATTGTGAAGCGCTGCGGAATTTGACGGCGCTCTATAAATATCATAATAATAATAATAATAATAACATGATAGAGCTGGTTGTGAGGATGTTTGGGGAAATTAGTGGTTAGGGATTTGTGGCCTCCTAGCGACCAGGAGATTTAACACTTCAAACTATGTATCTCATGGTCCTGTCAATTCTTCTCTCTGTTGTCAAGGTTAATTGACCGAAATGAGCCACAGTTTATAAGTATTCCTAAATAGTTTGATTTTACATTGAAGATATATCAGGGCCCACTAGGTAACATAACTACTACAGTACGTTTTTGTGGTTTATGTTGGAGTGCCCCTTTAAGTCTGGATTAGGTGTGGGCTAAAGAAATAACTTTAGTCCCTGCAGAGCGTTTTTGCTGTTAACTATTACGTTTAGTCTTTTCACCTAAAAGTTAGTAGGGGCACAGCAGAGTTCAGTTGCCTTTGACCTTTTCTCAAGAACATAGACTAGGCATTTGAAAATCCTTAGTCTATAGAAGAAGCATTACAGATGCTTGTAGCATTTCTTAATTTTTGGTAACATTAAATACCTTTCTAAACAAGCCTGTGCACACGCTTTACTTTTTAGGACATTTTGTAGACTAAATATATTTTCACTATAATTTGTATTTCTGATACCCTCTCACACTCATTCCGTGTATGGGTTTAATACTGATGAAAATTGGGAGTGTTGACTCAGATTTAAAGGGAAGTCTCTATTGCAAACAACATTGGAAAATAATTAATACTAAACAGGATTTTAAACTTCCAAGCAACCTTGAGCATCACCCCCTGTAGCTTAGATCACCCTATTTTACTTGTGGTTTATGAGGGTGGCACTTACAGAGCTGTGTTCACATACCAGACAGTACAGTTCATCTTGCTGTATTCAAAAGATGCTTCTCTTGGCAGTCATATCGCTGTGACAATTGCTTAAGTAAGTTTGTTCTGTCTGTGCATATCAAAATAGTCTGCCTTCATTAGATGGGATTTTCCTAAATTAAGACTATTTCACAGTCTAGCAGTGATCAAGCAGCTGTGCGCAGTCTGTGTAGTAAATGGCAGACATGTCGTCACTTTGAGGTTGGCAAAAAGAGAATGAGAAAAAGTAACATGGTTAGCCAGGAAATATGAGATGGAGACCTTTCTAAAAGGCTATAGAAATGCTAGTCATTAAACTAGCATCCCATTGATTTAAAGGGTCTATGTAGCACTGTAACTGATTTATTTTATTAAAGTGGCTACAGGGTCTGATGTTTCTTTGGGCCATTCTTCTATTCAGTGTTAAGCCGTTTTTGATGTTTTCATGCTATATGTGAATTCCCTGCAGCACGCCCCACCTCCACCCCATGCTGCTCGGACAAGTGAGGAAGCATCATCCCGAGCAGCAAAAGCCTGCTGTGAGTGGATGAAAGTGTCAGTGACTGCTTTCAGTTTGTCATAGTGCCCATTTGGATATGAATTGGTAAGGCTAGAAGAAAGTGCGTAATCTCTGCCCTAGTTACACTACCAGTAGGGGAGAGGCTGTGAGAAGCCTGGGGACCTTATTTAGTTGTAAACTGCTCAAAAATGGTTAACTATACGGGAGGACAATGCCACGGGACTCCAGGCATTATAACCAACTCAATTAAATGAAATTGTAATAGTGCCTTTAATGTTACTGCTACTAAACTTCAAAATAAAGATGAGTAATACATCTTGGTCAGAGACTATGGCACGTGCTACATATTTACTTGTTAACAGGATTTAATTTCAATGTTGTTATTTCGCTTTTCTAATACTTTTTTTATTTTTTCATCTTCTAGTTTTAACAAGTTGTTGACAACTGACCTTCAAAAACTAAGCCAAGTTGAAAAATGTTTAACTTTAGTGATTTGGCCTAATGTATTAAAGAGATAGTAACCTGCTTTTTGACCTTGATACATAAATTAATAAAGACTTGTTAAATCTTTCACTATAAAGTTACATCATTCTTATAAGAGTGAGTCTAATTTTACTTTTACAGGGCTATTCTCTAAAACACAATATTTTATCCGAAAGGTCAAAATCCAGTGATGATGGAATTCTATACTTCTACTTACTTCTTTGTAGAATGCAATTACATTAGTTTGACTTGACCTATGTTTCATAAAACCATGCTGATTTTTGCCAATAGCAATGTTCTTCCCAATGAATTCATGACCATTATCCCTTAATAACCATTCAAATTCTTGACTCACAGGTCTATAATTTCCAAGCAAAGATTTTTAACACTTTTTGGAATATAGGATAGTAGTGATAACTGTATATTCATCATTCATCATAGAAAACCTTGTTAGGTACATGTTATTAAACAATAATATTTTTGTTTTTGTTTAAAACATTAAAAAAATAACGTTTCAACAGCAATTAACCATCAAGTCACCAGTCATCCTTCATAAAAAGAGATTTTTCAATCCTAAATAAAGGATGATCGAGTCACTGATTCATTTCTGATTCTCTCCTTTTTTTAAAACAATTACAATCCTTACAATGTAAAATGATCAGTAAAGTGAGAAACGTGAATTTGGATACACACATAAATTTTTATGTATTTAAGGACCATAAATAAGCTTGCAATTGTCTGTAATTTAAATGCATTGTTTTTTTCTTAAAAGACAAATATGAGATTTTGTTGTATTATCTGGGGAAATTAGAAAATAGCAGGTTGCAACATTAATATACAAATACATTATATATATATGCATTACTCAATGTTAGAGTGTAAAGGGGACCCATAAATCAGCCCATAAATTGGATGTTGTTTTTGTTGGGCTAACGTGATCATTGATATATATACAACATTTACAGACATTATATTTGTGTTTTCCTCAGGGTGATAGAGGCCTTCCTGGTTTACCTGGCATAATTGGTTTTCCTGGACTGCAAGGACCTGAAGGCCCACCTGGACCACTGGGACAAAAGGTAATGTATGCTGTATTAGTATTATATATGTAGCTCTGGCATTAAAACCTTGCACTTAATTCTGTTTTGTTTGTTTGTTTGTTTTTATCAGGGTGACACAGGACAACCAGGAATGCCAGGAATGAAAGGAACTAGAGTAAGATTTCAATCAATTACGTGTGTCTATTGTTAAGATGGAAACAGGGCATGGTCTAGTTGTACGCTTTTTGGGTGCTAATGGACTGTGAATCATGTACTATGAATGGCTACATAGTGTAAGTCAGCAGCGCTAGAAACGGACCAGAGTAAAACTGTCCAAATAGAAATCAAAACACTGTAATCTTTTCAGAATCCATTCTTATTTTAGCTTAACTTCTATGGCTAATGTTTCTAGGTGTAAGGTCCTACTAGCTTCTTCAGTCAGACTACCTAGCATTGGTGATGGGACATGCACAGTACAACTAATTGCCTTCTGTGGAACTGAAAGTATTAAATATGCTGGAAAAAATACATTTATAACCCAAGAGAGCCAGGTAGATCTTGAAAAAAAGGCATTTACTGCATTAACATAATTAACTGGGAATGGGGCTTTCTCCCCTGAATGTCCCCTACTCCTTCAGCCACTCGTATACCGTGGCTGAATGGTTCTAAATAAAATTGCATCGTAAAATTATTAACTCGAAAAAGTCAAAACTAATTAAAAATAATTGTAACACTCAAAAGCACAAAATTCTGTTGAAAAAAAATGCTGTTAAAAAAAATACTAATAATTCTTGGCCTCCAGGTCGTTGACTATAGGGTTCAACATTAAAGATCTCTGTAGCGTTCTATAGTGTTGTAAAATTTGCTGCAATTTTTCTCAAATTCTTATTAGACTATAGACTGTATAAGCAAAAAAAGGGGGATGATCTGCGGAACCAATCACAAATAAAACAACATAGCGTATAACTGTGTATAAAGGCAAATTGTAAAAGTTGCGTTCACAAATGACCACTCACACTTTTGCTGAAGTTTGCAAGCCTTGAATATTTTCCTTTTCAAAATAGGAATTCCAAATCCTCTGTCTGAGTTAAAATCTCCATAGATGTGTTGGCATATATGTGCTCAGGAAAGAAGTATATATATAAAAAAATATAAGATGCACATTCAGAGTGAAGTACAAAAAAAGTATTTAATAACTTACATCAAGATATAAAATCATCAGTGTAGTCCCTCTATGTCACCACCAGGGGTCCTACGCGTTTCATCCAACCAAATAGGACTTCCTCAGGGGCTTGTATGGTGTGTGATCAACAGGTACAAATGAACAATAAACAAATTTAACTCAGACAGAGGATTTGGAATTCCTATTTTGAAAAGGAAAATATTCAAGGCTTGCAAACTTCAGCAAAAGTGTGAGTGGCCATTTGTGAACGCAACTTTTACAATTTGCCTTTATACACAGTTATACGCTATGTTGTTTTATTTGTGATTGGTTCAGCAGATCATCCCCCTTTTTTTGCTTATATTGTGTGGAAGACAAGAGGAAGTCTTTTGGGATACTATTGGAAATCTTATCCTATACAGGAAAGTTTCTTTCTGTTGATATAAATTAAGCACTTATTACACTGTGGTGGGTGTACACACACATTTTTTCTTTCTAGACTATAGACTGCACAAGAGTTCTCATATCTCTTAATAGCCTTCAAACCAAACCACAACATGAGCAAAAAAAACAAAACAAAACTATTGAGAAACAAAGGATGGTGAGGGAGGAAAATGGCAAAGTAGGATCCTCTTTTTGATGTCATAACTCATTAAAACAGAATATAAAAAAAAAACTTCAGAATTCTCCTTTTGCTATAAATACATATTAGATATATCAACATCCCACTTTGCCAAAAGCAGAATATATTTGTCAGCATGCATTTGTGGGCAGAATAATCAAGTTTAATGTGTTTTGTTTGAAAAGCTAATTTGGAAGACTTATATGTGTTGGTACAGGTAGTATATGACCCATTCATTTATGGCTATATTGGCTAATTGGACTATATATGTTACATTTATTTTTCATTTCCCAAAAATTCACTGGTAAGTGACAAATATTAGTAGAGCTATTCACTAAAGTGTCAATGCTTAGGAGTTGAAAGATAATTTCAAAATTCAGGCCAAAACACCTAGACTGGAAAAAAAATTACAAGTCTGCAGTATTTTAAACTTGGCTATTGTGGTCTAAAGTTTTGAATTTACATTGAATTTACTTTGAATTTCTATAATTCACAATTTGCTGAATAACCCAGCAAGTGTTTATTTCTATATGAGTGTAATGCGTGTATAACTTATAGGGTAGTCAAGTTAACTAGAAAACCAGATAAAACAAGAGTGACAATGACATTTAGCAGAAGGAATGTGGTTAATGCATTTCTCGTCATAGCACTGCATTTTTAGGTATGATAACATTCAGAAGAATGGAAACGTTTTGTTTTTTTCTTTAATGGATCATTGAAAGATAAAATTATTTAAAATGTTTTTTAACACTTTGCTTTATCCCTGCTTCTATGCACGGTTTGGTGAAAAAGGTGAATTGGAAAATACCCAAATTGGGAAAATTCTCCCCGATATCTATTGAATTCAACTCTTATGAGCTGCATTAACAAGATAAACTGAGAGTGGGGATTTCTTTGTTGACTGTAGTGAATGGAAATAAATACCATGTAGTAGCCCAGTGAATGTCCCCTACGCCTTACGCCGCTCATATACTGTGGCTGAATTTCATAAATGAGAATAACAGATTGTGATGGCTGGTTGTTTTTTTCCCTTCTTGGATTAGTTTATAACCCAATCAGTATTAATCCACTCATATTTGCTTCTTCTTGATGTTGTCACGTGTGCTACTTACTCTAATTTTATGAGTTCCACAACATTACTATAACCACCAACATGACGCGTTCATTCCGTTATATTCTGTCTCTTCCCAGAAAAAAAAGATTTCTTAAACAACTTAAATAATAATCAAAAATAAGCATTAACATTTATTTAAAGCGTGTCTCCTATAACTGTTTTTTCCTCGTAGATTGCAACTATATCGTTGCACTGAAATGAAAAATGAAATGAAAAATTAGAAATTAGTCAAATCTGCTTAACTGAGAAGAATGTGATAAATGTATATCACTTTCTACTATTTCTGTTAGTGATCTACTTACAAAATCTATTTATTTTTCCCTCTTGTAGAATCGATATTGTTATTAAAAATTAAAGCTTTGCTTTTAAATTGGTTATTTATAACTGTTGTCTTTTAAACAGATTTAGGTAATACTTTTATTGAGTGGTATATTTCCCTTTCAACATCAGTGTTTGTAAATTAGGCCTCAATTTAATTGTGTTGGATAAGCTTTCCATATGATTCAATAGGACACTGCACTGCCCAAATAGAAAGTAAATAAAAAGCTATATTTAGTAGATATAACCCAAATGAAAACATGCATGCATTTAATTATGCATTTTATTTTTATTGGGGTATGTTTAAAAACAGCTTTCAAAGTCTGCAGATCTCATGTCTGTTACCTTAGCAAGCCCTCCCCTGTCCAATCACAAACTTCCCAATGCAGCTCAATGAAAAGTCTTTGCAAGTCAGGTGCTCTGGGCAATTGCTGCCTCTTGAGTTTAGCTCCACTGGGCTAACCAAACCAGGAAGTTCCTGTTGTTTGTGTGAAAGTAAGGTGACAGTAACCAAGGTTAATTTATAAAAGGGTCATTTTTTTTTTTATAGAAATCTGCACTTTTGTAAAATGAAAAAAAGAGGACATATATAAAGCATGTCTGCAAGCTAAGATGCTTTAGGGGTCTAGAGTGTCCCTTTAATGTTTTTTGTCTCAATGCTCAAAATGATTTAATATTTACATTATGTAATATTTTGATAGTTTTTTTTATATACTGGTATGTATTTTATATGCTATCTCTTTTGTAATTGTGATCCTTTGAAAAAAGTATTTTTCAAATATTATACAAAAATAGTAAATGTTAATATTATTTATGAGAAATTCCTAATTATACTAACCTTTCTTTCCAACAACATGAGTAAACCATTGAGCACACTTTAATTTTAATACAATTTTATTTATTGTCTATTCTTCACATTTCCTCATTCAGTACAGTTTCCTAAAGCAAGACTTGCGGACATTATGATATTAGATATAGTGCACTGAGGGGTTGTCTTCAATTCTTTATTTAAGAAACAATTAATTCAAACAATACATGAATCAAGTATACATGTGCAAGTGACATTACACTTTAATCATACCAACATTGAATTGTAAGATTATATGATATTCTTACCAGTCCAATTAGTAGAAAATGAATAGAATTAGAGTATCAGAATGTGGAAAATGTACAATAATTTGAAAAACATTTAGCAGTTTTTTGTAGAAAAGTGTGCAAAAATGGTAAGTGATAATACTTAGAAATAATGAAATGTATCTTTCTACAAGTGGAATAAAATAAAATTTACTGGTTTGGGATTGCACCTTATGGTGTATTGTTGGGTCAAATAATATGCTTGGTGGTCATGTTAAATAGATTAAATGATTTGTCCTCACATTTTCAGGGTCCAGCTGGATCTCCGGGATTCCCAGGAAACCCAGGCATTCCCGTATGTATTACAAATTGAATAGAAAAACTAATAATTTTAAACAACTCAGTAATGTTGATTACATTTGTTTATTTTCTACTGCAGGGGCTACCAGGACACGATGGCCCTCCGGGACCACCTGGGATTCCAGGGTGCAATGGTACAAAGGTAGTTGCTTTATTTAGCTTGGCATTTAGGTCTGTTTATAAAACCTTTTTGTACATGTTTAATCTCTACAATTTAAATGTAAGTTTGAAAGTAAATGCACTATTCTTATTTTACTGGAGCTCTGGGAAACCACCCAGCAGGTCTGACATTTTAGACTTGGTTTAAAAAACCCAACTACTTTACAAATGCAACTACTGTATTTATTAACATGAAGCTATTCTGTGCAATTCATCTTAGGGGGACATCGGACCAGCTGGCCCCATTGGACTTCCAGGATTAATAGGATACCCAGTAAGTGTTACATTTTGTATTTTACAATTTTCAGAAAAGTAATAATGTCTTAGTGAAACATTGTTATGTATGTGAACTTTGCTTGTCTACCTTTCTCACCTTTCTTACATGCATTCTTCTAGGGACCTCCTGGAATACCAGGGATGAAGGTAAGTGGTCGATCTTTTTTTCCTCTTTATAACATATGGTTCTTATCATTTGTATGAAAGTGTCAATATTTAAACGTTCAGTCAAAGACAAGGTTGCAAGAATAAAGCTTCCTACCCACTTAGCATGTGGATGTGCAACTTATATATAGGGCTTTATCTACAATAGGGGGAGTGGCTTCAGCATATTTCAGGTAGTACACTCGAGAATAAGAATATACAAAAATACCACTCGGAGAGGCGAAAAGTGAATTTTATATATATGAAAAATCAACAAAGGGCTTACACTAAGGAGGACAGAAACACAAATCCTGGGGCGCTAATCCAGCAGACAGTAGATATAATTCACCAAAAATGGAAAGCACACCTGGGTCTTCATCAAACAAAACATATTTTATTACAAATATTTCCGTTTTAGGCTGAACATTTTCATTTAGAATTTTTTTTCATTAAATGAAACGTTTATAATAAAAGTTACGTTTTATTCAGTGAAGACCCGTTTTAAGATGATTACATCCATTTTGTACTCTTTTCCACATAAAAGACCTTTGTAACTGTTAGAATGACATGCAATGCATGCAAGCCATGGAAATGCCAAAAAGCTCCCTGTCTGTTAAACATTCTGTTTTTTAGTTTTTAGTCTGTCAACCCTGCTTTAGGATTTCCTCTCTTGCAAAAATGTTGCCATTAACGAATATAGATATAGAATAGTAATATTGTCATAAATGTATAAGCACTTGGAATTTATTTTATTTTTTAATTTTTTTTTCCAATTGGTAATCCAATATTATATATTATATAGAAAGGTTAAAATTAAGTTAGAATTAAGCAGATGGATTTAAATATTAATAGTGTTATGAGTTCTGAAATGTTGAATTCGAAGTTGAAATACTAATAGCACCATTTTATTTCCGTTGTTTGGAATAAGTCAATATTATCATATTGTAGTGAGTTAGTGAGTTAACAGAATGGGATATGACATACAGACTTTGTTCGAATGTCATTGCAAGAAGCCATTTGGTTGTCATGACTCACAATCCAGCTGTCAGCAAGTATGTGTACACGTGATTGTTTTGTTTATAGAAAATGTCAGGTTGCTAATATGTCTGATGAACCATTGCATTTCGTCAGGGTGACCCTGGTGAAGTGATTGGAATGCAGATGGCCATTCTAAAAGGAGATAAAGGTTTTCCTGGACTCAATGGATTGCCAGTAAGTGACCTCTAATTTACATCTTAAATTAAATCATCAGTTTGAAGAGTTCAAATGTATTTTAATCTCTCTCTGCTTTGCAGGGACCTCCAGGAATACCAGGATTCCCTGGCCCAGTGGGCCCACGTGGGCCACAAGGTCCTATGGTAAGACATTGTGTTGTGTATTTAAACTCTTGGCATAGAAAGATGTAGCCTTGAGCAGCTGATATATCATTCATAAACTACATATGTCATCATAGATGTTTAAATTTACTGAAAAACGTATGTAGCACTTTTCATAGTTGCAAAGGATTATGGTGAGGGTTATTTTTGGACAAGCTATGGGAAAATATAATATGATGTGGGAGATAGGGGACTTGGTGAAAAGGTGGAGTCAGAGGTGTGAAGTTTAAGTCCTTCTAGCCAGATACACTTGTCTAAGAAATAGTTGTGGAAATTTGCAGTAGACAGGTGTGTCACCAGGTGGAAAACATCCGAGACCAGATCAGAACTATTCAAACAAGGGTGGTCTGTTCAACTGTTTCAGCTGCAGTTGAACCCTCCAAGCATGCCAACCATTATCTGGGCAGTGGTCTGTGTCATAGATAAAGCCATTTTATATCATAGCTTGAAGTAATGAAAGTACTTATGACATACATAATCAGAATTTATTTATGAATAATGAAGTATGGTTTTGAGAGCGGTAGTGGTTATGGTGCCAGAAGTGCACTGGTGCCACCCAAATTGTAACTAGTCAAACCATTGTAGAACAATTTTACTTCTTATCTAGGATTTGTCAAGTGACTTTAGAGAGAGATCAGAAGCTTTCTGTCTTAGCTAAGCCCAGCAGCACAAGTCTTAGCTAATTCGCACAGAGGGGTAAATAACTAGTAAACTAGGTTTAGCCCTGGAAAGCTAAAGAAAGCTACTGCTTAGGATAGGAGCTTCCAATACTCCATCAATATTATGGGAGGTGGGGATTTGAACTCAGCAAACACCAGGTAACAAGATCAAAACTTTTGGATTGTGGATTTGTAATTAATGTATAAATTAATTGATCATAATTATATAAGCTCTGAGCTGATTGTTGTGCCAGTGATTAGTATAAGTACATAAAAGGATAGAGATAAGGTTGGCACATGTAAAACAATTCCAACCGTACCTCTAGTCCAGAGACGACAACACTTCACAGGTAGGTATAAACACAAAAACGGACAAAGCACTGGTATGAGGTCCAGGGTAGGTTTGTTGAATAAGATAAGTCAGCAATGTTGCAGTTTAATAAGAGCCTTTATCAAGTGATTAGTATCTTATAATCTAACTAAAATTCAATTTCATATTTTTTAGGGGCCTCCAGGACCTCCTGGCCCCCCAGGGCCAAAGGTAAGAGCAGCTTGAAAATATTGTATAACTCTTAAAATGAAATAAATATGACACTTTTGTAACAATTTAAAAGTGAATCATTTTGTTTGTGTATATGTACAATTAGTATGAAATATATTGTTTTACATAGTAACATTTATTTTCTTCAGGGATCAATGGGCTTAAGCTTTCATGGACCAAAGGGTGAGAAGGTATGTTCCTTTTATAAAAAAAAAAAATATATATATATATTTTATCTATGTAATAAAGCAGATACAGTTTACCTTAGCCTTTAACTTCTGATAATACAATTTTGTATTTAAAGAGACACTATAGTAACCAAAACAACTTTAGCTTAATAAAGTGGTTTTGGTGTATGGATCATGCCCCTGCAGTCTCATTGCTTAATTATCTGCCATTTAGACATTAACTCCTTAAGGATGGAAGCAATTGTCCAAGTTCTGAACCAAAACAAAATATAGTATTTGAGCTACATGTCTCTTCAACCATAATTTACCTTTTTCATATTAAGTTCACCCACACTTATTATATATAATTTTGTTCAGGAGAAATAGGGCGTACATGTCACATTAAATATTTATATTTGAAACATAATTTAAAATATTTATATATGAAACAAAAAGTTTAAAACTTGCGACTGGGCAGCTATTGCTGCCAAGTTACTTGAAAGGCCACATCACATGGGATAGGGCCTCTTAAATAATAGGGGTACTACCTCCAGTGGACATTGTGTGGGGTACATTAAAATAAATAATGGAGAGGTTGACAAATCACTCTCCAGCAGTTTATCTACCTGTGGTCAGAGGGTGGGGGCTATTATAATACAATTAAGGGAACCTAGTCTCCCCATCAGCATTCACTCATGGGCAGTGGGTGGGGGTCCTAATTTTAATATTAACTAATTAATCAGAGCACAGAACTTTAATTTGGTGTTTTCTGGGGGCTGGGCAAGGGCAGGGCCAGAGTAAGGGCAAGGGCAGGGCCTACGCAAAGGCAGGGCCAGAGTAAGAAGCTATTTGGCCTGTTGCTGACAATTATGATGGGTGTAATTACAAAATCTTATTGACAAAAAACACTAAAACAGTCATATCTCCCAAGTATCATGTACATGGTGCAAGTGGTGCCAGAGGGAAAATCACAGCAGGTATTTATAAAAATACACATACCCTATGCTAATCTCTCGCTTTCATCTCTCAACCAAATCCATAGTCACCAGCATCTGCATCCTGGAAAGTGGGCAGGTTAAAAGGAGGTGGCCCAATGATGTGAATCATGTCACTGCCACTGCCAAAGGGGCAGACACACCCAAAAAATGAAAGCAGGTCTACCTGAAGAATTGGAAGGTCAGCCTGGTGTAAATGCATGCCAAGCTTCCTGCCAATTGCGCATGCCAGCTAACTAATAGCGGACTAGGCAGACAGCACTGTTTCAGTACCCTGAGTTTGCTGCATATCAAATGATGCACTCACTCTACACTTTCCTTGGACAGTTCCATGGTATCCCCCATCACTCATTTGTCCACTCTTCTCCTTCTCTTCTTACTGGCAGGCAGATGCTCCTTGTATGCAGCCTGTGACAGAGAAAAGGGTGGATGTAGTGAGTGTAGAATTAAGGGAACATACCTTACTGTTAGAGAGACTGAAGCAGTAAGAGCATTTGCACAGTGTACAATGTCATCTTAAAATTAAAAAAATTGATGGTCAGTCAGTCCACACTAGTTATGTTCCTCTACAATCCCCCTATGTTAATCTAGCGCTGCATAAGGGGAATGTAAGACACATCAAGGTGATACGATACACTAAAGGGGGTAAGACATTCAAAAGAGATGATAAGAAATACAAAATGGGGTAAGACATTTCAGAGGGGGGTTAAGTGACACACAGGCAGGGCTGGTGCAAGGATTTTTGCCACCCTAGGCAAAAGTAAAGTTTGCCGCCCCTCCCCCCCATGTGACATCACAATGCCCCACCCATATGATCTGCCATGTTAACTAACGCCAGTGCTGCAGTGCCGCCATGTTTACATTAAAAGGCCTGCAGGGACAGGCTATGGACACCAGAACCAGTACATTAAGCTGAAGTGGTTCTGGGGACTAGAGATTAGTGCCACGAATAATATACTAGATTGCCTACTTACAACCAGATGAGGATGATGATGGGCTCTAGCTGCAGTCTGGCTCCACTGGTCTGGTGTAGAACAGGCTCCCTGGAGGCTGTTTGTAACTGTGGTCACAAAAATTAATGTTCTGGGAGAATGGGAAGCAGCTCCATTTTTTTAAGGCACTTTATTTTTTTTTTTAAATCTGTGTTTGTATGTGTAAGGGCTGCAAGGTGTGTTTCTGTGTATGTACGGGATGCATTGAGTGTGTGCATCTGTAATGGGTGCATTGAGTGTGTGTAAGGAATGCATTGTGTGTTTCTGTGTGTGTAAGGGATGCATTGTGTGTAAGGGTTGCATTGCTTGTGTGTGTGTGTCTGTGTGTGTAATGCATTGTGTGTTTTTCTGTGTGCAAGGGGTGCATTGTCTTTGTGTGTAAGGGGTGCATGTGTGTGTGTGATGGATGTCAATCTCTTCTCCCCCCTCTCCCTCCCTTGTCCCTCTCTTCTCCCCCCCTTGTCCCTCTCTTCTCCCCCCTCCCTTGTCACTCTCTTCTCCCCTGCTTGTCCCTCTCTTCTCCCCCCTCCCTTGTCACACTCTGTTCTCCTCTCCCCACTCTCATTCCCCCATCAATTCCCCTCCCTGTCAATTTCTTCCCCCCCTCCCTGTCAATTTGTTCCTCCCCTGTCAATTTCCCTCCCTGTCAATTTCACCCCTCCTGTCAATTTCCCCCCCCTGTCAATTCACCCCCTCCTGTCATTCACCCTCTCTCCTGTCAATTTCCCCCCCCCTCCTGTCAATTCCCCCCCCCTGTGAATTCACCCCCTCCCTCTCAATTCCCCTCCCCTGTCAATTTACCCCCCTCCTGTCCATTTCCCCCCCTGTCCATTTCCCCCCCACCTGTCCATTTCCCCCCCCTCCCTGTCCATTCCCCCTGTCCATTTCCCCTCCATGTCCACTTCCCCCCTCCTGTCCATTCCCCTGTCCATTTCCCCCATCTGTCATTTTCCCCCTCCCCTGTTTCCCCATGTCAATTTCTCCCCATGTCAATTTCTCCCCCCATGTCAATTTCTCCCCCTACCTCCCTGTAGCGTGGCTGAGCCCTCTATGGTATGGTCCGCGGGTACAGGGAGCTTTTGTTTCCTGTACCCGTGGACCATACCATAGAGGGCTCGGCCCCGCTACAGGGAGGGAGCGCTGAGCGCTTCCCTCCTGTCAGCCCCTCTCCCCATGCTGCGCCCGGGCGGTGCGGTCCGCCCTCATGGACGCACCGCCCGGGCAAAGCTGCAGCCGCCTGAGGCTCTCTACAGAGCGCTCGGGCGGCTGCAGCATGGGGGGGCCGGCGCTCCTGGCAGCGCCCCCTCCCAAGGGGCGCCCTAGGCGGCTGCCTAGTCCGCCTTACAGTTAGCGCTGGCCCTGCACACAGGTGAAGATGCCTTTTATTGGGGATGGGCGGCAAAATGCATCTTCATCTGTGTAGCCAAATATCCTTGCAAAGACCCTGATTTCAGGGATGACAAGGCAAGGTTTAATAGTTCATAAAGTGGTAGGTCCTGGAATGCCCTCTGATGCCCCAGAGGGTGAGATAAGTAGTAACCTTGGGCTGATACGCCATTTGGGAACCCTACAATGTTACACGTTACTGCTTTACAGGCTATAGCTCACCAATGTTGTTTTGAGGCTTCAGAACACTGAATTCAAAGAATTATTTGTATATTTCACTTGTTTTTCATATGATGTTAAAAAAATAATTAATATTTATTTAATATGTATCTATATTGGGATTGTTTTTTTTTTTCATTTCATATCTTTCTATTTTTACAGGGAGAGACAGGCACTACTGGTTCTCCAGGGCCACCAGGCCCTTCCCCTCAGCCATATGATCAAGATAAAGGAACAATCATTGTATATGGGCATAAGGTAATGCATGACTGTAAACAATATATTAGCACAGATATATATTTTCTTTCAGGAAGTGTTCCGGAGGATTGGAGGAAGGCAGATGTTTTTCCTATATTCAAAAAGGGTTCAAAATCCTTGCCTGGAAATTATAGACCTGTGAGCTTAACTTCTATGGCTGGGAAAATATTTGAAAGGTTATTAAGGGATAATATTCAAGAATTCCTTGAGAAGAACATGGTTATCAGCAAAAATCGGCACAGTTTTATGAAGCACAGGTCATTTCAAACTAACTTGATTGCGTTCTACGAAGAAGTAAGTAGAAGTATAGATCAGGGTGTTGCAGTGGATGTGATCTATTTGGATTTTGCCAAGGCATTCGATACAGTTCCACACAATAGATTAGTGTTCAAACTCAAGGAAATCGTTCTAGATGAAAATGCTTGTTCTTGGGTAGAACATTGGCTTAAAAACAGAGTACAAAGAGTTGTCATTAATGGTAAATTTTCAAGCTGGACAGAGGTGGCAAGTGGTGTCCCTCAGTGGTCTGTTCTGGAACCCTTTTTATTTAACATGTTTATAAATGATCTTGAAGACAGCATTGAAAGTCATGTTTCAGTGTTTGCAGATGACACAAAACTCTGTAAAATAATACAATGTGAACAAGACATCACTTTGCTGCAGAGGGATTTAGATAGACTGGGGGACTGGGCACTGAAATGGCAGATAAAATTTAATGTTGAAAAATGCAAAGTTATGCACTTCGGAGTAAAGAATACACAAGCAACGTATAGCCTTAATGGAAGCGAATTAGGGATGACAACACACGAAAAGGACTTGGGAACTGTTATAGACAACAAACTATGCAACAATGTGCAATGTCAATCCGCAGTGGCCAATGCCAGTAAGGTATTGTCATGCATGAAAAAGGGCATTCATTATCAGGACGAGAATATAATTTTGCCTCTTTATAAATCACTGGTAAGACCACATATTGAATATGCTGTGCAATTTTGGGCACCTGTTCTAAAGAAGTATATTATGGCACTAGAAAAAGTGCAGAGGTGGGCTACAAAATTAACAAAAGGAATGGAACATATCAGCTATGAAGAAAGGTTAACAAATTTAAACCTATTTAGTTTAGAAAAACGTCGCCTGAGAGGGGATATGATAACATTATACAAATATATTTGGGGCCAATACAAACCATTGTGTGGCAAGCTATTCACAAACCGGACTTTACATAGAACACGAGGTCATGGGTTTAGACTGGAAGAAAGAAGATATCGTCTAAGGCAAAGGAAAGGTTTTTTTACTGTAAGAACAATAAGGATGTGGAATTCTCTGCCTGAAGAAGTGGTTTTATCAGAGTCCATACAGATGTTCAATCAGCTACTGGATGCATACTTGCAAAAACAGAGTATTCAAGGATATAATCTTTCAATGTAGCTGCTTGATCCAAGGATAAATCTGACTGACATTCTGGAGTCAAGAAGGATTTTTTTCCCTAGTCTGTTGCAAAATTGGAAGTGCTTCAAACTGTTTTTTTTGCCTTCTTTTGGATCAACATCAAAAAACATATGTGAGGAAGGCTGAACTTGATGGACGCAAGTCTCTTTTCAGCTATGTAACTATGTAACTATGTAATATATATATTTCAGAGGAAAACCAAAGTTTAACTTCTGAGGATCCGTCATATTTTTACATTGTGATGATTTATCGTAAAAAACAATATTGCATTTTTTTTTTATTCATATAGGTCAGAGTATATATAAAATGAACTTGCTTTTGCTGACTTGGCAGAGTTACGCGTGCTTCCATTGCCAATTAATAATGTTCACATTTTACATCTGTTTCACTTTGCCCACAAGTATCTCTGTTCCATAAAAGTCATGTGAAATCTCAGGGTTTCATTTAAGGATTGTTCAGGAACTTCACCCGAAGATTTATTCACTTTATTTTAATTGCTTCTAAAGATGCATCAGAGAGGTTGAGAAAATGAGGCATAAATCGTGACATTTATAAGTTGATTGGCATTAAATTCCAGAAGGCAGTTGTGTAATTTAATTTAAAAAAATGTAATAGACACCAAAACAAAAAATACAATACATATTTTTAATTGCTGCATCTAAAAGCACATTGACACAAACACTATTCCTTAATAAAGGCTTTCCTTCCAAAGACATATAGACCAGCAGCGCACAATCTGAAAACTGATCGAGATAAGTTGTTTTTTTCTCTCATTGGTCACTTTATCAAGTTTATTAATCTAGTGCCATGCTTATAAATTCTTTTATGCACACTGCTGTTCTGAATGGCAATTATGTGAATGTTTGTGGATTTTCCATTGGCTTGAGTTAGTCCGATAATTTTCCTGTTATCTCTTTCTTTAACACGGTATTTTCACACACTGAACTTACACAGGGTTCTTATTTTGTTTGTCACACTATTTTTTGGACACTCTAGACCTGGAACTCAAAGTACCAGCCATTTAAAGCTCGGGAAATAATTGATGTGGTCTTTTTCCCATCCCAGGATAGAGATGTATAAGACAGACCCAGGCATAATTCTCTGTCAGGTTTGCTTGTGGCCTAGTCCACATTGAAGCTACGGTTACATACGTTTATATGATGTGGTTAAGGAGGCTCTATGCTCCTGTCAGCCTTAATAGTAAAGTTGGCATTATGAAATTGCTTGTTGGAATGTCAATGATGAGGTTGACTCACACATGCACACAACGAAAGGAAGCAGGCTCCATTGAGAGCTATACTATATGCAACACTATAGATGCTGGAAACATATCTGTGTACATATATGTTTAAGAGACTAATGAATTATGTGTGTCTGTGTGAACAGGAATACAGATTTATATAATTGTACTTCTGGCAGTACAGATATACTACCCCATGAGCCATGGTGACTATGCTGCTGGCACCAAATACATTGACTGGAAATGGAGTACAGATTTGTGTGCATAGGTGCCCTTCTGGCGGTATGGATATGCTATCCCATGAAGCATGATCTCTACTCCATGAGATAGATTGACTTTGAGACCACTGCTCTAGAGGTTGTAGCGTGTAAAACACACCAGAAGGTCATCTGCTGGAACCATGATGTCTGACGCCAACAGTCCTACCATGATCACTTATGAGTCCTATTATAATATTTTTTTGTGTAACAACTTATGCAATTGACCTTGTTTGCATGCTTTATACGTCCTGATGTAGTCAACCAATTAACTTGTTTTCATTATTGAGCAGGTGTACCTAATAGGGTGACTCTTAGCCTACATTCAGCTAACATACATGTGCAAAATGATTTTGTTCTTATTTTTTTCAAATATTTTTTTCAAATATTTTTTATTAAAAAAAAATATTTTGCAGATAATAAAACATATTTATTTCTATACAGCTGGTATGCATTTTGAATTTTGTGTTGCTGTAATTAATAGTTTAATATTTGTAGCAAACATTTAGCTGTATACATTAATATACAGTAAAAGGCTATTTAATTGATATTTTATTTAAAAACTTTTTATGTTCCATATTCGATCTCTTATATGTTTATTATTTTACAAGGGAGAAAAGGGTTTTCCAGGCGATAAAGGTGAACGTGGCGATCCTGTAAGTGAACAGTAAACCACATATCACATATCATGTATCATGTATCATGAAAAGAACGTATAATTATAGAAATATTCTTCAGCCTTCACTATCATATGTCATCAAGTTTGATCAAATCTAAATTTTAGTAAATCTACTTGGATATTATAATTAACAGGCAGAGGAAAGACTTGCTTTACCTTGTTTGATCTCTAAAAATAGTTTTAAAAGCAGTCCTCCATCACTCTATTAGTTTAGGATTTCTGATTAGCCCTTTTATAATGTAAGTGTGGCATTCTTAAATCACAGGTTGATTTTATTGTATAGGCATCGACATGTATTACAGTGAACCATTATTTTATAATAATGCATTAACATCACCAATCATCAACATTTAAGCATCACACTGCAGTTTGATACAAAACTAACAGATAACCAGGCAATTGTCCAGTTTCCACTATTTACCAGTAGGTTATACATCCTATGTGTATATTGGATACAACACTATAGCTATCTTTCTCTCTCTCTTGCTCTTTCTCTCTATTTTTATCTTCACAAGGGTGATTCATCAAGCATTAAAGGTGAAAAAGGAGAACCAGGAAAGTCAGGACCAAGAGTGAGTATATTTTATTATTCACACGTGTTACAGGCATATTTGGTCCATTAACAACATTTTTTTAAAAGTGACACACTGAGTTGGACCACTGTATGTTTCTTAAAAGCTTTCCATATTGCCAATTATGTTAAAATATAGACAGTATATTGTCTGACACTTTACAAATGTTCTATCAGACTTAATTATAGATGCAGAATCGAGTATATATGTAGATACAAAGAGCTTTACAACAGCCCCACAGCTTCTATATTTAGGGTTGACATTTAAGTTGAGTTTCCGACATTTCACACATCATTGTCTTTTCTTTCTGAAAATTCCAAGATGTTTTTACATCTGTGCACGATTAATCCATCTATCTACAAAGTGTGCACGTGTTTTGTGATTTAAACTACTCAAGCCGATCATATCTATTGTTTTTACTTGTTTGCCTTTTTATTGTTTACAAGTTTGCCCTAATAACTATGGTATACCGATTCCATATTCACTACATCTCCAGGGAACATGTCGTCTCTAATTAGGGCTACAAATGGATTGTAAATTCTATTTAAAAAAATTACTTCCGCTTCTAAATACTGTACATTGCATTATTTATTCTTCTCTTTTCCAACTATAACATATTCCCACTATATCTCCTCTCCTTCTTTAACATTCATTTCATTTCTCTTCTCCCCATGTTTGTGTCAGTCATTTATTTCTTCATCTACATCTAGTCATCTACACAAATAATATGTACCACATTGTGTTCTACAATGTTTTGTGCAACAAGTGTAACAAACCTAAATGTTTTGTTCTGTTCACTCTCAATTAACTCCTTCAGACACACATGATAATTCATCACTGTTTTTTCATGCTTCACTGCAGACATCATTCTCACCATCTGCCTCTTATCCTTCACTCACACTCTCCTCCTGTCTTGCTAAGTTCTTCATTTGTTGCATACATGACATTTACATTTTTATCAGATCTCTGAATATCTTGTTTCTTCACCATGTATTAATGGTCTCTCAAAATGCATCTCTTTAGTGGGTCTTACTTCTCATTCCACTTGTTCCACTATTCTCCTCAGTCTCCAAATACATTTCTTACGATTTTGGTCAGTTGCACTTCTCCATTCCATTTTAAGCCTGTGGACAGGGCCCCCAAAATCATGTATACTTTTTTTCTGGCAAATCAATTTTTGTCATTAATATTATTACAATTTGCATGATTTGTATTGAATAATAATTATAATAATTTATGTTTTTTCCTTATTTCACTTTTAGGGGAAACCGGGTAAAGATGGCGACCAGGGTGAAAAGGGGCGGGATGTAAGTATTTGTTATTATACTCTGTATATGAAGCAACATTAATATTATAACTGAACAGAAAACCTGTACATATAGTTACATAGTTATATATAGTTATAGCTGAAAATAGACATGCATCCATTAAATTCAGCCTTTATCATATCTATTTATGCTGTTGATCCAAAGGTGGGGACAAAAAAACCCAGTTTGAAGTTTCCCTGGATATTATTTTTTGCATTTATTCATCCACTTGTTTAAACAAACGTGCAAACTGTGATAAAATTAGCTCTTCCTTATTGTACTTACTGGAAATACGCTTTCCTCAGACTAAATCTAAATGTGTGACCCTATGTCCTATGTATCGTCCTGTTTATAAATAGATTTCCAGAAAATGTCAAATTTCACTTTTTTTTTTACCTTGTTATATCTTGCCTGGATCTAGGTCCTCGGTGCCACCATCTTAGTACTGGCAGATGAAGGCCCTTTGGGACACATCATCTGCCCACACTAGATAGCACTGTGAAACTCCCGTGCATGCCCAGTTAAACACTTGGGCATTTGCTATTGTCCAAAATTCAGACAGGAATGTTGGCTCTTTGTTTATTTGTCAGAAAAACAGATAAACAAATAGAAATTTCATAGAACGAACAAAGACTGATTTAATTTGGTCTTCATTTGTTCATTCAGTCTATTGCAGGTACAGCTACAGGCTCATGGCTGTAGCCGCAAATGGGTGGAGGTCTGGGGGGGAGACAGTAGGTACCCCCCTTTTGTAATTAATCACCCCCATTCACTGCTAATGGGAGGGGCCCGGGGTTAGACAATAGCTTTCAGCTTATCACCCCCACCTGCAGCTAATTGGTGAGGGCCAGAGAGAGACAATAGGTCTTTTTTGTCACTTAGGGCACCCAGCCGCTACTAATAGTAGGCGACCAGGGGAGAAGACAGTAGCCCCCACCCATATATCTTAGATTCCCCCATCCGCTGCTAATTGTTGAGGGCTGGGGAGAGACAATAGGTCCTTTCTGTCACTTATAGCTCCCACCTGCCGCTAATAGGTGTGGGCTGGTGGGAGAAGACAGTAAGCCCCCCCCTTATCACTTAGTGACCCCACTCACCGCTAATGGGTGGGGGCCAGGGATGAAACAATAGTTCCCCCTTTGGTCACTTAGGGCTCCCACCTGCTGCTAATGGGTGGGGGATGGAGGGGAAGTAATAGGTCATATCTATACAAAAATCAGGATTAACACTCAGATAGCTACATAAAATGCATTACTTTATTTCAAAATGCTTCATAAAAAATATAATTTATACAAAGTAATCAAACAAACAGACAAAGCGCAAAAAGCCTAAGGCACACATACTCCATAGATAGAATTTTGGTTATGTAACTCTGGGTTATGTAAGTAGGATATTTTCCTCCATCTGTACCATTTGTGTGTATATACCATACCATTGGCATTTTCTCTGTGTTTTTTCCACATGATGTCTTCACAACTCTGATATCAAGCTCAAAAGACCCTCCACTTATATCCATAGACAGGGATTATTCCATCCAGGCCTCCTTATTAGAGCTGAGACAGCTCTATAAAGTGTGTGTGCAATTTGCCCAAATATACTCCTTTAATACCACCAATTGTACTGCACCATTATTTGTCTCTTGTTTCATATTCATAGATTTATATACTAGAAACTACATCTGTACCTTATGTATATCTATTTTAAGCGCTGTTCACCTCCTAGATTTTGCTTGTACTATATATTTCACAAGGGTGAGGGAACCCCTTGGTGGTGAATTGCTGCTAGCTTTCATTTAATACTGGGCTACAGTTCACATCTGTTTTGTATAGTCAGAAAGATGAGCCAGGCTGCAGCATTCATTAAAGACTGAAGAAGGGCAAGGCAGTTATTTGTCCGATGAGTAGAGCATTGCAATAGTCAAGTCGGGAAATGATGAGTGCATGAATAATTGCCTTAGTTGTTTCTTATCATCATCATATAGTTGGTACTGAAATCCAAAGGAGTCAATATGGTTGCTGAGAGAGGCAGTGTAGAAAATGAAGAATAAAAGAGGACAAAGAACAGAGCTTTGGAAAACACCAGTTAGAACAGGAAGTGGGGAGGAGGTGGCACCAGAGAAAGAGTCACTAAATGAGTATTCAAAAAGTACAGGTTCACAAAGTCCAAGGTTGTGAAGATTTGAAGAAGATGAGAGTGGTTGATGGTATCAAATGCAGCAGATAGGTTGAGGGGGATTAAAAGATAGCAATTACCTTTAGATTTAGCAGTGATTAAGTCATTAGTCACTTTGGTAAGGGAAGTTTCAGTAGCATGGAGGGAGCAGAAACCAGAAAAGGGTCAAGAAGAGAGTTAGTATAGAAAGAGTGAATTAGTTGGGTAAATACAACCCGCTCAAAAAGCTTAGAATTGAAGGGGAGTAGTGATACGAGGCAGTACTTAGAAGGATAGCTAGGGTCAAGAGATTGCTTTTTTAGGATTAACAATTGAATGTTTGAGGGAAGAAGGGAAGAAGGAAAGATGCCAGTAGACAAACAAAGGTTTAAAATATGCATTAGGAATGGGGCCAGACTAGGGGAAAGAGATTGGACAAAGTGAGAGGGGAGGGGATCGAGATATTAAAAGTTTAGAGACCTCTTGCTCAGAGACAGGGGTAAAGGAGTTAAAAGTTGAAGAAGGTGCAGAATATAAGGTAAGTACTGGAGGGGAGGAGAAAAGAGGGGAGACTGCATTCCTAATTTGGTTGCTCTTGTTATTAAATGACAAGATGTCATTTCCTCCTAGCTATGAGGTTTGTTAATGGTCAGGTCACAGTGAGACGAAGAAGGGAGTTGAGGGTATGAAAGAGCCAATTGGGATCACAAGAGTAGGTAGAGAGGAGTGAGGTAAAATAATCTTGCTTGGCAAGGGAGAGGGCAGAAGTATAGGGACATAGCATGTATTTGTAATATAGGAAGCAAGTGGGGTGCAAGACTTTCTCCAAAAACATTCAGAAGTACATGTGCATCATTGAAGCGGGTGAGCTTGCTGTGCCAGGGTTGAAGGCATGGCTGATTTGATTGGTGATTTAATTGATTGATTGATGTGAGCTTTAAGTGGTGCAGCATATATAGACAGGACAGAATTATAGTAAAAGGGGAGAGTTGCTGTAGGCATACAACATAGAATTCTCATACAAAAAATATATAATAGAAGAAATAGCAATTGGCAAAAAGGGAATACAACAGATATAGGTTGGATGATGAGTAGACGGAGTATCCCAGATGTACCTTGCAGCTCTTAGGGTTAGACAGTCTCTAAAATGTTAGGTGCTCCAGTCTTCATGACTCATGTCTCAGGAACCCTTTTGAGAGTGTGTTATTACCAGGTTTGTGTTTTATTGCAGTAAAAGTTCATTGCATTATGACATTCACAGTTAAAATGCCATGCAGAAAATATATGCC
Organism: Pelobates cultripes; assembly: GCA_933207985.1. Classification (NCBI taxonomy): domain Eukaryota; kingdom Metazoa; phylum Chordata; class Amphibia; order Anura; family Pelobatidae; genus Pelobates; species Pelobates cultripes. The sequence continues at coordinate 277,237,894 of OW240912.1, forward strand.
TTGGAAAATATCATTTAAAACCTTCTATGTAAACAACTGCCATAAGCAGTAGCTGTCTTCGCTATTACTAAAAGCCGGTATCTTTTAGTGGCCACAAATTACAACCAGGTTTCCCACAGTATTGTTATCACCATTACAGATGCCAGCTACTCACATGCTAGTGGCTTGCTGGTAAAACACATAATCACAAATCTGAGAATGCACACCTTCATCCTCGTGGCCAGTATCTACAGGTAAGTAGCCGCTTCCTGGTAAAACTTAGCTACAGGGTTGGAACAAGACTTTGTATTTCAATAGGATTATCTGGATTTAGCTGTTAACACGTTAACCTCTTTAGTGGCAGTAATAGTCATTATATACATATATTAATCATAATGTTTGCATTTTTATTTTATTTCTACTATAGGGCCTTGAAGGCGTTTCAGGGTTACCTGGTCCCTCGGGAAAAGACGGAGAAAAAGTAAGTGTATAAGTGGAATCTTTTAAAAATCAGTCAGCAAATGTAACTCAATTTTACATTCACATGGTGTACCTATTTCAATTCGGCAACTGGATCCAGTGTTAAACCCCTTCTCTACATATTCTGTAACTACACTGGTGGCAAAGTATATAGTGTTTGTTAGCAAACACAATAAAATAATTGTCTTACCAATTAATTGGATCCCAGTCTGGTCCTCACACATAGGTAACATAAATATCCCTACCCTTCTCTAGTCAAATGCTCTGCCTATAGATAATTTATGTGACATCACTCACACCTTCTTATATTGTAGAGGAGTCTGCACAATTTCCTTTACTGTGCTTTAAAGCAGAAATGTTCAACATAAAATCAGTGGATATGTGAATGCTCACATAACAGACTGGATTACCCCAGTGGTTCCCAAACTTTTTAGGTTCAAAGCGCCCTTAATATTTCAATATTTTTCCAAGGCACCCACAAGTCAAAAAAATTTCGAGGTTGTATATATGTACAGTGCAGCGGCAAATACTGCCGTTCAATCACAGATCACAGATCCAGAACCTAATCTCGGGAGGGGCCCTGGTAGATTATTTCAAGAAACAATCCAGGCATAATAACCACTCCAGCACTTTGTAGTGGTTATGGTGCCAGTAGTGCCTTATTCCCCCACCCAGAGAAAGTAGCCAAACTGTTTAAGAACAGTTTGACAACTTACCTGGGATCTGCCGGGATAGGGGGTGTAGTAGGGGATAGGGGCAGTAGTGTTTGTGTCAGGGGTGCAATAAGTGTGTGTTTGGATGCTGGAGTGTGCAAGGGGTGTAGTGTGTGTGTGGTGGGTGCAATATGTGTTTGTGTGTGTGTGTGAGTGAGTGGTGGAGTGCAGGGCCGGATTAACATAGTGGCTGATTGAGCTGCAGCTCCAGGCCCAGGCCCATGGAATAGGCCCATTGATTTAAAAAAAAAACACACACAGCTTTTAGGGTTGCCAGGTATTTCTCAGAAGTATTTCTTATGGTTGCCAGGTATTTCTCAGGTATTTGAGGCTGCCTAGCCGGTGCCAGTATTGCAGTAATACCGGCAATACAAACGTCTGTCTCAGTATAAACAGAGATTATTCTGCAATACCAGCGCCGCTGTTTGTGAGGAGAGAGGCATTGATAAGAAGTTACAGCATCTCCCTCCCTGCCTCTCTCTACTCATTGATCCGTGGGGGAGCAGCACAGAGAGTCCAGACAGCAGTTTCAAGCCTGCAAGACATGGGGAAGGTGAGAGACTTGGGGACGCTGAGACATTGGGACACTGGGAGACATAGGGACCATGAGACACTAGGGACACAGTGGTCCCATGTCTCCCAGTGGCCCCTAGTCTCTCAGTGTCCCCATGTCTCCCAGCCAGTGCCTCTAGTGTCTCAGTGTCCCTGTGTCTCCCAGTGTCCCTGATGTCTCTCAGTGTCCCCTGGTGTCTCTCAGTGTCCCTAGTGTCAGTGTGCCTGGTGTCGCTCAGTGTCCCTAGTGTCTGTGTCCCTAGTCTCCCAGAGTGCCCTAGTCTCTCAGTGTCCCCATGTTTCTCAGTGTCCCCATGTCTGACCCAATGTCTCAGTGTCCCCAAGACTCACAGCCTCCCAATTTCTCTCAATGTCCCCTAGTGTCCTAGTGACATTGAGACACAGACTCTAAGGGACACTGGGAGACATGGGGATATAAACACTAGGGGACACTGGGAGATATGGGGACAATGAGACAATAGGGGACACTGAGAGACATGGAGACACAGGGAGACATGGGGCACTCCCAGTGTCCCCATGTCTCCCAGCCAGTGTCACTAGTATCTCAGTATCCCCACGTCTCTCAGTGTCCTTAGTGTCTCAGTGTCCTTAGTGTCTCAGTGTCCTCAGTGTCCTTGGTGTCTCAGTGTCCTTAGTGTCCTCAGTGTCTCAGTGTCCTCAGTGTCCCCTAGTCTCTCAGAATCCCCTAGTCTCCCAGTGTCCACATGTCTCACAGTGCCCCCAAGTGTCTCAGTTTCCCCTAGTATAAAATAAAAAATATCAGGCACACACTGATAGATTTAAGCAGGTTTATTGGACACCGCAATGTTTTGACCTGTACCCAGGTCTTTATCAAGTCTCCAGTGTCCCCTATATATCACAGTGTCTCCTATGTATCACAGTGTCTCAGTGCCCCAGGTCTCCCAGTGTACCCTCATGTCTCAAAGTCACCAAGTGTCCCCATGTTGCCCAATGTCCCCAAGAGTCTCACTGTCCCTAGGTCTCCCAGAGTTCCCTAGTATGTCATGTCCCCATGTCTTCCAGGGTCCTCAGGTCTCTCAGTTTTCCATTGTCTCTCAATGTCCCCTAGAGTCCTAGTGACATGGGGACACTGGGAGACATGGGGACACAGACATGCCCCCTTTTTGTGTATGTTTGCCCCTTTCGGCAGTTCTTGTTATGTGATTTGTGTCAGTGGCCCACCCTTTTACCCCATCCATAGACTTCCTACTTTACTGGACACTGCTTTTAGGGGGTATGGGTTTACTTGAAAGATAAAAGCGTGAGATTAGCATAGGGTATGTGTTTTCTCATAGCTGCATCTTATTAATTTCCCTCCAGCACCATCTCCATCAGATACATGACGCTTAGGAGGTAGGACAGTTTTAGTGTTTTTGGTCAATAAGATTTTGTAATTAGGCCCATCATAATTGTCAGCACCAGGCCCACTGGGCTCTTAATCTGGCCCTGGTGGTGTGTGTGTGTGTGAGGGGTGCAGTGTGTGCATGTGAGAGGTACAGTGAGTGTACAGGGGTGCATTGTGAAAGATGTAGTGTGTGTGTGTATGTGGGGCAGTTTGTGCGTGAGGGATACAGTGTGTTTGTGTTTAGCGGGACAGGTTGTATGAGGGTACAGTTAGTGCGCGAGGGATACAGTGTGTGTGGTGGGGCAGGTTGTGTAAAGGGTACAGTGTGTGTGTCTAGGGGGCAGTGTGTGGTGGGGCAGTGTGTGTGAGGGGCACAGTGTGTGAGAGGGATACAGTGTGTGTGTATAGAGGGGCAGTGTGTGTGTATGGGGGGCAATGTGTGTGTATTGGGAGGGTTATGTCTGTGTATGGGGGCAGCGTGTGTGTGTGTATGGGGTAATGTGTGTGTATGGGGGGCAGTGTGTGTGTGTGTATGGGGGGCAGTGTGTGTGTATGGGGGCAGTGTGTGTGTATATGGGGGAGTTACACACACTGTGTCTCTGTGGGGGTAAGTGGGCAAATTAAATATAATTAAATTAAATTATCAAATTAAATATATATTTAACAAAAATTCAACATTAAAATAATTATTTTGATACACCCCCTCCATGCTTACCTTTGCCTGAGAGGGGGGACAGTACTAATCCCTGGTGGTCCCGTGGAGAAGCCCTGGTGGTACCACTGGTGAGAGTGAGCTCTAGCCTGCAGCTCAGGCTAGAGTTTACTCTCGCGAGAACGGAACATTGCCATGGTAACTGCGACAACGCTCCGAGCTCATGATAGGAGAACCCTGCGGAGCTGCAGGTTAGAGTTCCTCCGAGTCTTCTCTTTCTCCCTCCCCTGCCGGCTGACAGCATTACACTGCTAGCGACCAGAGAGGGAGATCTCTGATCTCTCCTCAGGTCTTGCAGAGCCGGTAGGGGAGTGGGAGGCACAGTAATATGTGATATGATGATAGCACCGGGAAAATATCTTGTGGCTCCCCTGTTTGCCAGTTTGGGAACCGCTGTATTACCCTTTGATTTTAACACTGTTTACTTGATCCATACAACAAGTGCAAGTAAGGGATAGCTATAGGTTACCTTGGGGACAGCTATAAACAAATTGCCCAAATTGAGGCCAAACTAGCATATATCACATCACAGTCCACACCCTTTCTTAATTTCATAATTTTATATTAAATACTTTATACTAATACTGCAAGAAATGGAATGCAATAATAATAAAATCATAAGCTACATTATATATTTAGTATTGCGCTGGACAACAGCCAAAAATCATTTCTAAACTAGTAGCTCCGACAGCTAAGTCTTCCCGGTCCCTCTTGACAGTCCTCACCTAAGCATGCATGTCAAAAGACTCTCTTCTCAATGAGTCAATGAAAAAAAAATAACATTTGTTTGTTTTCGAATTAGATTCAGATTAGGAAGTAAATTATACCTGATTGTTTTCAATTGCAAGGAAAATATAACATTCAGATGTAGGAAGGACTGCAAGATTAACATTACAGATGTCAGGAATGTATTTAAAACAATACAGCTCTGAAATATGCATTTCACATAAATTAAATCACAATTCGGTAAGTTCACTTGAAGACCATAATGTCCCAGTACAAATGTAAAAGATTTGTTTTACATTTAGTTACACATAAGTTTTTTTTCTTTTTTTATTATGCAATCAGACTGAAACACTTGCTGTACAGATAAGTAAGGCATTTCTTGCTGTCTCAGTGTAGTATTTTGAGGAACCAGTGGTTAACAAAAACTTTGTTTGGGCAAAAAAAATATGATAAACAAATAAATGTCGCTCCGAATATTTTTTCATTCAATTCAATGATGTTTGAAGAAAATAAGGCATGGGGGCAAACAAAACAAGTGGCCATACCCAGATTTTGTTGTAACTGTCAAAATGCTGTGGTGCACTCCAATACATCCCAACATTTTAAATGGAAAAAGAGGGGCACTTTTATTTTAGGGGTGTTAATGGGTGAATGGGCCATTGGCAGGTCTGTTATGAGAAATTTTAGGTGACTTTTTAATAAAACACTTGGGAGGTATGCACTTTCTATTTCCATGGAAATAATGTGAAACAAAAGCTGAATGTCTGACAAAACGTTGTGTGAACATAAAAAAAAAATAAATAAATATATATATATATATGGTCACCAGTTGGCCATTTTGTTAAAGTGGATAAAACCCTTGCCCATCCATAAATACAATAAAAACAAAGAAGTTTACTCAATTTCAGAGAGGTTTGAAAAGGAGACATTTCATTTGTACTGACACTATTGTTTTCTTCAGGGAGATAAAGGAGAGGTTGGCCCACAGGGACCTCCAGGACTTGTAAGTTTATATTTTTTCTATGGAATATAAGTGGCATTTTTTTATTAACTGCTTAACAGTTAGTATAGTTATATTTAATAACTGTGGCTGATACTGGTTTGATGTTCTTCTAAGTTACAGTAATCAGCAGACATAATCTGTTTCAACTAATAATACACAAGTTATTGTATTGTTCAACATTCACAGTATAGGTTGGAAAAAGTATGTGAAACCCTAGACTAATGACTTCTACAAACATCAGAGTTAAAAATGGTCAAACCTTGTGTCCAATTAAGGAAATGAGTTTGGAAGTGTGGGTTAGAGATATTTTGAGAGGGAGCATCATTTTTTTGGGCCATCTTTACAGCTTTAGGGCCTGGATCACTTGCAATGAGCAAGGGAAAAATGAATGAAGTTTATTAAGATATCAGAGTAGTTGTGCACCAGTAGAAGCTCAGTACATGTTGGGTGATGCAGCAGGACAATGTTTCTAAACATCAAATAAATCCACTAGGTCAATGATGTCAAAAAAAGAAAACCCGCCATTTGGAGTGGCCCAGTCAGAACGCAGACCTTAACTTCAAGAGAGCTGTTCATGCTAGACATCCTAAAAATATGGTTGAGCTGAAGTTGTTCTGTAAGGATGAGTGGTCCATACTTCCTCCAGAACATTGTGTAGGTCTAATCTGGAAATGCTTAGTTGAGGTTATGACTGCCAAAGAAGGATCAGCTAGCTATTAAATCCAAGTGTTCACTTTTTACACAGCACTCTGGATGTTTAATGCGATGTGTTCCATGTGAATGTTCAATGGGATGGGTTGTTAGCTTAAGCACATTGTGTTTTGTCCATACTTGTGACTTTGATGAATTCATGCTGAAAACCAATTACAATGGGTCCACATACTTTTTCTTGCCACTGTATATTTAAAACTGTCAACACATAAAAAGCAAGGAGAGAAAATTCTCCATGGAACAGTCAGGGAGCTATGAAGCGGAATTGCATCATTATTATAGCAAATGGTTTCTAAAATGGGATTTTAGATTACCCTGTACTAATATGATTACATTTATTTGTATGTGCACTGTGATGGATGTAGGTGATACATGATGGGATGGAGACAGTTTCTGGAGAGAAAGGAGAACGTGGACCACCTGGATTTCCTGGACTTAAAGGCGAAAGAGGTCCTAAAGGTATGTTACCAATAATACAATTATTGCCCCCTTGTATTTTGCAAATATATATTGATATTACATGGCAAATGAAAAAGTGTAAGCATTGCTGTACATATTTCAAAGACATGCAATTGTGAACATAGAATATTGTAATATTTATTGGTACTAAATAAGGAAAATATTTGGACCTTTAAAACTACACCTCCTTTGTTACTTGAATTTGCTTTTACACACGGAATAATCTAATCATCATGTAGAGACAGATTTACCAACCTGTTTGGCATTGTAGGATGCTATACTTGGGATTGGGAGTTCAATAAAAAAGCAAGGTATGTTTTATCCCAATTAGAGAACAGATATCTTTTGAAATAAGGATGTAATCAATCGGATGCAAATGTAATAGTCAAAGAATGCAGTGGTACCAACTAGAACATAAATACAAAGAAACAAGTCTTGCACTTAACTCCCATTACTCCTGGGCGGTAGCAACGACCATAGTACACATCAGCCCAAATACACATAGTAAAAAACAAAGAAAAAAAGTTACCTGCGCTCTTTCCACATCCCTATATATTTTTAAACAAATTGAGGTTTTTAGTTACCTCCAACGGCCATGAGAGGGTATGCCCACCTGCCACGTCAAGGCAGACCTCTTGGGTGGGTCCTAACTCTAACCATTCACCTTGCTTCCTTGAGCTTCTGGCAAATATATCTCTAATGAGACAGAAAGGGGTATTTTTTATATACACCCCTATATACTTATCAACCCTTAATAGGGAACACATGGGATGGGCGGCAGCATTGTAACCTAGCTGTGTGATGCAAAAGTGAATACAAATACAAAGAAACAAGTCCTGCGCTCAAACTCCCATCACTCCTGGGTGGCAGCAATGACCATAGTACATATCAGCCCAAATACACATAGTAAAAAACAATTAGAACATGATGATTATAAAAAAATAAAAATAAAAAAACAGTGATAAAATTCCCAACATGAAAACATTGGTCCGTTAGTTAGAAAGATTTAAGACACAATAAATTAGATGATAAAAGCTTTTTGTTGTAGTAGATTAGTATTTTTAATTAATTCAGACAACCCCAGGAATTGGAAGTTACACAAGTAGGTTTGTCATATGATGAAGATACTACCATTTTTTTTCTCTTTGTTATGAACACCACCACTCCCATGTGGGTAAGTGAATTTAGTGGTAAAAGGATTAAAAAACACCATTTGACTGCACTAGAGCCAAAATAATGATTTAAAAAAAATCCCTATTGACTCCACCCACCGCACTTATTCTAGTACAAAAGTTGCCACCACCAAGACAAATTATAAATGTAGTGTCTTTAGATTAAAGACCTACAAAAACACAGTTTAGTAAATTATGAAACCAAACTACTGTAAATAAGGCTCTTCAGTAACGTGATTCTTATACAGACTAAGGCAGAATTTAATAAAGGAATATTTATGATGAACGAAGATAGTTACCTATATGCATACACCTATATAATATATTACAAACACAAGAAAATTAGCAGAACACTCAGTAGTAGCATAATACCAATATTTCCATCTCTACCAAGCTTTTAAAAAGTGAAATGACAATCCATTGCAAATTCAATTTTGCTCTCAAACAACGTTACAAAGCTCTTTAGGTTTCATCCACTTTATTGGCCAATCTCAGAGTATAGGCTTCTGCGGAGTGGAATGGAGGCTGTAGGAATTCCAGTTTTAAACAAGCAACTCATTTATTTAAAATCTGGCTGAAAATGTACAATGCTATATATGTGTGTACATATGCTTCTTATCTCTTTGTAACCAAGCCAGGTCACCTCCATGAATCCAGACATTAGAATTAAAACCAAAAATGACATATATTTAATACACAAAATAAAATAGCATCTAACATAATTTCCAAACATTAAGTGACCCTTGACCTTGCAATATAAATTGTAAGTGTGCTGGTATTTCTCAAACTCTCTCTGACAACTTATCTGATAAGGCCTTGGTAATAAAGACCAATCAACCTAAAACCCATGTTCACTGTTAATGGCTCTAAATGGTTTGGTTTATGCAAAACACAATGCAATATGCCTGGATTTACAATTCTTTTCTTGTGAGCTGACAGATGGCTCACTCCTCTCCTCGAGTTAAAAGCAGCTCAAATGAACTCTAACCATGCCAATTTTGCAAGATCAACTCAATGCAATGCTGTAATCGATCATACCACCTCTATATGATAAGCATTCCATGCATCCACTACATACATAACAATAGTTAACAATATTTTGACAAGAACACAATGTAACCACATCACATAAATTGACAATATTTTCACAAGGAACAATTAATCATGCCAATTGGGCAATACACTATGAATATAGGATGTGAAAGGATGTGTAACACCGGATTAGTGGATTACTGATCTAAATACTATTTCTTGGATGCAGCTACTTTGTGCTATGAGTATTTTAATGTTTTCAATCAATTTGTACAGCGCTACGGAATCTGATGGCGCTATATAAATAATAAAATAATAATAATCTATTTGCATAAAGTGAGATAGAAGAATGCATAATTGTTTGCTAGTGGCTCCATATACTCAAATTAACACAGCTTGAAGTAAAAGATTGGTGGCTAGCATCTTGTTGTCTGTGTCCGGATCTGGTGGTGAAGAATGGTAGATATAGTGGATGCACTATCTTTCTTGAGACAGTTTATCTCAAATGGGATAATTTATAAAGTCAATATTTGTCAATCATTTTACCCATCATAGGGCAATACAGTATGTAATTTGTACAGGTTCTATTTTTGTGTAAATAAGAGTGTTATTAGAGGTATTTACCAATTTTGTAGTAAAAACAGAAAATATGAGAACAGGCAAAAGCTGTTTTTGCTCACTTGTACTATACCATTTGCAAATCAGACTGATCTCACCCATAAGGGCCATCCAGAACTGAAATATGTAGCAATATTGCCAAGATTTCCATAAAATATGAGAGACATACAGATGCCATTTTGTTTGAACTAACGTTTTATTAAACAAGTATAAGCATAATAAAATAAATGTAGGTTTGTAAAATATCCTTATGAATATTCTTTTGAAGGAAATTGTGCATGTGGTATGGGCCATGGTGTGTAGAGAAATGAGATATAAATGTAAAATTAAGCAAAAAGAAAAAAAAAACATAACAAACATAACGTAAGGTTGAATGAAAGGACCATGTACTTAATATGCACTAAATATATTTGCTGTAGAACAGCCAAAATAAGTATTATAAAGAGACAATCAAAGGCCTTGGGTTAATTGTGTATTAGTTAAATCAGCTAAATAAGTCTTGTTGCTTGTGTTGTTTGCATTTATAGAAAAGAAACAGATATGTCACCAAGAAATGCATTATCTGTGAAAATGAAATGTTTCTGTAGTTTTATACGTCTCCCAAAGTCAAAATGTTAAAATGCTGTCCTTGGTGCTGCACATTGTTTTCATTGCATCATTGCCTTGAAAATTAAAAAGAAATGAATGTGCATGCATTGAATTAATATCTACATCTATTCAGCAACAATATTATTTTACCTGCCATGAAATTATGGGAAATGTAAACTAGAGAAAATACAAGCAGGGTTTTATTTCAAGCATAACATTTAAATGAGAGTGTATGCAAAAAAACATACAAAAAAAAATATGGTTATTAAAGGGACATTATAGTCACCTGAACAACTTTAGCTTAATGAAGCAGTTTTGGTGTATAGATCATGCCCCTGCAGCCTCACTGCTCAATCCTCTGCCATTTAGGAGTTAAATCCCTTTGTTTATGAACCATAGTCACACCTCCCTGCATGTGACTTGCACAGCCTTCCATAAACACTTCCTATAAAGAGAGCCCTATTTGGGCTTTCTTTATTGCAAGTTCTGTTTAATTAAGATTTTCTTATCCCCTGCTATGTTAATAGCTTGCTAGACCCTGCAAGAGCCTCCTGTATGTGATTAAAGTTCAATTTAGAGATTGAGATACAATTATTTAAGGTAAATTACATCTGTTTGAAAGTGAAACCAGTTTGTTTTTTTCATGCAGGCTCTGTCAATCATAGCCAGGGGAGGTGTGGCTAGGGCTGCATAAACAGAAACAAAGTGATTTAACTCCTAAATGACAGTGAATTGAGCAGTGAAATTGCAGGGGAATGATCTATACACTAAAACTGCTTTATTTAGCTAAAGTAATTTAGGTGACTATAGTGTTCCTTTAATGAAGAGTATAACCAGCAGAATAGGATAATTAGTAGAGCAGAGACATTATATACCGGGTATTTATTGACTTGGGTAAAACACAGAAATGGATTGAGGAGAAGTATAAGAGCACCACAATGAAGTAAACATATATATATATTGTTCGAATGCTTTGTGAAGACCTACATACCAGCCTAGCATTATAGATGGCCACAAACTTGGTTGTGGTTATCTATGATGGTAGCTTGGAATCCGTATATACATATAAGAAAGCAGAAAGAATATATGTATGTATATTTATATACGGATTCCAAATTACCTCTGACCTGAGATTAAAAGTCTAAACTTGTAAGTGGCAGTTTATACTTATATAATAATTTGAGACTTTATTATGGACACTTTTATCTGATATTTTTATATATGGTTTAATTTTTTTTAAATGTTTTATACCTTAGGTGTGCTGCCTCTTTTTGTTTTTTTGTGGCAAGATAGACCTGATCTTTTGTTTTTTTTCTTGTGTTTGTATTTAAATTTTTTTTGTAAAATTTTCAGTATTTGTGTTGTTTATTATATAAGCAATACTTTTTGTTCCCATGCCAGCTGTATAAATATTTTTTTACTAACCTGAATATGTTAAATTTCTTAAGAAAATGTATATGGAGTGACCACTTTTTTTGTTTGTTTTTTTAACTTTTCTTCCTTTGTGTAGGTAATCAAGGTAACCCAGGCTACCCTGGACCTGCAGGTAAGTTGATGGGTTATATGAAATTAAATCTTTAAGAATAATTGAAAGTAGTGATGATTCCCTTATTAATAATATGTGCTGCTATCCTCTAATCGTCTCTCACATTAAAAAGTAAAACAGTGATTTCAATTGTGAGTTAGCACACTAGAGTTAGCGCACTATATATCAACACAAAATATATATAAAAAACTTTTTAAAAACACAGTATATAAAATCTTATTTTGTTATGAGTCTTTAAACCATCAAAAGTTCCTTTCTAATTAGATATCAGATCTTAATTGGTATATTTTTACTTCTAGCTGATGGTACTTTAAAAATTGAAAATAACTGTCCTCCTTTGGAAACCACTGACACTGAAAGGGTTAAAGTACACAGAGGCTGGATCTACAGAGAGGAAGGCAGGCTTCCAATAGTGTAATACAGCTTATGTAGAAAGCTTTCACCAAATACCACCCTTGGATGTGCTCTCACCTTACTGGGGGCATGCATTGGTCTGCCAACACAGCTCTTATATTAGCAAGATAATTCCTGTGATCTTTATTCGTATGTTGAGTTTTCTGAGGGATCAAATAATAAATACTGATTGTGCAATATATTAAAACCACTGTGACCACAGCACCCATCCAACGTGTAGACTCTCACATGGGTTAGGAATTAATACTGGTCCCACAGTTTAAGGTCATATAGATTACTCGTAACAATGCTGTCATCTTATTATTCTTTTATTGAGAACTAATCAGCACATAGGCTGACAGAACAACATTTGTGCAGTTGAATTTCCCATCTTCACTGGGCAGGGGTTAGCCCTATTCAGATTTATTGAACACTGCAGTTCAGACATTATTGTATAAATGCAAATGGTCTGAATATTTTTTTTTTTTTTATCTATGGATTACATAAGAACATTGCACGTTATTTGTCTACTAAATTTTTTGCTGATACAATTCTCCATTATCATCATCATAAATATCACAACATTTTTTTAAATCGATATACCTAAGAGTTGCTAAATTTTAATTGTAGGTGTGAGTATTGCTGGACCTGCCGGGGACCCTGGTTTTCCTGGTGAAAGAGGCGAAAAGGGTGAAAGCGGTATACCAGGATTATCTCTTCAGGGACCAAAAGGTAAAGATGGTCTTCCTGGTCCTCCTGGTTATCCTGGTCCTCCTGGAATAATAGGTAAGAAAGTGTTCTACATTTAATTCTATATCTCTAACCAGCTAGATAAGAATGTGGGTAAAACAAACAGTGTCATGTTAAAACATAGAGAATGCCCAACAATCATTTTGCTGCTGTCAGGAACGCCCTAGGTGAAGCTGTTCAGTATTATTCATTATTACTACATCTACTACTATATCATAACGGTGTAGACTTCATGGCTATATAAGTAAAAATAATTTTTTATATATTTTTTTTAAAATGGTCTGTGTATGTGTAGGAATGCCAAATTATTATTTTTATTGTTAAATGTTTACTAAATAAACAGTTTCTGGGTTTCTGTTATTCTTTTATATAATTGAATGGTGTTTTAAGCTGCTAACGTGTGAACATAAAAAATGAAAAATGTTAAGATATGATATTAAAGTGCAAAATATTCTTTCTGGAATTAGTGTGTTTAAAAGAGGGTTAGGTGGCATTACAAACTACTGATTGCATTATGGAATCCAACCAAAATATATCCCTGACCTCGTGGTTCTCAGATATATTACATTATTAAAGGAACACCTATAGTGTTAGGAATATAAAACTGTAATCAAAACACCAAAAGTTCCCTCTGCTCCACAGCACCTGCTCCCCCATTCACCGCAGCCATAAAGGGTTAAATAACCCTTTAAACACATACCTGATTGCAGAGCGGAGTTCACTCGATACTGGGTTAGGCTCCTCCTCCACCGACATCAGCTGATGCGATTGTGTAGTGAGCGCTGCACACACCGTATTAGGCCTTCCCCATAGGAAAGTATTGACTAAATTCTTTCCTATGGTGATTTAGTAGATGCTGGACGTCCTCATACAAAAGCGTGAAAGAGGCAGTCCTAACATTGTAATATAAACATTGCAGTTTCTCTGAACTGGGATGTTGCACCTATACCACTTAAATGAGGTATAGTGGGTTGGGTGCCTATAGTGTCCTTTTAAGAAAATGGTAGGTAAAATCTGGAAGGTAAAATCAGTCAATCATTTATTTATTTTCCATTTAAAACATCTCAAGATAGGTAAGTGCAGTCATTATATCACATGTCTCACCTATATGGGTTAATCATAAACAATCGAGAACTTTAGGAAAATGTCATGTAGAGTGAAATGACAAATTGGATGGCAAAAACATCATTACTGTAAGTACCAAAAGGTAAAGATAAATCCCTTACACATAACATAATTAAAAGAAAAAGAGAATGAAGACAACAAGTCACATAAAAACAATACATATACCTGGAGCTGCATTTCCCTAATTGCATTATACTCTTGATTTACTGATTAATCAGCTCGAAATGATATTTTTTAACATATTCCTCTGTATACACACACATATGTGGTAGGCAAATAGTAATTTCAGGCAAATAGTTATTTGACCTTTAAAACACAATTTGCCTAGGCAAAAGCTTTTGCCTAACTAGTATTCGGGCAATACCATTTGAATTTACCAGGGGTGCCAGGATGCCTATTAGTTAGCAGGGTCCATTTTCCCAGGATGCTTGAGCATGTTTTGGTGAGCAGGGTCACTTTCCTGTGGTTGTCTGGGAATCTATTGACTAGCAGGGGTGCCTGGTAGCCAATTGATGAGCAAAGGCCACGATCCCAGGGGTTGCCGTGGAGCCTGTAGACATGCAGGGGCCACATTCCAGGCGTGCCAGGGAGCATATTGGCCACATTCCTTGAAGGATTCTAGGTGGACATTATTCTTGGCACCTAAGAGTGCCCACTTTACTGGGATACTTGGATGTGTATTGGTGAGCAGGGGCCATTTTCCTGTAGAGCCTGTGTGTCTATTGGCAAGCAGGAGCCACTTCCCTGGAACAACTGGGGCATTTATTGGCAAGTAAGAGCCACAATGCAGGGGATTCTGGTTGCTTATTTATGAGGAGGGGACACTTTCTTTTAGGGTTTCCAAGGCGGTTATTGATAAGCAAGAGGCAAATGGTTTTGAAAAAAGAAATCTGACACCTGCAGATACTAGTTAGTCAAAAGAAATTTGCCTAGGCATATGGCATTTTAAAGCTAAATTAACTAATTGCCTGTACAAAATAGTTTTGCTTACCACATTTATATATTTATACACTTTTTTATGTTTGCAAAATATTAATTCTGTTTTTTTTTTTATCCAGAAAACCCCAAAAAACTGTATTTTTAATGCAAATTAAATAAAGGATTTCTTGCTTTTACCTACTGGTGACCTTTCTTTACTACCCTAATATTGTATTAAAGAGACACTCTGGGCACCAAACATAACTTCATATAAATGAAGTTGTTATAGTGCCAGGAGACCCCCGGACTCACACTTACCTTAAGAGGTTAAACTGTTCTTGATTAACTCCAAAATTGCCTCCAGTGGCGATCTCAGCTCCTCCCACATGGAATTAGCACTATTAATTAGTCATGTACCAGCTACACCATTCACCACAGTTTCTTTGTATGTGCTCCTTAAATGTTGTATCAAATATCAAATATCACATCACATTTTAAATTATCACATTCTTCCTTATTCCATCAGATACTAATCAGACACAAGTACAAATTTTTAGGAAATGAGAAATATCAGGCCCTCACACCCTATTCAGTTTCTTGTTACTCTTTGAGAGACTGTTCAACAAAATCATGAGACTAACATGTTGATTCTGAGCATCAGTTGGCAGTATAAGAATAATATATAATATTTTCTTCCATAATCATTGAGATCATTAGATCCCCTATGCAATTCATTGCAACAATTGTATGTTCATGTTATTGCAATAATTTTTTATTGAATTCAAAATATTTGAGCATTACACACATTGTTAGGAAACGGATAATCATATTTGCTCTGTATTTCTCTGAGTGTGATGTCTGAAATGCCTCAAACTACTTTAATGCAGAATGCTTGCAGGACTTCTCGCGGGCGGCTCCCTTCCTATGGAATAGCCTGCCTACCGCCATCAGACTCTCCCCTAGTCTTCAATCGTTTAAGAAGTGCCTTAAAACCCATCTCTTTAGGAAAGCTTATGGCCTCCCAGAGTAACCTCTGCCTTACATACCTGTCTCTTGCTCTCTCTACCCTCTCCTCCAGCTCTGCTTCACTCCCACCTTATTTGATTGCTATTTCCTGTCCTATTGTGTTTTATACCCCACCTCCTATAGACTGTAAGCTCGTTTGAGCAGGGTCCTCTTCAACCTATCATTTCTGTAAGTTTTCTTGTAATTGTCCTATTTATAGTTACATTCCCCCCCCTATAATATTGTAAAGCGCTACGAAATCTGTTGGAGCTATATAAATGGCAATAATAATAATAATAATGATGTAAATCAAAGCAGTAATGCCATTCGCATATCAACGTTCAGAAATCACCTCATGGATGATGAGCATTATGTCAGGATATCACATGACACCATACCATTTACTGTGATGATAACATTCTTTTATTGTTTGTTTGCTTTTTACATTGCTTCTTTGTTTCTTTTTACACATGAGAGACAGATGTTAAGCCCGATGCATTGGTTATTGTATGTGTTAGTTTCACTAATAGGCACGTGTTGAAGCTGTTTGTCATACTGAAAGTCTTTTATTGAACATCCTAGATACAAGCATTGAATGTGCACCTGGACAACCTGGTGAGAAAGGTGCATCTGGAAGGGATGGGCAACAAGGTTTCCAAGGAGAAAGGGGTCAGAAAGGTAACATATACACAGCAGTAAAGATTGCCACTCCATCACTTTCTTTACTGATAGCTGCATATTAACCCCTTAAGGACACAACTTCAAAAATAAAAGGAATATTTCCGTCATGTGTCCTTAAGGGGTTTATTCCTGCTTAAGATATGTAATCTTTGTATTCAAAGATTTAGTAACTTTCTTTGCTCATTGTACGTCTTACTATGTAATCATCAAGTCATTATTTTCTAAACGACTATGTACTGATTGTCAATGAGAGATACATTTTGCTAATTTTTTATCATTTAGCTGAATCAGAATTTCTGTATTAAGAGATTTTCCAAAGAAAGAATGTAAAGAATACACATGTAATTATGCATTTCATATGCAGATAAAATGCAATTTATCACTCATAATACATGTAGAAAATGTTGGTGATATGTCCACACCTAATACAACACAATATTCTTAATATAGAACAGCAACCTTTAAATCAAGAATGTCGACATTGTCAACTGGCATAAATCCCTTACTTGTAGATATAAATATCCTTAAACAATACTTTCCAATTATATGAACTATAAATAATAAACATTGTAGTGTTTTTGATAGATTTTTGGCATTATCCGATATCTTCATGTGGATAATATCCTGTAATTTATGTAGTTTAACATAATACGACAATAGATATATATGTATTTTCTTTCGTGTCACTGTTAGCTCATCCTTCTACTTGATGGTTTGTTATCATTCACAATCCATTATAACCAGACTTTGATACATATTTCAGGTGACAAAGGAGGTTCATGTCCAACTTGTGATTTAATTTCACCAGCACTTCCTGGGCCCCCAGGTCCCCAGGGTCCTCCCGGAGAAAAAGGTAAGGTTTAATATTTTTGACATATCATTTTGACATTTTTATATGTCAATATTTTACTGTATATTCTTGTACAATATAGTAAAAATATGGTATTCTAGGGTCCACTGGCCTGCCTGGAATCAAGGGAGAAAAAGGTTTAAATGGATACGATGGGTTACCAGGATTAACTGTAAGTTGCATTATTTTAGTTATATGAATTTGCAAAGGCACATGTTAAGCTCTTGCTCTGTTTGTTAGCTTGAAATCCACATATAGATAGATAAATTAATACTTGCAGGATTATTCACTAATTCAAATTGAATTTTCAATTTAAAGCCAAAAGTAGCCGATCAGGAAAAATGCTCAGCTTTGCTTCCAATTCGGTTCTTTGGCTTAATATTTTAATTTCACTTATATTCTCTTTGGCTTCTCAACAATTCTCTCTTTAGTGAATAACCATGTTAAGTGTTCTATTTTGAAAAACTGAATTTTATTTATACACTGCGTCAAACTCATGGTTCTCCACCTGCTGTTACTCTTCCCAGATTTTATTACATTAAACGTATGTATTTACAAAAGTAATGCTATTGTATAATTCTATGTTCTAGGGACCTCAAGGTCTTCCAGGGCTGAGGGGCAGCCCTGGGGCCAAAGGGGAGCCTGGAGAAGTCTTTTTTGAACCAAGGTTAAAAGGAGATAAAGGAGATGCTGGAATCCAAGGACAACCAGGGATACCTGGAAAGGAGGGAAGGCCAGGAAGAGATGGAGCTCCTGGAACACCGGGTCCAAAGGGTGTATCGGTATGTTTGTTGTTAAAAAATACCTAATTGAATGTTGTACTTTTTATGCTGTCATTTATTCTCATAAGGTAGAAAGATAAATATTATAATTTACTCACTAAAGTGTTCACTAAACGTCTGTCAAATTCCAAGACATCTCTCAATAGGTAATAATAGCATGCAATGCAATTACTTTGGTGTAATTTTTATCAGTTTGTTTTCATTAGATATTTTACTTAACCATATTCTGATCTATCATTTATTTATCAGATTTTGTTAACAATCAGGTTTTTGGTAACCTTAACCCGTACACGGTTTGATCAAAATAAAACGTAAACAAAACTTGGAATTTGACTATATGTCTGTTCAACCGTAATTCACCTCTTTCATATTAAGTGCACCCACACGTATTATATATAATTTTATTCAGGAGAAACAGGGCTTTCTTTTAACATCAAATAGTTAGCTATGAACCATAATTTAATATGAATAAAATATTAAAAAATGTGATAAATTAAGACAATGTGTTATTTTTTTAGTTCTGCATGACATTTTAACTGTGAATGTCATAATACTGTTAGCTTTTATTGCAATAAAATACACATATTTGTATTCAGCGATGTCTCACATGTAAAACAGTACCCCCTATGTACAGGTTTTATGGTGCTTTGGGAAGTTACAGGGTCAAATATGGCATGTTTCATTTTTCATTTCTTTTTACATTTAAATTCGCCAGATTGGTTATGTTGCCTTTGAGACTGTATGGTAGCCCAGGATGAGAATTACCCCCATGATGGCATACCATTTGCAATAGTAGACAACACAAAGTATTGCAAATGGGGTATGTCCAGTCTTTTTTAGTAGACACTTAATCACAAACACTGGCTAAAGTTAACATTAATATTTGTTTGTGTGTGAAAAATGCAAAAAAACTAATTTGAACGCCAATTTTGGCCAGTGTTTGTGACTAAGAGGCTACTAAAAAAAACTGGACATACCCATTTTCAATACCTTGGGTTGTCTACTGTGGCGAAAGTAACCTCACCACTGGTTTTTGGAGGGGCCTGTTTGCCACCCTCCTGCCCTGCGACTTTGGACCTGGGATGTATTGCCCTTCTAGGAACTGATGTGGGCATACTTGAGGCTTATATTGCTGTTCCTGGCCCTTTAATGCCCAAAGAAAAGGTTTGTACTTTTAAACTGTCACTTCGGATGCAGTCGAAGTGCTGAAGCAGTCGAAGTGCTGAAACAGTCGACGTGGTGAAGTCGGCAAAGTCGTCAAAGTCGTCGAAGTCATCGAAGTGTCGAAGTGTCGAAGTTGGCAAAGTGGCCGCCATTCGAATACCAAACACGTGATGGCGGCCATTTTAACTCATTCGTACGCGGTCAGCGGTGTGTGCAGCCACATCTATGGAACTGTTTTCGGCTACCCAACTGCACGAACACCGCTGACCCATACGTTCTACTCTACTTCGACACTGCGGCTGGAGACTAAGTCCTGTTCAAAGATTCGAACGCTCGTTCTCAGTGTAAAATAGACAGATCGCACAGCCCAAATCCATGGAACTGTTTTGAGCATGAAAATGTGCTTGCGGTCGGTCAAAAGTGACTTATATGTATCTCCCGAACGGCTGAACGAATTCGAATGATTTTTGGGTATGTTTGTATTTGGAATGTGCTGATTAATAATATGTGACTTTTATTAATATTGTATGTATGGTTTTAGAGTTATTAAAGTTGGGTAAAAAGTATGTTTTAAAATGTACGGATAATTGGGTTACCTCTCAGGCTAAGGGGAGGAGATGTGTGGGATGTAACCATTGTGTGATTGGGTATTGTATAATTGTCTGTGGGCGTCTCTCTTTCATGAGAGAATTGCATAAAAGCAGAGTGTGTGTCATTAAACCAGAGTTCTTCTTCACCCTCAATCTAGAGTCCTGTCTCTTATTGGGGGAATTGCTATATCACTACAAGGGTTTGCTATGCTCTGCATACTCCCTTAGCTAATCACTACTAAGCTCTTTTAAGAGCTTGTCCCTGCTTCACTCTCTTGGAGGAGAGGTTCAACCACTGGAAACTGGAGGCTTGTCATAGGTCCAGGTTGGGTAGGAGACGGCGAGACCCCAACCAAGCTCCGGCGGTTCGTGGGGTCTGCGGTGGTTGTGGTGTCTGCGGAGCGCTTGGAGCCCTTTGTAAGCGCTAGGAGCATCCTTCGACGGAGGTACCCAGTCGGGGTGCCAGGTGATCCGTTACATCTACTTTTGCAAATGGTATGACAGCATGGGGGTAATTCTCATTTCTGGACTAAGGTCTCAGGCAACGTAACCAATCTGGCAAATGTCAATGTGAAAAAACTGAAACACAAGCTTTATATTTGTCTCTGTAACTCTTGAAAACACCATAAAACCTATACATGAGGGGTACTGTTATACAGGAGACTTTGCTGAACACAATATTAGTGTTTCAAAACCATAAAACATACCACAACAATTATATCGTTAGTGTAAGTGCCGTTTGTGTGTGAAAAATGCAAAAAATTCTTTTTACTGATGATATTGTTTGTAATGCATTTTACTGTGAAACACTAATATTTGTGTTCAGTGAAGTCTCCCGAATAAAACAGTACCCTCCAGCACAGGTTTTAGGGTGTCTTGGAAAGTTACAGGGTTATATATAGTGCTAGCACTTTAAATTCCCTGGACTTTCTGCCTGGGCTATCAGGCAGGTCCCGCAAATTGTAATTAATAAAACAACTTAATTATGTAAAAATATTACATAAATATATATGTAGAATTAATATATATATATATATATATATATATATATACGTTTATATATATATATATATATATATTATTTTTTAGCATTATTTTTATTTATATATAGGTATATATGTAGTGATATATACATATATATTTCTGTACATAAAAGCAAAAATAGTTCCTGCACTCACGCTGAAATGTCCCTTTGTGACCGGGTGCCAACCATGTATAGCCCAAAGAATACAAAAATAGAAAAAGGTGGTTGCACTCACGGTTTTTGAATTAAAAGTCCAAAGTTTAATGTCACATACTAAAAGCTGAGATCAACGTTTCAGTCCTTCCATGAGGACTTTCATCAGGATCATAAAAACTGATGATCCTGATGAAAGTCCTCATGGAAGGACTGAAACGTTGATCTCAGCTTTTAGTATGTGACATTAAACTTTGGACTTTTAATTCAAAAACCGTGAGTGCAACCACCTTTTTCTATTTCTGTACATAGATATATATTATTTCATTCTAACTGTATTTTGATATATATCAAAATACAGTTAGAACGTAATCATAATGAGAAAGATAAAAATACCTGATACTGAATGCCGGAGACTGGGTAGCCAGTTGGTTGTTGATAACGTAGAGGAACTGCGTAAAATGGCGTAAGTCTAAGTAATAATATGTAGAAACGATAAACATGAAATTATATGTT
Organism: Pelobates cultripes; assembly: GCA_933207985.1. Lineage (NCBI taxonomy): Eukaryota > Metazoa > Chordata > Amphibia > Anura > Pelobatidae > Pelobates > Pelobates cultripes. The sequence goes on from OW240912.1 coordinate 277,259,502, forward strand.
AATACGATAGTAGCTCGTTTGAGAGTAGTTGTTGTCTAGGTGGCTTTCTTAAACCTGGTGTGTATAAACGTTTAGAACCCACTTTGGGAGGTGGGGGTTAGGTTTATGCAAGGCAGTGGAGGCTGAATGAGGCCTCAGGAGAAACTTAAAATTGGTAAAACCTTTTTACCTGATACCATGAAACTGGAACCCGGAAATCACTTCTTGAAGATTTCCTTGAAGTAGATGAACCTAAAACAAATGTATTCTAAGAATGATGACCCGGAAATAGTCTATTTAAGGAACCGTTTGGTCATATGTATAACTGGTCTGAAATGAGCCTAAGAAACGGGGGGGGGCTGGGGGGTTTGAGTGACACAGTGATATAAAAAAGGGGTTAAATGGCCTACTCTCTTCCTTTAAGAGAGTAACCCTTGTGTGGAAACCGCAGAGTGCTGGGAATTAGTTCATAATTAAATGTAACGGTGGGTCGGGAAATGGTGCCACAGGACTTTGATATATACAGGGGGAAAATCAGAGTATAAACTTTAAATATAAAAAGGAAATAGTCATGTATAGTTTCAAACTGGGGTATATACATAACATATAGGGAATAACTGTTTATCCCTCCCGCGTTCGGCTAAGCGAACAAGAGAGGGATTTAACATATAAATCAACAGCAGACTGTATGCGTAAATGAAAACGGCTGCATTAAAGCCGTTCGTAAGCGTGTTCGGCTGTATGAACGTGTGAAACAGCCAAACGAAGGGTAAGTATGAGTGATCGATATTAATTTTTTTTTTTTTTGTGAATTAAAGAAAGGTGAGTATGAACTTCTGCGTTCAGCTGTTAGACGCGCGAACGCAGAAGTAAACGTGTGGCATAAGGAACGAAATGGTAAGTAATAATAATAATAATAGGGAGCCTAGCCCTGCGTTTTTAGGCCCGAACGTGGGAAATAGCCGAACACCATTTCCCACGTTTGTGCTTACGTGTAGGTGCCGGTCTCGTGACCGGAAGCCGGAAACGATTAGCGGTTTAGAAGGAGCCCGGAGGTTGGTGACAGGAGCTGTAACGAGGGACTGGATACTCGAGGCAGGATTTTGGCGGCAACCTCGACCAGAAGTGCAGGTAACTAAGGACAAAGGTAAGTAGGGGGTAGGGTTTATATAGGATCATTACTCCTCCCACAAATTGATGCCACATACAGTGTATGTGTATGTATGTGCAAGTGTGTATATACTTAGATCATATAGTCACAGGTGCCTCATCCCAGGGCCCTATTTAGCCTTGTAACTCAGAGAGCCCCAGATGGAATTTTTTTTCCCCAAGTAGGTTAATCTCATAAGAGCAGACATTAGTCTGTTAGTGTAGGACCTGCCAAAGATGGGGTACATTGACGTTGTGGCAGGCTTATGCAATGTATGATCATATAATGTAACTAAACCCCCATTATTTTTGCCTAGATTAGGTGTTTTTAAAAAAAAACAAATAAAATCTTTCAACATTGAAGTTGCTGTTTAGTGGATAGGTGAGTGCGCTGGATCTTGTGTATTATATACTTAGATCATATATATAGTATATTTATATATAATCTAAAGGTATATTATTTAATTTTAAACTGTGTTTAAACTTTATTTAACTTTATTTTCATGCAGCAGGGGGACTGCTTGTCATTCCAGGCACTCCCCCTGCTGGCACTGCTATGGATGGTTATTCCTCATGATAACATGGCCCAGGAGGGCCAGATCAGATGCAGGGGGACTCCCTGGGATGCCAGGTAAGTCCCCCCATCACGATCGCCGGCGGGGGATCGCCAAGGAGCAGGTAAGTGGGAAGGACGGCGTGGACATACTATGCCGCCCGCCATTGTTTAGAGCAGAGTTCCAAAGGACAGCATAGTACGCCCGCTGTCCTTAAGGGGTTAACAAGCATAATTCTATCTTGTTACTTCCTATGTATCTAGTTTCATACCTTCTCTACTGTCCCCCAAGCAACTTATGCAACTTAGTTTTAGGAGTCAAATATTATGTAAGTCCATCCTCCACTTCCCATTCACTGTAAACTACTAAAACCTGAAAAGAACAGTTCCTACCTTCTGTTTACATTTTGAGTAAGAGTTTTATCTGTCCATACTAACTTATTGCCATTGTTGATAAGATATGGACAACAAATACCACAAAAACTAATACATTTTTATATTTTATTTAGGTCTTTCAGATATATGCATGCCATATTTCTCTAACATGCAAAAATGGAAAAAGAACCACACTCAATTCACTTAAGAAAGGGTGCTTAGCTGAACCAAGAGCCAGCACAAGCCCAGAAGATGCCCAGAAGATAATAGATACCAGTATTAGAAAAAGGGTCCAGGCACTCCATGTCTTCAGGCACCTTTATTGGAACATATTGAACACTGCAACGTTTCGACTCCCAATGGAGTCGAAATGTTACAGTGTTCCACATGGGAGTCAAAGTGTTACAGTGTTCCACATGTTTTAATAAAAGTGCCTGAAGACATTGGTGTGACTGGGCCCTTTTTCACATACTAGTATCTATATTTCTCTAACATGTCATGAAAATTAAGCATATCCTCTTAGATTAGTGTGCTAACATATATTTTAAAAAAACAAAACCCTAAAAAGATAATTTAGAGGTTTAGTGATCAGTATTACATTTCCTTATGTTTGACTTAAGGAATGATGACCTGATAAATATATGTGAGCATTGTCTTAAATTAGGCTGCATTTGGGGCTAAAGGTGACCGTGGACCTCCTGGAGACCAAGGATTTCCTGGTACACCAGGTGAACGAGGCTTCCCAGGAGCTACAGGATTTGGACAAACTGGTCAACCTGGAGACAAAGGAGAGGAAGGGCTACCTGGATATGCAGGGCCTCCAGGTTCTCCAGGTAACTCTTCTATACAATTATTAACAGTTATTTAATATGTGTGTATTAAACTATTTAAAAACTGTTGGTTGAAAAAAATATCGACTTGGACCAGCGGCAGTACAAACAGGAAAATATCGGTGGCAGGTGGGGGGTGGGAAGGATTAAAGCAGCACTTATGAGCAGGGAGCAAGTCATTTGATTATTTTAATATATGGCCACAGTGCAGGGATCTTCTGCCCAGTGCTACATACGTTCCACCACTCTATTTCCACACTGAAAACATAAATGGAACAGCAGCAGTAGATTAATTAACGCATTTCATGAACTCTGCGGTGTAATATTGTATTTGATAAATTATTCAGCCATGTTTACTGGGATGTTAATTTCTGTAAGAAAAAAATCAAACATAATTTTTGCATCTAGTACATCTTGATATTCTCCATTGTTACAAATTTGTCAACGTGTTCAATAATTGTTTGTTTTTTTAATACTGTTGCTAGGAAGCAAAGGAGAACCTGGAAAAGTCATTTTAAAGACTGGACCACCAGGACCAATGGGAACTGCAGGTTCACCCGGATTTCCAGGAGAACAAGGTATAGCAGTTAGGTTGTTCTGTTTAGCGACAGTACCACACTACATAGAATAAATCCCCCTGTGTTTGCTTGTATGAGCATTTTATAAATGAAATAGTCAAAAGGCACTAAGGTGAACAAAGGAATAATATAACATTACCTTAATCTAGTGTAGTCTTTGCATAGCATTATTTTGCATTTTGTAATAAATAAAAAAACATTATCCACCAGTGCTCTTTGTAAATAAATATCCCAACTGACAACGAACCCTTACTGGATTGCACCTATTAATTAAAATGCATGACTAAATGCTCAAAATTCCACAAGGAACTAGGATTATTCATATATATGAGTTAACTGAAAATATGTAGAGACCCTATACAGTGTAACTGAAAAAAACCTTTAATCAGTGCCTGAAAAAATGCACAAGATAAAATATGAATATATCGAGGGGGTCAATCCATTTATCAGTCCTGGTATCTAGAGATAAGCACAGCATTCCACTATTTAGTAGAATATCAGGTAGACTCCTCACTGTGTACTCTGATGGTCTGAGCATAGTCTGTGTACTCCCTAAACATGTTTCATCAGTGACTGGCTTCACTTCTAGGTGAAAAGGGATCTTCTGGACTTCCTGGAAGACCTGGCTTTCAAGGAGAAAAGGGTGAACAGGGTATACCAGGTGTGTCATATCCTGGGTCCCCAGGTGAAAAAGGTAAGTGGTCCTATTTCTGTGTGACCCATATTTTTTTTCTTTTCTTATCTGTTTTACTGCTGCCATCTGTCTGCAGCAGTCATAGTGCTTATGACAGACATTACCATGCATTGTGCTTGCCACAAACAACAACAAGTGGAAATGGCACTTCAGCTACACATCTAATTGATGCCTTGCATCCACACAGATTAAAGAGGTTGTAGACAATGCAATGACGTAAACATATTAAAAAAAAAATTCACTTTGGGGTTGAAGCTGGTGCAGGAGGCTGAAAACACATAAATTGCCGTTTTTAAACTGCATCTCATTTTCCATCACTACCTCGGGTGCCTTTAATTGACTTCTCTATGGTGAATGCAAATTCATATTGTCCTTCAATTAGTTACATTTAAACATTAGAATTAACAAGTTCTGTGCATCTTAACCATCGTATCATTCTTATAAAAATCTAAAGAAACGCAAAGCAGTACTCCCAGTGGCCTATTTCTGTTGAACCAAATGTTTTTTGTCTTTGTAATTTCACAGGTTACCAGGGTATGCCAGGACCCAAAGGTCTCGATGGTGTTCCTGGTTCTCGAGGTCTAGATGGTATTCCTGGTTTACGAGGAACAACTGGACAAAAGGTAACAAAAGATGTGACATACTTATTTCACTTATTTACTTTCCATCGGCAACGAGAAGTGTAACTGTTGGTTTTCTTGTTCTGGCATAAGTACTGCTTATTTATTAATATACAGAGGTTTCCTGTTATTGTTGAGTCCAGTTTAAAGTAGCCACCACCTTTGTTTAAGTATCTCTTGCTCTAGACTTGGAAGCTATACGTCTAGACCTATGTAGTAAGTAGGAAGCATTACTCAGATTTATAAATATGGCAGTTGTGTTTGGAAAATGATAATCTGACATACATCAAGTACAGAGAGTTAACAATCTGTGGAAGGAAGGATTCAGTCACCAGGCTGATTTCGTTTGGCAGAATATATTCCAGCAAAACCTCTACCATTTTTTTCTTCCATGTATGGTCCAAACCCATTTCTAATTTCCCTGTGCTTCTGTCACGTTGCGTATCGTTGCGACGGCATTCCCCTTGTCTCCAGGCACCTCGTTGTGGCGGCATTCCCACATGGTAATGGAAATGCCGCCTCTTGCTTACCTTCTCCTGCGACGCCCCAGGCCTCACTGACAGGAACTCCTCCTCTTACACAGCAGCCGGGTCTGTAAACATTAGAGATGCCGGCCGCTGCAAGTTATAATCGTTTAAGGTTTTATATTACCCCTTCTAGTGCCTAACCATTTGGAACGTGTGTGTGATGTCACATGCACACGTTCACTGTCACATGCTTCCCGCTTACCTTCTCCTGCGACGCCCCAGGCCTCACTGACAGGAACTCCTCCTCTTACACAGCGGCCGGGTCTGTAAACATTAGAGATGCGGGCCGCTGCAAGTTATAATCGTTTACGGTTTTATATTAACCCTTCTAGTGCCTAACCATTTGGAACGTGTGTGTGATGTCACATGCACACGTTCACTGTCACATGCTTCCCTGCAGCCAGGGAGCACCTTAGGCTATTTAAACCTTTTTTGTCCATTTCTCTATGCACTGTCATGGTTTCCGTTCTGGTTATCCGAGAGCGTGTTTCTGGTACTGTGTCTTGTGTATTTAGACCTTGGCTATCCTACTGACATTCCGATCTCTGTATCCCTTGACCTTTGGCTCGGCTCCTGACTATTCTGACTTCTATATTCCTCGACCTTTGGCTTGTTTAACGGTTTCGTGTATTCTGTATTCTTGTCCTCAGCCTGTCTCGTGTTCTTTCCTTTTATATGTTAAATCCGGCCGTTCTAAGGCCCGGTAATACGTCTTAGGGTTTGGGCATATTAGTATATCTTGACAGCTTCTGTGTCTGTCTAGTCCCTTGTGTATTTAATGTGCTTAACCAGAGGTTATGTGTGTCCTTTGTGTCTTTGTTCATGTACTTGTACTTCTTAACTTCAGAGTTTTATTTTTACATTTCACATTCAGGCTTTGCAAGAGGTGTGTTGTGGTGAATAGCCTGCCACCAAATGGCAATTAATTGTGACAAGACAATCATATCAATTCCAGTTATGTTGGACCCTAATGTGTTCTGATGTGTGTTCTTTTTGAATTTGGAGTTTCCTCTGTCATTTTATGACCTTTGTGGGCTGTCGTATCTGCTTGCCTGTGGTCATGCAGTTCATACTTTTCATTGAGGATACTGCAACATCAAGCACATTTTGACCTATGAAGGTTAGCATGTGGCTATGCTGACATAAGTCCTTTACACTTACTGGCAAGTAGTATTCCAGTAAATAACTACCAATTTAAATATGTGCAGTATGGTGATATTGACCATGCATTGCATCTTCTCAATAGAAATAACATAACACTACACGCAAATGGTGTTGGTCATAGTACTAGTAATACATATTTAGAGTACCGGCTGTATTGCCAATACTTCAACAAATGGAGTTTATTTTATTTTCCATATTCTCAATAATCTGTTATGTATTTTCAAATTGTATTTAGGGTGAGCCAGGATTTGGTCTACCTGGGCAAAAAGGTTTACCAGGGCCTCCAGGACCTTCAGGCTTACCTGGAGAGAAAGGAAATCAAGGTGTATCGGGTATTCCAGGAGAACAAGGTCTGCCGGGTGTCCCTGGTCATTTAGGAGTTAAAGGTAAATGTCTGTTTAAATACAATTAAAGACTTTACTCCTGTTTGATGCTTATATCCCATCTTTTGAGTGCATGCTTCTTGAATAATCTTAGAATTATGTTGGAAATTGCTTATGGTGGGGAGAAAGCACCATCTTAAAGTTATCAGAGAACACTGGCAATTTTTTTGGATGTGAATTCATATGTTGCTTCAGAGTTTGAATACATGACAAATAAGTGGAAAATAAAAGCCTAATCTCTATGGGGTACTAAGTTATATAATGTATGTTATAAAATCATATGTACAATGAGGGAAAAACGTATTTGACCCCTGCTGATTTTGAACGTTTGGCCACTGACAAAGAAATGATCAGTCTATAATTGTAATGGTAGATGTATTTTAACACTGAGAGACAGAATAACAAAAAAAAAATCCAGAAAAACACGTCAAAAAGGTTATACCGTATATACTCGAGTATAAGTCGACCCGAATATAAGTTGAGACCCCTTATTTTACCCCCAAAAACTGGGAAAACGTATTCACTCGATTATACGACCAGGGTGGGAAATGCAGCAGCTACTGGTAAATTTCTAAATAAAATTAGTTCCCAAAAAATTATGTTATTTGAATATTTATTTACAGTGTGTGTATATAATGAATGCAGTGTGTTTGTATGAATGCAGTGTGTGTATGAATACATTGTGTGTGTGTGTGTGTGTGTATTAGTGCAGTGTGTGTGTGTGTATTAGTGCAGTGTGTGTGTGTGTATGAGTGCAGTGTTTGTGTATGAATGCAGTGTGTGTGTGTATGAGTGCAGTGTGTGTTTATGAGTGCAGTGTGTGTGTGTGTATGAGTGCAGTGTGTGTATGAGTGCAGTGTGTGTGTGTATGAGTGCAGTGTGTGTGTGTGTGTGTGTGTGTGTGTGTGAGTGCGGTGTGTGTGTGTGTATGGATGCGGTGTGTGTGTGTATGAGTGCAGTGTGTGTGTGTATGAATGCAGTGTGTGTGTGTATGAGTGCAGTGTGTGTGTGTATGAGTGCAGTGTGTGTATGAGTGCAATGTGTGTGTGTATGAATGCAGTGTGTGTGTATGAATGCAGTGTGTGTGTATTAGTGCAGTGTGTGTGTGTGTATGAGTGCAGTGTGTGTATGTGATGCAGAGCCTTGGTGTGGGGGTGGGCATTTTTATTATATTTTAAAATTATTATATATATATATATATATATATATTATTAATATTTTTATTATATTATTATTTAATTTTTTATTTATATTTATTTGTGGTCCCCTCCCTGCTTGTTAGCTGGCCAGAGAGGGGGGCTCTCATTCCCTGGTGGTCAGCTCCCTTCTCCTCCACTGTAAGCCTCGCGGCCGCACAGAGCATTCCCCGCAGCTCTCGCGAGATTTACAGTGAAGCTGACAGGGGAGCTCACCAGACCGGAGGAGAGAGAAGGGAGCTGACAGGAGCTGCAGGAAAGGTAAGTTTCCAAGCCCCCAACAGGACCACCAGGCTTGTAATGAGCCCGGTGGTCCTTGTCTGTACTATGGCAATGTAAGTTGCCATAATAAAGACATTAACTCGAGTATAAGTCGAGTGGGGGTTTTTCAGCACAAAAAATTTGCTGAAAAACCCCTTCAAACCTGTCCACCAGGTTTGCACACATCTCAGGAGGGATTTTGTCCCACTCGTCTTTGCAGATGTTTTCCAAGTCATTAAGGTTTCTAGGCTGACATTTGGCAACTAGAACCTTCAGCTCCCTCCACAGATTTTCTTTTGGATTAAGGTCTGGAGACTGGCTAGGCCACTCCAGGACCTTAATGTGCTTCTTCTTGAGCCACTCCTTTGTTGCCTTGGCTGTGTGTTTTGGGTCATTGTCATGCTGGAATACCCATCCACGACCCATTTTCAATGTCCTGGCTGAGGGTAGGAGGTTCTCACCCAAGATTTGATGGTACATGGCCCTGTCCATCATTTCTTTGATGCGGTGCAATTGTCCTGTCCTCTTAGCAGAAAAACACCCCCAAAGCCTAATGTTTCCACTTCCATGTTTGACGGTGGAGATGGTGTTCTTGGGGTCATAGGCAGAATTCCTCCTCATCCAAGCACAGCAAGTTGAGTTGATGCCAAAGAGCTCGATTTTGGTCTCATCTGACCACAACACTTTCACCCAGTTCTCCTCTGAATCATTCAGATGTTCAGTGGCAAACTTCAGACAGGCTTGTACATGTACAAAGAAACTAGTCCTGCGCTCCAACTCCCATTACTCCTGGGCGGCAGCAATGACCATAGTACATATCAGCCAAAAATACATATAGTAAAAACCAAAGAAAAAAAAAGTTAACTGCACTCTTTCCACATCCCTATGTGTTTTTAAACAAATTGAGGTTTTTAGTTACCTCCAACGGCCATGAGAGGGTAAGCCCACCTTCAGACAGGCCTGTACGTGTGCTTTCTTGAGCAGGGGGACCTTGCAGGTGCTGCAGGATTACAATCCTTCACAGCCTAGTGTGTTACCAATTGTTTCATGTTGACTATGGTCCCAGCTGCCTTGAGATCATTAACAAGATCCTCGTGTAGTTCTGGGCTGATTCCTCACCGTTCTCATGATCGTTGAAACTCCACAAGGTGAGATCGTGCATGGAGCATCAGACCAAGGAAGACTGGCCATTATTTTGTGCTTCTATCAATTGCGAATAATCTCACCAACTGTTGTCACCTTCTCATCAAACTGCTTGGCAATGTCTTGTAGCCCATTCCAACCTTGTGTAGATCTACAATCTTATCCCTGACATCCCTGGACAGCTCTTTGGTCTTGGCCATGGTGGAGAGTTTGGAATCTGATTTATGGATTGATTGATTGATTGATTGAGTCTGTGGACAGGTGTCTTTTATACAGATAACAAGCTGAAATTAGGAGCACTCCCTTTAAGAGAAACAAACACACTCCTGTGTTAAAACACTAAAACTATATACAAGAACCCCTTCAAATGCCAACACTGTACATTACACAATAGCGCCAGTAAATGCCACAAAGCTGTACAGATATACAACGTACAAAGTTTGACTTAGGGTGCCTTGGAAAAATATTGAAATATTAAGGATGCCTTGAACCTAAAAAGCTAGGAAACCACTGAGTTAGACACTCTGGATTTTTATATCACAAGTCATATATATCTCATGCTTGCCAAATGATCAGCATACCCAAACATAAAGCTTACCCTGAACTGCATTGCAAAGTCTCTGTATGTGTGTCAGTCATGGTTATTGTCTATTTATTCTCTACACCTGTCGTTATAAAATATTAATCATTTTTTACATGTGTAGTTTTTTAAGTATTGTTTTAATTTGTTTCATATTCCTCTTGCATTCCATGTTTTAAAAAAAGACTGCTGTAGTACAGCTATTTTACACAATGTCTTTTTACAATAAGGTGATACAGGACCTGCAGGTGCACCAGGTATGCAAGGACCCCCTGGTATTCCAGGAATGGGTCCACCAGGTCAACAAGGAATGCAAGGTCCACAAGGACCACCAGGACTAACAGGTAAGTAATATAGAGCACATTGCATGGTTTCCCATTTATGTATATGCGTGTGGATTAAAAAACAAATAAAAAACATTTTTGTTTTTTTCACTTTAAAGGAATAAAACATTTTATAAATAATAAAACACTAGTAAATAAACCTTTCATTTCAAATATTTAATATTTTCATTTAATTTCATTTAGAATTTAATTGGCCAACTTCTAAGTGCTACTCAAATATGCTATCCAGATAGCACACTGAAAATATGAGCACAATATAAATGTCATAGACAAAGACATCAAACTACCTCTAACTACCTATCTAACTAAGTAGATAACTACCTATCTACATTAAATTGCAGGACCTGCTGGAGCAAAAGGAGATCGAGGTTTTCCTGGTTACCCTGGTTTAGATATGCCTGGGCACAAGGGAGATAAAGGAGAGACAGGCTTTCCTGGGGCCACAGGGACACCAGGACAAAGTGGCCAACCAGGCATACCAGGGAAAGAGGGGATTCAAGGTGTTCCTGGTAAGTTTGTGCCATATTTGTCAAAGATTCACACATAGAATGAGACATTAAACCAGATAAAATTCAATGTATCTAGAAAGTTATCTAGTTTTATCCATTCAGTGTGGATGTATAATAACTTATTCATAATACTGATGATTGATACAGAGATGGTATCAGAGACAGGCTGGAAATGTTTGTTATGAAAGGAAAGCCAATAAACAACTATCAAATATCTGTTCCAGAAATTAATGAAGTTCAATTTATATGTCAAATCCTGTTTAAAACATCCTAGTAATCACCCAGAGGTGCTGTTTAATAAACCTATTGTGAAAGCATGGTGTGGCAAAATAAAATGTATTTCTCTCATTACAATCAGAGTAGAATAAAGGTATGTTTACGCTATGAGCAGTACAATTGCACACACCCATTCTGCTTCATATTCTATAATAATTTTCACGAAGGACTTGCTTAAGTTTTACTGTACTGTTTCTAACAGAAATTCTATATGGTTTCTTGAAAATAAGAAGAATTGTGTGATACATGTTTGTATGTCCATACAAATTGTATTTAAAGTGGCTCTGTCAACTCAAACTTGCCTTTCTCTTATTGTTTCCTCTACTCTTCCTCTTTCAAAATCGGTTATTTTCTTAATTTCTTATTTATTTTTAAAACATAGGTCAAACTAGGGACTACTTTATCTTATGTATTTTTCCTACACTTGACAATCTTGAGAAAGGGTGGGGCTTAAGGCAAGCTCCATTTTCTTTCTCAAACTAACAAAGGCAATAGTGCATGCCTTAAATTCCACACTTTGTCAAGATTTTCAAGTGTAGGAAAACGTACATTAGACCAGGACATCCATATCTCATGTTTTAAAGAGAAATAGATCAGAAATGAAAAAAATAACAGATTTTGAATAAGGGAGAGAAGAGGAAACAATAGGAGAAAGGTGAGTTTGAGGTGACAGAACCACTTCAATAAACGTCATTAGCAGATTTATCACACCTTCTTTGTGGATCCAAAGAATGGAGGATGTTTGTAGCTTTTCGTTATTGGTGATACTAGGCATATATGTACATTTTTATCATTGTATATTATAATACATAATAGTTCCTATAGGCTTTTCTGTTTATCATGATACACCAATTAACTCTATGATCTCAACTTCTAGGTCCAAAAGGAGAGATGGGAGTTATGGGAACTCCAGGAAGTGTTGGCCAACCAGGAGCACCAGGAAATCCAGGGCAACCAGGGCCAAAAGGTGGGAGGTGTTTTGATAATTAAATATAGTAATGTAAAAATAAATTTTATATATATATATTTATATATATATATATAAATATATTTGTTTTGAATTTTATATAATTAGATTACAATACATATTTTGAGGGGTTCTGAAGCTCTGAAGCTTGTTAGTGTGTCCAGTGGGCACCAGAATAACCCCCACCAGTCCAAAGGTAACAGGGCTACTTTGGCTGCAAATGCTTGGCCACAGGTGGGAGATCGTCCGCCTCCCCCAGCCATCAGGTCCATAATCTCAGCCGGCTGCAAGGCCAGAATGCAGAATAAAATGGCAAAATCACAGATTTTGGGAATCTCAGTGTCCCTGTTGGTAGAGGTGCTGGTTTTGGAGTCTTCTGCCACTATTTTTACTGTTTTGGTAGCTCTCATCAGAAGATCCAGACGGAGGAGAGCAAGCCCCAGCACATAAATGCGGTACACATGCGTATCGACCCAAGCAAAATTCAAAGGACCACATGCCCATTCAAATAGACGCATTGCGTCTTCAAAAAAGTTCCTTAAGGATAAACTACTTGGGGGGTATATTGACCTAAATAAATCCTATTAATCTCACAAGAACATCAAAAACAAAACATAAAATTGTCTTATAGGACATCAGAACTTCATATAACCAGTCCTAATTAATGATAACCAAGATTAGTATGATAATAAGGTCCACATATCGTCTACAGTACTTAATGCATTTAGAACTCTCATTCTTCATGTACAATAGAAAAACAATTATTAAAATGCATATCTAGTGTACAATGACATTACTAAAGTGCATATCATCCTTCCTTCTATGCCAAGTCCCCTACTGGTAAGGCTTTTAAGGGACTCTAAAGTGCAATCAATTTGATAAAGTGACTAGTATCATTACTTTACTGAGAGGGTAGTGTATGCATATAATAGCCTTCCAGCTGAAGTGGTAGAGGTTAAGACAGTGAAAGAGTTTAAGCATGCGTGGGATAGGCATAAGGGTATCTTAGCTATACGATAAGGCCAGGGACTAATGAAAGTATTTAGAAAATTGGGGAGACTAGATGGGCCGAATGGTTCTTATCTGCCGTCACATTCTATGTTTCTATGTTTCTTTAAAAGTTTTGCTGGCAGGAGCTCCCAGAAAACATGTCTGGCCAGCTTGCTAGTCAGGAATCGCCCTCCCCCCCTTGAGTTTTTATTTTTTATGCTGCAAAGCTTATTAAATACCCTCATGCCATACTGATAGTTTACTAGACACACATGTATTAAGAATGACACAAATATGTAAGGAGTAATGTAATATATAATTTTGTTAAATTGAATCTACTTCTGGTTTACCATATGTTTTATTAGTTGCAATATATACTTGATTTCTGATTCAAATAATGTATCACTTTATTCATTTTTATCTAGGTGATACTGGTGTGCCTGGCTTCCCTGGGGAGTCTGGTTCTCTCGGTGACAAGGGTGAAAAGGGTGAAGCAGGATTGCCAGGAGCCCCAGGTTCTATGAAAGAATTAGACATGGATGCTATGAAGGGTGTCAAAGGAGAGAAAGGAGATAGAGGTAATTTTGCAGAAAATCTCAAGACACTAAAACACACTATTCATCTACTTTTTTGTTAAATCTGTTTTGTTCTGGCTAATCTGTATTCCTTAGATATTGATAACCACACATTGACCAAATATAGCCCACTTGAATAGAGGTACCATGCACATCTGTAGGTTTTTGTGGGTTCTTTATATAAAAAACAGTGCTTTGTATTGTCAGACCATACCATAACATATTCATAAGTATGCTCTTTACAATATAATTGATCAATCTCTGAACTACTTAAATTACTTCTGAATTCAGTATTTGGTAGTGTTTACCTAGAAATGTTATTAAACCTTGCTACTTCCAATATTTTAGCAATATACTGGACTATAATCTACCAATTTAACTTTTCTTTACACATGGACAATTGGTTCTAGGGATATTTTCTCCAGTTAAATCAATTCAAACATATGTCCAGTTGGGTACTGGGTAATTATTTTTTAGACAAGGTTAGTAAATTCCTGTACAATTTCCCATCAACTGATTTTGTTCTCTTCACATTTTACTGTATTGCAACCTAATATGTTTCTGCAGTTAATAGCTCAGTGTATTCCAGATGATGATAGTTACGTTATGTATACATATTTTCTGTGTTTCACATATGACCTTGGATAACTGCGGAATTTGTTGGCGCTATATAAATAATAACATAATAATAATAATAATAATAATAACTTAGTAGTCTCCTTTTAAAATCCAGATTCATGACAAGATACTGCCATGGGAATGACAATTTTATATATATATAAATAACATAGAATGCACACTATAACAACTTCAATCATTAAGTACAATACACCTTTATTAATTAGAAACAAAATCACAATATCAGACAAAAAAAACACAAATAAACTAAGTAACAGAAATAGAGGTAAACAATAATACAATAGTACTATACCAAGAAAATCTTACAAGCCCCAAGGCAGAAACACAAGTCACTAACTCCCCCAATGTTTCGGCACCAACTGGTTTGCCTTTATCAAGGGTACCTCAATATATAATTAAGGTTTGCCTCTATTTCTGTTAGTCTATTTGTGTGTTTTTTTTGTATGATATTGTGATTTTTTTCTAATTAATAAAGGCGTATTGTACTTAATGATTGAAGTTGTTATAGTGAGCTTTCTATATTATATATATATTCAGATATTTAAACACTTAAGGGAGTGTTTATATAGTTTGCACCTGGCTGAATTCAATATAATTGTGTCTCTCCATGGGATTTTGGTTTTTATAATGATATATTTATCTAATCATAGTTTTTTAATAAGGCAATTTGTGGAAATAAAACATTTAATAAAAAATATACAGTCACGGGAATTATGTGGTTTTACACATCAGGGCATAATAACAAGCATATATGCCTTAGCAGGATTTAAGATTAGGTAAATACAACTTGATGAACAGCAACATAGGACATATTACACTGTGCATGATTTATTTAACAAAAATAAAGCCAACATGGAGAAGCCATGTGTGATTAACTAAGTACACAGTATGACTCAAGAGCTTGAAAAATCACCTTTAGCAGCAATAACTTGAATTAATCGTGTGACTTTATCAGTCTCTCACATCATTGTGGAGGAATTTTGACCCACTCTTCTTTACAACGTAGCTTCAGTTCAACTAGGTTTGCTAGCATTTGTTTATGCACAGCTCTTTTCAGGTCCTGCCACAGCTTTTCAAGTGGGCTGCGTCTGGACATTGACTGGGCCGTTGCAACCTCTTGATTCTTTTCTTTTTTACACGTGGTATTTTGGCTTTATTTTTGTTAAATATATTATGACACAATGTAAGATATCATGTGTTGTTCATGTGAGGTTGCACATGTCTAATTTTAAGACCTGCTAAAGAACAGATTATTATTATGGCCTGATTTCAAACCATAGAATTTAAAGAGGGTGTACTTTCTTTTTTCCATGACTGTATATTTTGTATTAAATGCTTTATTTCCAAATATGGCCTCATTAAAAAACTTTGATTAGATAATTATTAACATGCTGATGATCATTTAACAACGTCAATATGAATACAGACACTAAACAACTAATCTCATATGCATATTTAGGATATCAGACACAATCGAGTCTTACACCAAATCAAAATAAATATTAACTAAAAAAACAAAAACTTTATTAATTTACAAAGCAGTAAATGGGATTAGAGAAGATCATAGATAAAAGAACTTAAAAGAAGGTATAGCAGGTAGTGGGGGGTAACCTCCTGTCAGTAGATTCTCGCCGTGGATGCACGTTCGTTTCCCCCTTGGCAATGTCGGAGGTGAAAAACAGAGCCAGCATAGAGGAACCTTGGTGCTGGAAAAAGGTAAGTGAGAAAAAAGTTTCTTAAACCTTTAACTGCTGTGGTGGTGGTGGTGGTGGGGAGTGTATGAGGGATTTTATAGTGTTAAGATCACAATTTTGTATTCCTAACACTATAGTGTTCTTTTAATTCTAGACCACAGAGACTGTCTCTGCATCCTTATCAGTGTAAAAGCTGCATTTTCTTGTAAAGGCCAGTGTTTACACTGCTGATTAATGTCACCACCAATGGCTGTCACTCTAACAGCCACTATGGTGCTTCCTGGGTTTGTTTCTGCAAAGATTGCATGACTTACGTCCAGCACCTCCATGCCCTGCATGGAGACACTAAACATTTACCCTAGAATACTCCCCCAAGAGATGCTGGCAATTTGCTGTGAATGTGCACTAGCTTCAAGATGCTTTTCTATGGGGAAGCAATGGATTGGTACACTGGGGTATTGCCGGGAGAAAAAAAGTGAGTAAAACTTAATTTTGTTCACAGCAAGATCATGGTCTTTCAGGCTCAGACTTATGTGCATTTTAATGCCGCAAGTCAAGTTTTCAATCTAAGTTTGGCAGTATTACTATCAAAAAAAGTAAACTTTTATTTTTATCAAATTGATAGCAGTCACCCAATACAGACCAGATACCACTGATGGATTTCTGATCAGATAGGAACATGTATATGTGCTGATATCAGGTTGGAACAATATCTATATACTGGAAATGTTATCAAGAAAATTAATTTTCAAGCAACCCATATACCTGTTTTTTAACTCAATGTGCCAATATTAATATGAATATGATCATTAACACTTACTAAGTGGTTTGTACCTGTTATGTATACCTTATAAAAGCCGAATAACTTGAACAGTGAATACAGTCCTGACCTATAAAATCTGCTGAACACTGAAAATAGTTCTGACCTATAAAATCTGTATCATTGAAATAGATAAATAATCAATGGAGAAAAATAAAAAATGTAAGTAGTAGTACCAACTTATTGCCCAAGACCATAAACATTACATTTAGAATTGTATCGAATCTTTGTGGCATTCAGTGACATGAATAAATTAATTAAGTTTTCAACCATCCCTTTAGGAAATAGTCTTGTGTATACATTTTATTTATTTACTTGCAATGTTATTTTTCAGTTTTAATATGGGCCAAGCGATATGAAAACTGAAAAAAATATATATATACAGTATATATTTTCTGCAAAATACATTGCATTAGTCTTTTTATGTACCTTATTATTATTGCATTATTGTAATGCACTGTTGTGTTCTTTGTGTACAGTATTTTTAATTGTGTACCCCGTTTCTTTCTTACCTTAGGATTAATTGGATTAGAAGGAGATAAAGGGGCCCAGGGTGACCTGGGGAGCCCTGGAATGCCAGGAGTGCCTGGAGAATCGGGAATGCCAGGAAAGCCAGGTACAAACATTTTGCAATACTGAGCAAAAGGTCTACACAAAATGTTTATTACCATTAATCTTTGGTTCATATATTTACATGAACACAGGCCCAAAAGGTGAAAAGGGATTTCATGGACAAACAGGTTCTCCAGGAACACCAGGTCTTAAGGGATCAATGGGAGAAATGGGATTGCCAGGTAATATTACTCCTTTTACTATATATTTAACTCTATAAAATTGCTGCTACATAAAGGGTGGGCCAAAATTCAGAGTAGGGTTTAAGGAGTTAATAACTTTTTTTTTACCAAATAACCAATATTATATACGATGAATGCTTAATGTTTGGAGATTTGCTTGACTCGTTACAGCAGATGACATCTTTTAAATGAGTTCTATTTGCCACCTCACAAAGTAAGGGCCTATTGATTGCATTGTTTACAACATTAGTTAAGGTTTGAGGCTCTAGTGCTCGCAGTTCTACATGGATATTCTCCTTGAGCTGCTCAAGTGTACTCTGTTTGTTCATGTACTCCAGCAGTTTTCAGATTTCCCCACAGAAATTAACCAGGAGCTGAAAGGTTGTGTTAGCATGGCAGCCAATTAATCTGGGAATTTCTTGAAATTATTGGCTCGCCGAACAGAGATTTAAGATTTGAAAATAAAATTCCACTAATTTCACTGGTTGTTGCTTCGTGAAATTACCCACAATGAATCTCCCAAGACCAAGTTATAATATGTACCTGCAACAAAAAAAAAAAAAAAATGTAACTACTAACAAATAAGTTTTTTACCTGTCAAATCCTATTTTGAATTTTGGCCCACCCTGTATAAAGCTAATTATGAACTTAAATACAATTTTCAAATTGTGAGAAAGCTGCCATACAAATAGAAGACACTTTTAAGCATATATATATTAAGTAGATATAATAAATATATATATATATATATATATATATATATATACAAAAAGAGAAACTTGGGACTCACCCCTTAATTATAAGTAATGTAGAACTTGCCTCGGTGCAACCTGCATCCATATATAAACCTGAAGCAAAGAGGTGCACTCAGCGGTCTTTTCAACGCGTTTTATTCAAATAAACTTTGTGTCCTGATCACGACACAAAGTTTATTTGAATAAAACACGTTGAAAAGACAGCTGAGTGCACCTTTTTGCTTCAGGTATATATTTTCCTCCTGACTATGCACAATGTTCTAATATATATACATATATTAGAACATTGTGCATAGTCAGGAGCAAATTGATAGTCCACCGGATCCTGAGAAGTGTCGTTTATTTCGGGACTTGGGACTTGACCTTGTTTATGATCCTTATTAAAATAATATTGTGAAATTTAATTAATTTACCTCTGAGACATTGTGCATATGTTTGTGAAACCGTGGCAACTTCATAAATATTCCTTTTTTTTGGTGGCTGTAAGGGTTAAAGGAGAGTACTTTTTATGGAAGTTCTGTGCTTCATATTATAACACTGGCATTTGTATGTAATACATATTTTAAGATGAAATGATACGTTTAAAAATGTAACATTAAAATATTACAGTAAATATGGATGCATTTCTGATTACTGATCAGTGCAGGTTGTTCATTAAATAGTAATCATAATTCCAGAAAACTATCCCCAGGAGATACATCTATTGTCGGCTATTTAATGTGATAAACCATGACTCATTGAATACAAATTACTCTATTCCACCTGGAGGTCTCCTAAGCATAATTCATAATACATTTCTGTTTATGGGGAAGCTTAACAGAGAATATCAAACTGCTCATTTTCTGCCTTAGTAAATAGTAAGTGTACTGTACTATATTACCACCAAAAACATGCATACGAATAAACAAATGTGTCACAAATCAGAAGTTGTAAAAAGTACAAGACATATAGAAGAAGAAGATTTTGTCATTGTTTGATACTTTGTCCCATTGATAGTGAATGGTAATATGTATTTATGTATAGTTTGACTATGTCCGGTTTATCTCAGGGATATATGTGTGCCATCCTGTCCAAGATAAGTGGGAGTTAAACTTTAATTCATCTTTGTAGTTTAATTGCTTCTGTTGTTGATGACAATACTGGTAGAGGAGCAGAGGAGACAGAAACATCATAATTCTCATTCCCCAGCTCCCCTTCAGAAATATCAGTCTTAGTAAAGGGGCTGAAATAGAGGGACACCCTAAGGAGAATTCATTTTTATGAAAGTACGCACATAACTTTGTCGTAGCGAAGTGGTTTGGTGTATAGATTATATCGATTATATCCCTGCAGTCTAGCTGCTCAACCATTTTTGAGTTAAAGCCCTAGCCACAAACTCAGCTTCTGGTCTTCTGGTTTAATATGGATTCGAACCACTGAGATGACATTATTTTTCCCTAATGAATGTATCAGTGTTATGCACATCATTAGTTTGTGTTTCCCTTTTAAACACTTGCAGGCCCAACTGGACAAAAAGGTGAACAAGGTATTCAAGGTACCCCAGGACTGAAAGGCTCAGAGGGAGTTAGAGGTGAAAAGGGTGGGAAAGGCGAAGAGGGTCGTCCAGGTGTTGGCTATCCAGGGCCTCCAGGTTTCAAGGTAAATATGGTACAGCTAACTGAATTGAAATTAGAGTTTTACATTTTGACAGTATGTCCAGTCCCAAATGCTAAACATATATTACCTTTTAGACTGTTGGCCATGATCTTTTAAAATGATTAATCACCCTTAGATTAACATTATTGCAGTACTGTCCAATGATTCTTAAGGTAAGCATTATGAGTTTACAGACAAATATATATTTCACAATTTATATATACATCTAACAAAATATATAGTTTACATCTTGAATAATATGTTAGATGCAATTTATTGTATATTTTACATTTATTATCAGTTTATTTGATCTATTTCCCATATTGTTATACATTTCAATATCTCATTTTTATTTCTCTGAATGTGGAGCTTAAGCCTTCTCCACTGGTATTACTATGTCACAGTATTTGTGTATTTATCTGTCCACAGGGCGAGCCTGGAAAAGAGGGATCTCTAGGTTTGCCAGGTGAAAGAGGTGAAAAAGGAGACACAGGCCTTCCAGGATTTCCAGGCACAACTGGCTCTAAAGGATCTCCAGGTTCTCCAGGTTTCCCAGGCAAGTTCTATTGCTTAGGGTTCCTCAAAACTGATTTTATGAAGATATCTATTTTCATCTAAAAGATGACATCTGCTCATTAATTTTCTCTCTAGGCAGTCCTGGACTTACAGGAGAAAAGGGCATCAAAGGACATCCAGGGTTAGATGGAATTCCAGGTTCCAGAGGACAAAAAGGTAGGGATTGTCATTTGCTGCATAATATGATTATGTTGGTTAATATTTTGAATTGATTCACTAGTCAATCAAAATGTTACTAGAGGGTATTTGTCTTAAAGGGACACTATAGTTACCAGAACAATTGCTTATTGTAGTTGTTCTGGTGAGTATAGTCAGTCCCTGCAGGCCTTTTGCGGTAAACACTGCTTTTCTGAGAAAAGGCAGTGTTTACATTACAGCCTAGGACAATCTCTTCTCAGATGGCTACTAGAGGTGCTTACTGGGGCAGTGCTGCGCACGGTAAGCATGGAGACGCCGAACTTTCCCCATAGAGATGCATTGATTTATGCATCTCTATGAGAAGATGCTGTTTGGCCAGGGCGCTGGCTCTGGCCCAATTTCTTGGATAAGATCATCAGAATTGATGATCTCAGCCAATCCAATGCTTTCCTATGGGAATTCTGATTATGTCAGCCAAGGTGGCATACCGGCGTAGGAACCAGTGCCAGCAGAACCACGCCACGCTAGAAATTGGGTGAGTTTTTACTATATGTAAGGAGGGAGGGGCGGGTTGCTAAATAGGGATTTTAACAATAGGGTCAGGAATGTGCTTCTAACCATATAGTGTTACACTATGTGCAAACATTTGGCATTGGAAAACAAGTGTCTGTGGTTTAAATGCTACACAAAGTGAGACTAGTAGAGTCACTAAAGTTCAAATGGTCTGTACTGAATGGGACAAAACCATCCAGATGCATACAGGGCCATTTGGACTGCAAAATCCCAACATTGTTCATGCGGTTTAAAAATGTCCGCATTTCATAATTCAGGCTCTAAATGGGTCTGATTTTGGTCCAGATTTCAGCCAGACTGAAGTCTGTTGGATGCTTTAAAAAAAAAATTCCTAACTACTTTTCCCCTGGCACCACTAGCAGCCAGTAGCCAAATACTTAAAAATGTGGTAGCTGGGTAACACGTTAATCATTTAAAAAAAAAAAATCAAGTAAAAAGCCTTTGGGTGCCAATAAGACCCCCATATTGCTATAAGTGAAGTTTAATACCTTCCCTATGCCCCATCTGATACTAGGCAGGTGGGGGGACATCTACTAACTGGCTAAAACTGGGCAGCCAGTCACTAGAAAGGACCAATTTCATGGAATGGTGTCTGTTAAATAAAAGAGGGGACATACTTCCCTCCCCCATTTCCCCACTAGTGGAGATCGGATGGGAGACTAAAAAAATAATGTGGGGTGGACAGATCACTGTCAGCCACCACATAATTAGCCCTTAGGCTGTCAAGATTTTTGGTTTTAAAAAATTGCCTGCTGGCTGCTAGTGCTGATACAAATATCAGAATAACACTACACCTAAAAAACCTTGGATTGAATGTTGCTATCAGTGAGCAGGATATTAAAAAAAAAAAAAAGCATTTTCCAGCTGTAATTTGTTTTATTTTTGAATTTCCTTGATATTCAAATGTTTAGCATCAATTGTTTTGTTGTATTGAAGTATATCATAGGATATCAGGACTGTAGTAAAATTGTCAATTCTTTCATATTACTCACATAACTTTTATTTACAAGGCAAAAATACTGTTGAAATACATGATACATATTTAACTGTAACTATAAAAACTGTCACAGGTGAAATTGGTGTTCAAGGCCCTCCTGGCTCCATAGGTGAAAAAGGTGAAGCTGGGCATGATGGTATTCCAGGGTCACCTGGTGAGAAGGGCGATCCAGGTATGTCAGCCATTGTTTATTTGTTTATTTACTACAGCAAGTTTATATGACTGGAACATTATACTTCTTATTTTATAATATTAAATTCCTAGTGGACTCCATTAAGATAAACTTACACTTTTATTTTCAGACATTAGTGGGTGCAAATGTAATTACCATCCTACACACATGCCCCAGTGTGTGTCTGCCACATTCTAAATAATGAGCATATTCTCATTAAGATACTTTGGCCTCAACTGAATATTTATTATTTTGGATAAACTTTTAAAATATATTTTTTTCTAAATATTAAAAAAATCAAAAATATATCATATATACAACAATATATCAACATATGAAAATATTACAAAATGTAAATATTTTTTAAAAATAATAATAAATCATTTGAAAGGTTTATCTGAAAATATTTAATATGTTTATAATCATATCTGACATTATTAAATCCAGGTCTATATTAGATCTATTGAGCACAGGTTGGGGCATCCAGTGATTTATAGCATGTGTTACTCTCTGGACAAAATGCAAAACATCGAAAAAGGCCCTCCCCTGGGTGGCCCAATCCTAAATCCGTAATATATACAAACCAACTGCACAGCTACATTTTATATATTTACACATTTATATACAAATCACAGATCAAAGCAATAAATTCATCAGTATAGTTAATATATAAATACAAAAATAAGTATCAGTGTACAGAATCAATATATAGGATACATGTCAAACAAAGTGAAAAAATAATAGTAAGGGAAATAAACAAACGAGGAAAACTGGTGTGCCTAAAGTATTTTTTCCTTGTTACTGTGACATACCAAAAACAACCCGACGTTTCTGCTTGAATATCCTTGACAGAAAGTCTTTTGTAATACCAGTTAGATTTTCAAATTGTTCTAATTATCCTGTTTTAATTTTTTAATTGTAAGGTTTACCTGGAAAAGGTCTTCAAGGATATCCAGGGGAACATGGAGAGAAAGGTAAAACACAATCTTAATAAAATACTCTTTATTTTCAATAAATAGTGCCTTTAATTGTAATTTTTATGTCTGAAACACATTATGATTTAAGCAATGAGACCACCAGAACTGGTTTGATTGTAAGAGGGGCTTATCCTTCCTGATGGGTTTATGTTAGGTTGTCATATTTTTTATATGCTACTTACTATATATACGGGTTGATTTCTCTATAGGTATGTTGTAATTAATAATTTTTTAGAATGCTGAACAAGAAAGGCTATGAAAAGCTCAAATGTTGCATTGGTTATTCATTTGTAACTAATTTGTAACTAATAACCTTTAAAAGAAATGATCTGCCAAAGTCTTGATGGAAGATCTTTGTTCTTCAGTCTCTTTTCTTTGACCATCAAAATGGACAAAAAGCCCAATACAATTAAATGAACCTAGTGAAGAAGTAAAAAAATACAGTTATTCAGTCAGAACCACTGTGTTTGGTTGGCTTGTTCCTGGAAACCAAACAGTCAAGGTTCTGTGAATAGGCAAGTTTTGCTTCAGGCTGCTTCCGTCTGTTTTTATGTTACTGGGAAGTTATTTTTTTTAATTTTCAGTTAATTGTGTCAGGATATGAGCTAGGGTTTTAGAAATCCCTTGGGTGACATATTTAGGGATTACTCTCTTCTAGGATTAACCCCTATTAAGTAATATACTGAGGTGAACCAATTATGAGTAGGAGACTGGGCATTTCCCGACCAATACATATATTTAAGGGTCAACAAACTGTGCAACTGCTGGCCCTCCTAAAATATTCAAAGATTATCCTATTCTGGGGTTAATTCCATTTCAGGACCCACTCTAGCCTTGTTAACACATTTTCTCTGGCCTTTTAAGGACTAAGATGCCATCTCATCAGCCAATGAAAGAATGGAGGTTCTTTGCTGTAGTTGATTGTCTTACTCTAAATAAATGCTGGGGTCTTGCAGACTCCAGCATTTATTCTAAGCAACATTTTACTTTTTATTTCAGTACCAAATGGGAAACAGTCAATTTGATTGGTTTACTTCAGTGGACCATATACCGGGGCAGATACAGAACCTAATCTCAGGAGAGGCACTGGTAGATTATTTAAAGAAACAATCCAGGGACAATAACAACTACTGCTCTCTGTAATAGTTATGGTGCCGGTAGTGCCAGGGTGCCCTCCCAGGAAATAGGGACCGTAGTAGGGAATAGGGGCAGTTGTAGGGAATAGGTGCAGTAGTGTCTGTGTGAGGGGTGCAGTGTGTGTATTGGGGCAGTGTGTGTGTTTATTGGGGTGCAGTTTGTGTGTGTGTGTGTGTGTGTATTGCAGAGCAGTGTGTGTTTGTGTGTGTGGGGGCAGTGTATGCAGTGTGTGTGTGTGTGTATTTGTATATCGGGGCAGTGTGTGTTTGAGGAGGGTGTGTGTGTGTGTATTGGGGCTAGTATTTTTGTGTATGTATTGGAGCAGTGCTGTGTGTGTATTGGGGCAGTGTGTGTATTTATTAGGAACAATGTGTGTGAGGGTGCAGTGTGTGTGTGTATTGGGAGCAGTGTGTGTGTGTGTGAGTATTAGGGGACAGTGTTGTCTGTGTATTGGGGAGCAGTGTGTGTGTGTGTTTGTGTGTGTTGAAGCAGTGTGTATGTGCATTGGGGAGCGGTGTGTATGTATTGGGGGCAGTGTGCATGTGTATTGAGGTGTGTGTGTGTATTGGAGGCAGTGTGTGTGTGTGTTGGGGCAGTGTGTGTGTGTATTGGAAGCAGTATGTGTTTAGGGAGGGTGTGTGTGTATTGGGGAAAGTGTTTGTGTGTGTATTGAGGGCAGTGTGTATATATTGGAGCAGTGTGTGTGTATTGGGGCAGTGTGTGTGTGTGTGTTGGAGCAGTGTGTATGTGCATTGGGGAGCAGTGTGTGTGTATTGGGGCAGTGTGCGTGTGTATTGAGGTGTGTGTGTGTGTATTGGGGGCAGTGTGTGTGTGTATTGGGGAAGTGTGTGTGTATTGGGGAAGTGTGTGTGTATTGGGGCAGTGTGTGTGTATTGGAAGCAGTATGTGTTTAGGGAGGGTGTGTGTGTATTGGGGGCAGTGTGTGTGTGTGTATTGAGGGCAGTGTGTGTATATTGGAACAGTATGTGTGTATTGGGGCAGTGTGTGTGTTAGTGTGTGTGTATATTGGGGAGCAATGTGTGTGGGTGTATTGGGGACAGTGTGTGTGTGTATATTGCGGGGTGGTGTGTGTGTATATAGAGGAGCAGTGTGTGTGTATCGGGGGCAATTTGTGTGTGGGGAGTTTTTGGGTGTTGGGGGGGTAGATAGATAAATATATTTGTTTTCAGTTTATTTTTAACCTTTTTTACCCATTTTACCTTTGCTGAGGGATGGGGGATATCGCCTGCAATCCATGGTGCTCTGGTGGAGAATCCCTGGCGGTTCTAGTGGTGAGAGTGAACTCTAGCCTGCAGCTCCTGAGGCTAGAGTTTACTCATGCGAGAACCGTAACGTTGCTGTGGTAACCACGGCAACGCTCTGTGCTTGTGAGAGGAGGACCTAAGGCTGAGCTCCGGGGTCCTCTCTCCCTCCCTTGCCGGCTACCAGCAAAGTGACTGTGGACTGGTGAGGGAGATCACTGATCTCACCTCCGGCCCTTGAAAGCACACAGCAGGGCTGGCAGGGGAGAGCAGGGCACTGTTGCCCCTCCCCTTGGATCCGCCAGTGCCATTTAGCATAATACTTATTTGGGGTAACTGTGCCACAACACAATTTTACAGCTTTGGATGCTAGTAAATCAGTGTGTTGATTTTGGTAAGGCAAGCTCATATTGGCAGGGTGATAATGACTACACAATGAATATTATTCACATGCCACATATAGTTTAGTTTAGGAGCAATATGTTATGGTACCTTATCATTACTATCTTTGTCAGCACTGTAAAGATCCTTATCCAAATTCTGAAAAAGTATTTTACAGTCTGGAATGCATGGCTATAAATAGTCTACTATAAAAGCATTAGACCCAAAATTCTAGTTTGATTCAAGCATTACATATGCTTCCAATATATCCAAAGTGGTTGGTGCATATTGGTAGTAGACTATTACCTTGGAAAATAATAACCAGATTTCAAGGAAAGGCAATGTTTACAATTGTCAGACTGCAGGGACAGTATCTTTGCACTATTGCATTAAGCTGTGGAGGTTCTGGTGCTGAGATTGTCGCTTCAAATTGCTACACATCTTCTAATGGATGCATTTAATTTCTCTTCAGTCATATATGTGAACATCTTTCATTGTCATGTAACACCTTGATGACAGATTATATATTGACCGACAAACAGAGTTTATTGTTCTAGATAATATTAATATCTTGAATTAAATTTTGTTTCTTAAAGGAATTAAAGGTGACATTGGTTTCCCTGGCTCGCCTGGCAGCCCCGGTGTTCCTGGATTCAAAGGTGATCAAGGATTTCCCGGAAGTCAAGGCACTCAAGGGCCACCAGGATTCCCTGGTCCTCAAGGAATAGCTATTGAAGGACCTAAAGGTGAAAGAGGACCACAGGGTCAGCCAGGATTTCCAGGTAATAACAACTATATAAGAATTATTTCATTTTTTGGTATGTGCAAAAAACAAAAACAAATGCCATAATAAATGTATCAAGTGGGAAATACCAATGTAGGTGAATCTAATCACAGCAAGGCATAACTGAACAAATAGTTGGCCAGCAGTACTAAAAACTGTTTCATTAACAGTTTAGGATACATACAGGCAATGATCATAACACACAATTGAAATAATTTTCAACAATTTTGTGAGGATTCCTCTTTCCACTTTGTGTATATTTTCCTTGTGCAAACCTATGTAGCGTGTGTCTGCTTGGATCCTGCACCTATTACCTTTTTGCATCAGGGTGGTTTGGTTTAACATATATTTTCTTTAACAGTTATATTATGTATAATTCTTATTCCATCATGACTCTTTGGGTTTAAAACATGGGACTGCTACCTGTTACATGAATGTGTTGAAATGTATTTTCAAATGCAATTCTACAGGGAAAAAATTGCTTGTAATAAATGCAGCCATAATAACGCATTAAATAAACTAGTTTTGCGATGGCAGAACAATAACACACAAAAAAAAATCCAAACTATAGCATTTTATGAGCTTTATTCTTTTGTATGCAATGTGTAGTAAAACAAAGTCATTTTGTCTTATACAAATTTGCCATTTATTCAACAGGTTCTCCAGGACCACCAGGTTTGCAAGGTGTACCAGGCCAAGATGGACATAAAGGAGAAAAAGGAGATAGGGGGTTGCCCGGAGTTCATGGTTTTCAAGGAATCAAAGGAGACAAAGGATTGCAAGGACTTCCGGTGAGATGTGTCTGTTTATCGGAGTAAACAGTTAATGACAGGGCCTTATTGGTTAAACAAATCTGGTTTTCAAATAAAAGTGCGTGGAAGATATTTTCTTAATTCTTCACCATTAGCCAGTGTAATATTTGTCCTCAATTCCGTGAACATATAACACATTTCTAGACGTTGTTTCAGTAGCAGTGTTCTGGGTTGCATGTAGGGATGGAAACATTATTCTGCCATTCTAATGTTTCTAGTACTCTTCTCTCATCAATATTGCCTAATAGGGGTGGTGTATTGTACTGTACTTATTTAGGTTTGTATGGCTTTCGTGATCTTGGATTTAATTAGATCTTATAGTTTGAGATTATTTTAATATGGACATAAATGGTGTGTCTGGTGAGGTGAAGATCTGCTTTCTGTCTGGATGCTATATATTCTTGATGGTCAATATCTGAGCTCCTTTATAATTAGTTCCGCATCATCTGTGATCACACATGCATACTTCAAGTTTTTTTATCTACTCAAAGTTTTTTTGTAATGGCTAAATAGGTGTTTGAATATTAAGCTTTATGTGTTTTAGAAATTCTTTTATATTATAACCATGAACAGTTACTGTATACTCAGGTGTCACTTGTATTTCAGGGAGATGCAGGGTTTCCAGGTATAACAGGTCAAAAGGGTGATGCAGGCTCTCCAGGAATTCCAGGATTCCCAGGTAAAAATATATTTTTGTTTCTTTTTTATAATTTACTATATTGGAAATATTACTCATGTGTGGTTTTAGTGATACAAATAGAATAATTTTTAAAGTGAAAACTGTCATGAATTCAAAGTTATTTCAAAGCAAAAGTGATTTACGCACCTACCAGAGAACTGTGGAGAACTGATTTTAAAAAAAGTTATAGGGCAAAGAAGCAATACTGAAAAAAAATGCTGAATTGTTTTTTCACATTATATCACGCTCAGCCAACCACAACAATCACCCTCATCCAAGTCCCAC
This sequence comes from Pelobates cultripes, assembly GCA_933207985.1. NCBI lineage: Eukaryota > Metazoa > Chordata > Amphibia > Anura > Pelobatidae > Pelobates > Pelobates cultripes. The sequence continues at coordinate 277,288,305 of OW240912.1, forward strand.
ACACCATCACCCTCAGCCAACCCTAGCACAATCACACACAGCCACCACACACAACCCACTCAGGTCTTTGCTTAAGGAAACACTGGGCTCTTTCTTTGAATCTTGCACCGAAGCACACAGGTTCCTGGTTTTGCCCCTGTATGTGCTAAATAAAAGGTTGTTGTTTATTTGGGTGTTTGGCTGGAATAACCATTTGCTAATTATTTTTAGAAGATCCAAAAATGAGAAATACTTCTATATCTAACACTACTGCACATTTTATGTCATTTTATTAGTTGAAAGCTCTTGTCTTCATTAAGCGAAAATTGAAGAAAATATGCTGCATATGTGTAAAAATGCAAACCAACCAAATGACCCATTGTTTTGTATTTCTTATCACAATTGTAGGTTTCAAAGGTGCACTTGGGCCTCTAGGAGAGAAAGGAGAAAGTGGTGATAGGGGTCTACAAGGACCAAAAGGTAGGTGATTAATATGATAAAGTTCTGGTAATACCATAGCTTTTCTCAACAGGATTTTTAAGTTTTATTAACCTTACACACAACCCTCAAAGGGACACTATAGTTACCTGAACCACTGCAGCTTAGTTTAGCACTTTTGGTGTCTATAGCTTGTCCCCACAGTGTTGCAGTTTAAACACTGATTTTTCAGAGTTGGCACTCAGATGGCCACTAGAGGTACTTCCTAGCCCATGGAGACCCTGAACGTTCCCCGTAGAGGTGCATTGATTCAATGTGTATCTATGAGGAGATGCTGATTGGCGCAGAGTGGCATTTTGATGGGGAAAAAGCATTGAATTGGCTGACATAATCAATATTGATTATCTCAACCATGCAGGCGGAGCCATGCGACCCGCATGGCATGGGAGAAAAGATGAATAAAATCACCTTTTTACTGCACAGAGAGAATCGTTCATCTAAACAGCCACTTCAGCGCTATGGTGTCAGGAATACATGTTTGTATTGCTGACGCTATAGTGTTCCTTTAACTATTCGTCTCATAACCCTTAACAGCGTTATGCTTCTCCACTTGAAATGTTCACATGGATGTCACACTGATGTCACTGTTCTAAAACAAGCTTAATGAGGTGCCAGTCTCATACTGTTGTAGCTTCTTTCAGAAGCTGTCTGGCAAATATATATTTGCATTTTACAACAACATGATTCTGGTATTTGCACAAAATGACAATTTCAGGGTTATTAACAAAGGTCTGAATGGGGCAAAAACCATCCAGCTCCATATGGGGCCATTCAAAGTGCAAAATTACACTGATTTCTGCCAGGCGAAACATCTCCTGCAGCCCAGCCCCTAGAAATGCCTGGAGTGGATGTGGCCTGTACAATAACAGAGGGAATCTATGCTCCTACCAGTAACATCAGGTGGGACACTTTAAGTTAAATAATGGGGGTTGATCAGGTCACTGCCCCACCCCATTCCCAGGGTTGGTCCAGTAAATTAGAAAAATTAAGGGGGCTTATGAATATCTCCCCCTTCCCCAACCGTAGTCACTGTATGAAGGATATTATTTTAAATGGGGGGATGTAATACCCTATAGTATTATTCTTAGCACCCCCACCTGCTACCTATGCGTTCATTTAATTTGTCCACCCCATTATTTAATTTAAAGTCCCCCACCTGATGCCCATGGGTGGGACATGGGTGGTTACTAGAACCCCCACAATATTATTCCCTCCCCATGCAGCCAGTAGCTGTTTAATGTTTAGTAGATATGCCCTAACCTTGGCATAGCTGTATGACCACACTTATAGTAATATGAAGGTTATATATAAATCCGGTTTAAGAAAGAAAGGAAAAACATATAAATCCATAGGCTTTTTAGTTTTTTTTACAAGTTCTGGCCAGCTGCCCCATGTTTGTTTCTTTGTTTGTTTGTTTTTGTTAGTTTTTTTTGTTAGTTTTGCTAGTGAGCAAATAGAACTTAAAGTTATTTTGCACATGGAAAATGCAAGAGAATGATAATTTGCAAATGTGCATTCTACTGGATGCATTTGGCATCAACTGTTTAAAAATCTGTGCTTTATGAATGTTCTGAAACCTATACTTTGTATAAGGTTCAGCTGTGAAAGCACAGATTTAATCAGGACACTGAATGCATCCGGCTGATTTGTGCAAAATCGATCAGATTGGCCATATTTTGACCAGATTTGGAATTAGTAAGTATGAATATTTCTATAGTTGCCATTCTGGCTGGAATTCTGTTTTCAATGCATTTTGTCCAGATCTTTAATAAATCACTGTGTTAGTTTAAGACAAGTCCTAATTCAGTATGTAGCACCAAAACAACAAAGCCCACACCTCTAGAAATAAATTGTGCAAAGGAAATAACTTATTGCAGTGATATGATAGCTTCTCGGGATGTTTCAGACCTTTTCCTGTATAAATAGAATGTATATTTAGATAGCAGAGGAGTATAACTGATAATCTACAGAAAGAAAAACACTACAATAGTATAATACTGTAAATGAGCAATAAGACTGCACCAGAATCAATATGACTCACAAGATGTAGATGGTAAGATCACCTTAGGGTGCCTCCCCTTAGTTGTTTGGGGGTTATATCCAGAACTCCCTCCCAGCTGGTTGGTGTGGTAGCCACAATATGGAAGTCTGGTCTCAGGAAGTGATAAAAATAATCTGCTTTATTGTATGAGAATTGAGAATAAAAAACAAATATGGTCTTACATGTTTCGTCTAACAAAAGACTTCCTCAGGGACCCAGCAATTAAAATGTTTTTGTATAAATAAAACAAAAGGACAAAATAGCAAAATAACCCTCCCTCTCCAGTACGTCCTTATATGTGGCTGTTATCTCTTCCCATTGGTTGTCCAGGGGGCGTCTTCCACACTGTTCAGCTGTTTCAGAGGAGATTTCAGTAGATTTTCGCGGGTACTATGCCCGTATGACATCACTTCCGGTATGTCACTTCCAGTTTGTACTTCCGTGTGACGTGTGCGTTCCAGTTGGTGGCCATTATGCGTTCCACCTTCGGTGATGTATATTTTCAGTCTTATGTGGTTGAATCCTTAGTGATTGTAAGGAAGCCTGAAAGGCTCAAAATTGATACATATAAACATACATCCAACACATTTGCTAAATGAGATAATAGTATATTATAAAAGATATAAACCAGAGATCAGAAAGAAAAACAAAACAACAAAAGGCACAAAAGCAGGCAACCATGTGGTAGCACCTCTCATGTGGTATGTTCAATATGTTCTGATTTAATGATGTATTACACTAGGAGGTATCACCACATGATTATCCTAATCAATATAAAGCATGAAGACAAAGTATGTATGTCCTCAGAAACTTAACCCCTCACATCAATGAATATAGTGAACCTCCTCTGTAAAAAAATGTTTAAAGTTATTTAAAAAAAAATATATGTATATATATTTTTTTAAATGTGGCTCCTTTTTCCAGAGGAGGTTCACTATATTCATTGATGTGAGGGGTTAAATGTCTGAGGACATACATACTTTACAATTTTACAATTCACTAAGGATTCAACCATATAAGACTGATAATATACATCTCCGAAGGTGGAACGCATTATGGGCGCCAGTTGAAACGCACACATCACGGCAAATGACAAATGATGGCAAATGATTTAGGTAAACTAGAAAAATGATCAGAATTGTGGCAACTGACATTTAATGTGGATAAGTGCAAGATAATGCATCTTGGACGTAAAAGAGTACAGAATATTTGATAGAGTCCCAACCTCAACTACTGAGGAAAGGGATTTAGGGGTGATTATTTCTGATGACTTAAAGGTAGGCAGACAATGTAATAGAGCAGCAGGAAATGCTAGCAGAATGCTTGGTTGTATAGGGAGCGGTATTAGCAGTAGAAAGAGGGAAGTGCTCATGCCATTGTACAGAACACTGGTGAGACCTCACTTGGAGTATTGTACGCAGTACTGGAGACCGTATCTCCAGAAGGATATTGATACTTTAGAGCAGGGGTTCTCAACCCAGTCCTCAGGACCCCCTACCAGTCCAGGATTTGGGGATTACCTGGGTGTGTCTCAGGTGTTTAGAAAAAGGGAAAAAAACACCTTAGACTCTAAGGTGTTTTTTTTTTCTTTTTTTAAACACCTTAGACACACCCAGGTAATCCCTAAACCCTGGACTGGTAGGGGCTCCTGAGGACTAACGTTGAGAACCCCTGCTTTAGAGAGAGTTCAGAGAAGGGCTACTAAATTGGTTCATGGATTGCAGGATAAAACTTACCAGGAAAGGTTAAAGGATCTTAACATGTATAGCTTGGAGGAAAGACGAGACATGGGGGATATGATAGAAACATTTAAATACATAAAGGGAATCAACACAGTAAAGGAGGAGATTATATTTAAAAGAAGAAAAACTACCACAACAAGAGGACATAGTCTTAAATTAGAGGGACAAAGGTTTAAAAATAATATCAGGAAGTATTACTTTACTGAGAGGGTAGTGGATGCATGGAATAGCCTTCCAGCTGAAGTGGTAGAGGTTAACACAGTAAAGGAGTTTAAGCATGCGTGGGATAGGCATAAGGCTATCCTAACTATAAGATAAGGCCAAGGATTAATGAAAGTATTTAGAAAATTGGGCAGACTAGATGGGCCGTGTGGTTCTTATCTGCCGTCACATTCTATGTTTCTATGTCACCTAGAAGTACAAACTGGAAGTGACATACCGTAAGTGACATTATAAGGGCATAGTACCCATGAAAATCAACTAAGGAATCCTCTGAAACAGCTGAACAGCGTGGAACCAATGGGAAGAGAACAGCCACATATAAGGAAGGTCTGGAGAGGAAAGAGTTATGCTGCTATTTTGTCCTTTTGTTGGGATATTTTTTATATACAAATTTTTTTTATTAATGCTGGGTCCCTGAGGAAGTCTTTTGTTAGATAAAACATGTAGGGCCATATTTGTTTTTTATTGTCAATTCTCATACAATAAAGCAGATTATTTCTAACACTTCCTGAGTCTGGACTTCCATATTGTGGCTACTACACCAACCAGCTGGGAGGGAGTTCTGGATATATCCCCCATACATCTAAGGGGAGGCACCCTAAGGCAATCTCACCATCTACATCTTGTGAGCTATATTGATATTGGCGCAATCTTATTGCTTATCGACAGTATTACACTATTGTATTGTTTTTCCTTCTGTAGATTATCGGCTATACTCCTCTGCTATTTATATATACAAGTACTAATTCAGTAATATCATTCTGTGTTAACTTCCCTGAAACAAACAAAGAAACAGAAATGATTCATCTAAAGTGCTACTTTGATTAAAGGGTTTACGCTAACGGGAGGTGGGGGGGGGGGTGGTTACACCACAGCTTCATTACACCATGACTATCTTAGTGAGCTGTGGGGATTTTGGTGCTTACATTGAAACATCATTATAATTACATGGCATGACAGCACTGCATAAATCTTTTGATAATATTCTTTGATTATGACTCGAAGTTACCTAATAATTTCCTACATAAGTCCAATTTTGGAAATTGTTAGTAGACTGAACATCTCATATATTTTAGAACACCATTTAACAAATGTTAGAATGGCATAATATGTTTGTTTTATTTTTAGGTATACAAGGCCCTCCGGGTCCTGTTGGTGCATTCCAAGTCTTTAAAGGGGAACCTGGTAATCCTGGACCCCAGGGCCCTGCTGGACCAAAAGGGCTTCCTGGATTCCTTGGTCCAAAAGGAGATCAAGGTGAGATTATATCTACATAATGTGCAGTATATCTATAATAAGCAATATATATATATAATTATTTTTCCTTGTTTTTGTTTTGTCTAGGAATAAAAGGAGAAGCTGGATTGCCTGGACCACATGGGGTATCTGGTACAGATGGCATACCAGGTCAGAAAGGTGAAATTGGGCCAACTGGACCAGCTGGTGAGTTTTTCATGCAGCTATATTTATAGGTAGTCTAGTAACAACTTGAAAATGTGAATTCAATCTCTACAAACACTAATATATATATATATATTGCCCTGGTGCCAACTCCAGCCATTACATAGGACATAGGATAAAAGATGAGTGCACTCTGGGGTCTGTAGTATGTACAAATGTATGCTTTTATACAGCACAAAAAATCATCAACGTTTCAGTCCTACTGGACTTTTCTCAAGACCATGAGAAAAGTCCAGTAGGATGGAAACGTTGATGATTTCTGATGCAGAATAAAAGCATACATTTGTACATACTACAGACGCCAGAGTGCACTCATCTTTTATTATATATATATGTATATACAGTTCGATGGGAGTTTTGCACTCCAGCTCTCCTTTAAGTTTTGGCCTGGTGCTCAGCTGCACATAGATACAACCTCCAAGAAAAAAGCTAGCACTCAAGGACTTCAACAAAAATGTAGGCATTTAATCCAAATGGTCAACGTTTCAGTTCACAGTTGTTTATATACTGAACAAAATTATAAATGCAACACTTTTGTTTTTGCCCCCAGTTTTCATGAGCTGAACTCAAAGATCTAAGACTTTTTCTATGTACACAAAAGGCCTATTTCCCACAATATTTGTTCACAAATCTGTCTAAATCTGTGTTAGTGAGCACTTCTCCTTTGCCGAGATAATTTATCCACCTCACAGGTGTGGCATCTCAAGATGCTGATTAGACAGCATGATTATTGCAAAGGTGTGCCTTAGGCTGGCCACAATAAAAGGCCACTCTAAAATGTGCAGACAAAAAAGTCCTATTACTTACTGGGAGAAAATGTGCCGTATTATAAAACATTTTTTGTTGAATTTATAGAGGGAGGATGCCTAACTACAGGTTTAATCTTTTAATATTTCCAGTTCAACTATTTTGGCATAAAATTTTAAATTCAGTTTGAATTCTCTTTAAAATTCCAACAATTCACAATTTACAGGGTAATCCTTGTGGTGAATGAACTATATACCTGACAGATCTACAAATATTTTAACCAACACTGTTTTTTATTGGTTGAGAGAAAATATTTTATTTTGTACCATTATTTTCTGTCATGCTGTCATGGCTATTTATTTCACAAGCATTTAAATAAATATTTTATTTCGGCACATGATGGAAAGGCATATATTGCATAACTTATATACATGTGAAGGCATATACAGGGAGTGCAGAATTATTAGGCAAATGAGTATTTTGACCACATCATCCTCTTTATGCATGTTGTCTTACTCCAAGCTGTATAGGCTCGAAAGCCTACTACCAATTAAGCATATTAGGTGATGTGCATCTCTGTAATGAGAAGGGGTGTGGTCTAATGACATCAACACCCTATATCAGGTGTGCATAATTATTAGGCAACTTCCTTTCCTTTGGCAAAATGGGTCAAAAGAAGGACTTGACAGGCTCAGAAAAGTCAAAAATAGTGAGATATCTTGCAGAGGGATGCAGCACTCTTAAAATTGCAAAGCTTCTGAAGCGTGATCATCGAACAATCAAGCGTTTCATTCAAAATAGTCAACAGGGTCGCAAGAAGCGTGTGGAAAAACCAAGGCGCAAAATAACTGCCCATGAACTGAGAAAAGTCAAGCGTGCAGCTGCCACGATGCCACTTGCCACCAGTTTGGCCATATTTCAGAGCTGCAACATCACTGGAGTGCCCAAAAGCACAAGGTGTGCAATACTCAGAGACATGGCCAAGGTAAGAAAGGCTGAAAGACGACCACCACTGAACAAGACACACAAGCTGAAACGTCAAGACTGGGCCAAGAAATATCTCAAGACTGATTTTTCTAAGGTTTTATGGACTGATGAAATGAGAGTGAGTCTTGATGGGCCAGATGGATGGGCCCGTGGCTGGATTGGTAAAGGGCAGAGAGCTCCAGTCCGACTCAGACGCCAGCAAGGTGGAGGTGGAGTACTGGTTTGGGCTGGTATCATCAAAGATGAGCTTGTGGGGCCTTTTCGGGTTGAGGATGGAGTCAAGCTCAACTCCCAGTCCTACTGCCAGTTCCTGGAAGACACCTTCTTCAAGCAGTGGTACAGGAAGAAGTCTGCATCCTTCAAGAAAAACATGATTTTCATGCAGGACAATGCTCCATCACACGCGTCCAAGTACTCCACAGCGTGGCTGGCAAGAAAGGGTATAAAAGAAGAAAATCTAATGACATGGCCTCCTTGTTCACCTGATCTGAACCCCATTGAGAACCTGTGGTCCATCATCAAATGTGAGATTTACAAGGAGGGAAAACAGTACACCTCTCTGAACAGTGTCTGGGAGGTTGTGGTTGCTGCTGCACGCAATGTTGATGGTGAACAGATCAAAACACTGACAGAATCCATGGATGGCAGGCTTTTGAGTGTCCTTGCAAAGAAAGGTGGCTATATTGGTCACTGATTTGTTTTTGTTTTGTTTTGAATGTCAGAAATGTATATTTGTGAATGTTGAGATGTTATATTGGTTTCACTGGTAATAATAAATAATTGAAATGGGTATATATTTGTTTTTTGTTAAGTTGCCTAATAATTATGCACAGTAATAGTCACCTGCACACACAGATATCCCCCTAACATAGCTATAACTAAAAACAAACTAAAAACTACTTCCAAAAATATTCAGCTTTGATATTAATGAGTTTTTTGGGTTAATTGAGAACATGGTTGTTGTTCAATAATAAAATTAATCCTCAAAAATACAACTTGCCTAATAATTCTGCACTCCCTGTATTACATAACTTATATACAATATTTTTATTTTTTTATATTAAAAGGTCCAAGAGGATATCCTGGCCCACCGGGTTCTGAAGGTTTGCCTGGCCCAGTTGGATTACCTGGGACACCATCCATGGCTCATGGCTTCCTTGTTACACGACACAGTCAATCAGTTGACGAACCTCCATGTCCTACTGGAACACAACCAGTGTATACTGGTTACTCACTGCTCTATGTACAAGGAAATGAAAGAGCACATGGCCAGGATTTGGGTAAGGAATAAAGCTTAAAGTTACTCTATAACAACATTAAATATACAGTACATTACATTGCAAATTATAGGCTATTTCAAAACTTCTCAAACCTAGCTGCAAAGTGAATTACTCAGATTTTCTTCTACTGTAGTAAAAGTAATGTGGTGTGTTATTATTATAATTGTTATTATTATTATTTTTATAGAGCCAACATATTAAGCAGCACATTGCAGTCATAGAATGGGGATAACTGACAACAAGTAGTTGACTTACAAAACATTATATATTCCATAGTACATGATACAATACACTGTTTGTGTACAATTCCACTAGAATAATGAGAACTAAACTTCAGTAACTTTGCACATTTACTATCGAGATGCACATTAATCATTAATCACTCCCTAAACTACTAGTAAATTGCATTACAAGGAATACACTCTATTTGGAGAGGTCATGCATTTAGTATTTTTATTACTTAACTGCTGTTCTACTTTCTCTTTTTTCATGTTCAATTACAATTCATTCTTTTAGGCGCTGCTGGAAGTTGTATGCGTAAATTTAGCACTATGCCTTTCCTGTTTTGCAATATTAACAATGTATGCAACTTTGCATCAAGAAATGATTATTCCTACTGGTTGTCTACGCCCGAACCGATGCCTATGAGCATGGCTCCTGTCACCGGGGATGCAATTGAACCTTTTATCAGCAGGTAAGTTGAGCAATTTTCTGAGAAGCATTTATTGTTAAAATTATATATTGTCTTCTTGTTTTTTTAAATTACGTTAAAGGAATAATGTTCCACAATGTAAAAATCTTCCATAATACGTTAGTCGTGTCCCAGCAGGCTGCCCTAACTTCAAACATGTTAATGTACACCTCTCTATGTGATCAATGCTGCTTTTGAAAAAGTTTTGAATCCTGTTAATTCTCCTGTTTACCATTACCTATCCAACTATCGTTTTCACCCATTTTACTACCATACATGGAAACAATCTCAGTGTGATTTACAGAAAACTCACTAAACCTGTGAAAAATGCTCACATATACATGAAGCAAAATCAGAAAACAGAAGCCCTTCAAGATTTTTTAGGTTCAGTTCAACATTTATTATTCCGTTCAGCATGGAACTGCACATTTTAGGCCTGAATACCAAAATGTAATGAAAAATTACATTAAAAAAATATTATTTTGGAGCTCTAGAATTGTTCTCCAGGTTGACTATTTTACCATAAAATGCTAATTTCCTTTAGTCAATTCCTATCAGTTCTCTTTTTACTGATTAATGTGTGTGACAAAATTAGATTTTGTCCTGCACTTCTCTTAAACAGAGTTTTTACATTGATCCTGACTTCTAATGATTTGATCATTTTAGGTTCTTCTTACAATGTATGATGCAAATACTGAATATATAAGAGCATTACCCCATAATAAAGAAGTTAAAGGCATTTACCTCCTCTTTTTTCCTTAGTAATTGTCTAAAGTAGACATGTCATGACAAAACAAATTGAGATCTTCTTTACAGCGCTGTGAAAATGATCAATATATTGTAATAGAATACACTTACAATTTACACTTTTGACCCTGAAAGTATACAGGTATATTATTCTAATTAAGTTGTAGTGACAAAATGTTGTAATCCTGGTGTTACCGTTTGCGAAACTGGATCCCTGCACAAGCAATAATAAATTTCAACAGATAGATAATTTATCCTTGGTTAAGCAGTTGTAACATGTAGGGCTGCTTCTAATATATTTATTTATTTTATTTATAAAATATTTTACCAGGAAGTATACATTGCGATTGCTCTCGTTTTCAAGTATGTCCTGGGTCCACAAACACTGCATTGTTACAACAGGGTATAATAAACTAAAAAAACAATATTACTACACAATATATACAAAATTTAACATAGAACAGGCAGGAAATAAATAATAAACCATGACAGGTGCATTTTGTTTTAAAATATGTAGAGAGGAGTCTCTTAAGGGACTTTAGGCTTGTGAAAGATCTGTAAAGTGTGCGGGAGGTCGTTCCATAATTGCGGTGCTCTGTAGGAAAAGGAAGATCAAGCTGCTTTCTTTTTGTATTGAGGTAGATTAAATAACGTGCTGGAACTGGATCGGAGGTTATAGGAGGTGGGAACAGTCAGGGAGAGTATTCTGCTCAGGTAGGGTTGGAGCCTCCCAGAAATGCTCTTAAACACAAGGCTGGAAAGATGAAGGGTGCGTCTGGATTCCAGCGACAGCCAGTTTAGTTCTTTTAGCATGTCACAATGGTGAGTCCTATAATTACATTGTAGCACAAATTGGCAGAACAAGTTATACAATGTATTACAAACATGGTTTACTGGCCCCCTGTATGGAGATTGGTTTTCAAATGGTAATCTATATGAAATCTAAAGGTTATTGTCACAGTTACATAGTAGTATGCTGTTGATTCAAAAGATGGCACAAAAAAAACAGTTTGAAGTTCTTCCAGTTTTGCAAGAGTGGGGAAATCATTTTTGACCCCATAATGACAGTCAGACCTCTCCTTTGATCATTAAGCTATTACCCTACAATTTAAAAATTATATCCCTGAATATTGTGTTTTTGCAAGTAATCATCCAATTTCTATTTAAACATCTGTACAGAATCTGCTAAAACCTCTCCAGGCAGATAATTCCACATCCTTTTTGTTCTTATTGTAAAAACTCTTTCCTTTGCCTCAGACTAAATCTGCTATATTCCAATCTAAATATGCAAATGTATTTCCTATGTATAGTGCTGTTTATGAATAGATTTCCAGACAAAGGCTTGTATTGGCCCCAGATATATTTGTATAATGCTATCATATCCCTTCTGAGGTGCCGTTTTTTCAAACTTGTAAATTTTGAAATTGTTAATCTTTCTTCATAAAAAAATTAAAATAAAATGTTCCATTCCTTTTATTTATTTTTTAGTCCACCTCTGCACTTTTTCTAGTGCCATAATATCCTTCTTTAGAACAGGAGCCCAAATTTGCACAGCATATTCATTGTGTGGTCTCATCATTGATTTATAAAGCGACAACATTAGATTTTCATCCCGAGAATTAATGCCCCTTTTTATAGATGACAATACCTTACTGGCCTTAGCAACTGCCAATTGACATTGCACAGTGTTGCCTAGTTTGCTGTCTATAACAATTTCCAATTCCTTTTGGTGTGTTGCTATCCCTAATTCCCTTCCATTAAGGGTATAAGCTGCTTGTGCATTCTTTACCCTGGAGTGCATAACTTTGCATTTTTCTACATTGAATTTCCTCTGCCATTTGTATACCCAGTCCCCCAATCTATCTAAATCCCTCTGCAGCAAAGCAATATCCTGTTTACTTTGTATTACGTTACAGAGCTTTGTGTCATCTGCAAATAATATAGGATCCTCCTTAATATCTACTGAGGAAAAATAGTTATTTTGAAAAATTATGCATTTCCTGGTCTAAATTAACTATGTCTGAGTTAAATGCTTTAAATGCCCTTTTCTTATTTTTAATCTCACTAGACCACATTTTTTTAATGTGTTTCTTTTTTTAAGTTATTGCCTAATGTTACATACTGCAAATTGTACTTTTCAAATATTTGTTTGAAGACATTCCATTTATCCTCAGTGTTTCACACTTAAGGAACAGTTTAAGCACCATAACACTGCAGCCCAAATGGCAAACCCCAGTCTGACTGACTGATATGTTCTCTGATATTTATAACATTTAATAAACTAGGATATTGGTGTCATTTTGGCTGTTACACCCTGCATATGCTTATCTGTAAGTTTAACATATGAGATTAATTATATGGTTTCTGTTTTTTTAGATGTTCTGTTTGTGAAGCACCTGCAATGGTGATGGCTGTTCACAGCCAAACTATTCAGATTCCACAATGTCCAGAAGGATGGATATCACTTTGGATTGGGTATTCATTTGTAATGGTAAGTACTTACATTTGCTGTTTACGTATATTAACTTCCTATTGTCCTATGTCAGTCTATTTATGCCCTACCACCTTCCTCTGGGTGACCTTAGCTTTTCTAAAATATTATTTTCCTCAAATTGATTTGGAACATTGGCATTTATATTTAATTCAAAATTTAGATGCTTTCTTTCAAAGCAATTCTTTGATATGTTTTGAAAAAATTGAAATAGATTTTTGGCCTACCTGATAATATACAGCCAGAAAATTAATTAATAATTAGTGAATTGAAATAAATATGTTTCATTCCTATTTAGATCCAAATTTTAAAGAAATAGAGCTAACTGATTTGGAAAAGACGTATCTATATAATAATAGTAGAAGTGGCACTATAACCAGGGGCGTTTTAGCCGCGAGGCAAACAAGGCATTTGCCTTGGGCGGCATTTTTCAGGGGGCGGCAAAAAAAGCAGCCCCCCAAATGCCCAAGGCAAATGCCTTGTTAGCCTCGCGGCTAACAGACATGCTGGGCGCTGGGCGGCATTAGCGGGCGGGCGGCTGGCGAGGGAGCTCTTCCTGTGAGCTGACTGCTCAGCTCCCTCGCGCGCCGCAGAGTGAGCTGAGCAGTCAGCTTATAGGAAGAGCTCCCTCGCCAGCCGCCCACCAATGCTGCCCACCCAGCATCCACTGGACCACCAGGGAGATAGAGAACCCCTTCCCTCCCCAGCACTCCCAAAGGTAAGGAGGCTGGGGGGGGGGGGGTTAAAAAGTACATGTGTTAATGTGAGTGTGTGTGTCTGTTAGTGAGTGTGTGTGTGTCTATTAGTGAGTGTGAGTGTGTCTATTAGTGAGTGTGTGTGTGTGTCTGTTAGTGAGTGAGTGTGTGTGTCTGTTAGTGAGTGTGTGTCTGTTAGTGAGTGTGTGTTAGAGTGTGTGTGTGTTAGTGAGTGTGTGTGTGTCTGTTAGTGAGTGTGTGTGTGTTAGAGTGTGTGTGAGTGTTAGTGAGTGTGTGTGTGTCTGTTAGTGTGTGTGTGTCTGTTAGTGTGTGTGTGTCTGTGAGTGTGTGTGTCTGTAAGTGAGTGTGTCTCTGCTAGTGAGTGTGTCTCTGCTAGTGAGTGTGTGTGTTTGACTGTGTGTGTCAGTGAGTTTGTGTTTCTGTTAGCTAGTGTACGCGTATCTGTCAGTGAGTGTGTGTATTTAGAAGCGGGGGGAAGGGATGGGTGGGGGTCGCACGCGTGGGGGGGAAGGGATGGCTGGGGGTCGCGCGCAGGGGGGTTGGGGGGCGCCTGAGTTTTGTCCTGCCTAGGGCAGCACAAAACCAGGATACACCATTGACTATAACACAATGTTATTATTACTTGATGCCCAAGCCAAAAGCAGATTTAATGCTTGCTTGGGAGAAAGATCTAGGGGCCGGTACGACCTGTTGGAATGGCTCAGTTTTATTCCTACTTTAAAAATAATAATGCAGTGTTCCAACCACTGGAAAAACAATCTTAGAATAATATACAGATGGTATTTGGCGCCTTATAGAATGAACAAAATTAACACACATTTTTTCTGATAAATGCTGAAGGCTTAGTAGGCTCTTCCACATAGTCTCTGGTATTGTCCAAAGTTAACACAATATTGGAAAAACATTTATAAATTAATTCAAAAACTGAATCTTAACATCTCAGTATTAACTTGTTAAGAAATTCAAAGTTCACTTGAAAAATTAGACAAGATCATTATTGGACATATTCTTATTGCTGCCACTACATTTGTCCCCAGACCCTGGAAGTAACCTGTTATTCCATAAATTAAAGATGTTCTCAGTGCTATTCTGGAGAATACAAGTTATGAATTGGCCATTAGGTAGACTTCTCAGACAATCTTGCTTACTATAGGAAAATATGGGAAATAGATGTTAAAAATGGCTTTGAATGTTTTTCCCATGTGGAAGGTTAATGTTCATGTTGTTAATCTGCCATAGCTATGTGACTTTTTTTTACTTTGTTCTACTATTCAAAGTCAATATGAAAGTCATAGAGATTACAGTACATTTAGCATTAAGCTTAAAATCACCCATTTAAGGTGGATGCCCTACTCCCTCCACTTTCCTTCCCCCGTTTTATTGTTTGCTTTTTTGAAATGTATTTTTGTACATAAATATAAACATTATTTTTTTTCATAGATATTCCATTTATAATTATTTTTAATTGCTACTTATTAATGCAATTATGTAACAGATAAGAGTTATTGGTATTTATATAAGGAAATAAATACAAATAATATTTAAAAAGACCTGTTTATTGTGAAATATTGTATTTTGTTTATGTAAATATATATATATATATATATATATATATATATATAATGTATGTGCATTTAATATAATTATTTAATTTGTTTCCAAGTTTAAAATTGTTTATTAATAAACATTATTTGAAGAGATGTGTTACTGTCACTGCTATGCATTGATTTGAGTTGGTGTGAATTAGGAAAGTCTCCATAAAGAGCAATGTGTTAACATCCAAGTATTATGAAAGCAATCAGATTTACACAAAAGTCACATGAAAGCTTGTTAACTTGGAAAATTGCTGGGTGTTGACACAAAGCCACCCTTGGTGGAGTTTAAAGTTTGCACTTCAATGGTGTGAATGAAACTACAGCTGTTTTGCAAAAATGACTATGCTAGACTGTAAAAGTGCATCACGTTTTGGATAAAGGGCTTCAGATATCATCTTGTAAGGACAATAATGTAACTACAGATAAGTGGCCAAGTTAAAGAATAGGACATTCACTTATCGTTGGTTATCATTTTTATTATTAAGGGCAACGTGGCATCTGTTCCTCAGCCACTTCTCCTTCAGACTCCTTGCTATTTCCACTTAGGTTTTGATTTTTCCCCAACAAATGTTTAAAATGAATACAATATTATTAAGATCCTGAGATCCCAGTAGTCTCAACCCTATGCATCCCATCAATGATTATGGCTTCTCTGGCTGGTGATGTTGATTTTCCAGATACAATTACTTGAAACCAATATAATTAGGCAGGTAACTGTTATCTCAATAGCATTTGCAAAATCGAATTAGATATTTTTTCTGAGTAGTCCATTGGCTTTTAAGTTTTTTTTTTTTAAATCAAATTTATTTGGTTACCCAATTTCAGGATAGGTTGTATCTCCTATGGAAGAAAGAAGGGAAACTAAGAGTGACCACTAATACTATTGGAATGTATAGACATTGTTATTTTTTATTTATTTTTTTGGACTGAATTGATTGATATTCACTGTGTCTCATATTGTGATTTTGGATCAAAGGAAACACCTTCATTGATTACTGGTTTTTTTTTTTTATATATGTAGTCTCCCTACAATGTGTATCTGCTATTTCTTTGCACCTATAAGTGAAATGTATAGCAATGCTTTGCAATTTACTTTTTTTTCTAGTTTTTATTCTCATACATTGTGTTTTATTATTGCTTTAGCAAACCAGTGCTGGGGCCGAAGGTTCTGGACAGGCTTTGGCTTCTCCAGGGTCATGCCTGGAAGAGTTCCGCAGTGTCCCATTCATTGAGTGCCATGGGCGAGGTACCTGCAATTACTATGCCAACACATACAGCTTTTGGCTTGCAACTATAGAAAGAAATGAAATGTTCAAGTAAGTTATATTTTTCTGTATTTTACTTTTGCTTCCATGATTATAGACAGCCCATTGGTTATTCAAATCTGAATTCTTAAAAATATACTGATTTATGTCTGCTCTTTTGGACAAGATGAAAGAGACACTTGTATGACATCTGAAACCTTGTTTAATTCTGGCTCTGGTTTACTTGCCACTCTATAAATAACAGTAGAAATTAATAATGAATACATTAGAAATGTGTGACATTTTGTATTACCACTTACTGAAGAGATTGGATTGAAACATAAAAAAAAGTCTCTACTGTATGCTAAAATATACGATTTAGAAACACACAGGCTATGAGTAAAATAATTTAAACCCTTTCACTATACAACATATATACATATATATCATAGGATGCATAGATGATAGCTGAAAATAGAATACAACCAGGAATTATACAGATTGTTCAGAATACATAAAAATTCACATAAAAATTATTGTTTTATCTTTATAGATATATTTGGGAGACAAAATGTTTCATATATTCCAGAGTATACCTTATGTTTATAACACAGTGTCTGAAATATTAGCTTTGACACAGAAAAATAGATGGATGTTTAATTAACCCCTTAAGGACCAAACTTCTGGAATAAAAGGGAAGCATGACATGTCACACATGTCATGTGTCCTTAAGGGGTTAAATATATGCTGTGGATATTTTTACAAATGCTGGTGGCAGTTTTAAGAATGAACCTTAATATATATACATTTTAATTTAATTGTTTTATTTATTTTCAGAAAACCGACCCCTTCCACTCTCAAGGCTGGAGATCTCCGCACACACGTCAGCCGTTGCCAAGTCTGCATGAGAAGGACATAATGACATTAAATTTTCCAATTTATGGTGCTACTTGTTTAACATGAAAAAACTCCAAATACTATATCCATGTACCTCACTATTGTACAATAAGAAAGCAGCGAAGTGCATAATAGGACCACGCAATACTAACTCTGTTTTACTGGTTCTTGCTCACCCAAGGAAGAAAGACCATCATGAGAAGCTTCAGTTATGACATGCAAAATGGCACTTTTCATAAATTAAGTTGCATAACGTATATATAGAATATAATGCACTGATGCTATAAAGCAACAGAAGCGGATTTCCTAATTCATAAGGTGCTAGGAGACATACAGTACCTTATGCTGTCTACTCCTCTTACTCTATTGTATTATAATTATAGATTCTGTTTCAGAAATATAAATATTTGTTGCAATCATTGTATAGATGTTTTGCCTAAACGTACTGTATTTCCTTTGTCTGTTCGAAAACAGAGATATGTGAATGTGTTTCTGGCAAAGAAAGAAAAAAAAAACCCATAGGCTGTATCTAATTTTTATTTCCCCATGTGATGTATTCTTGAAGTAGGTTAGAAATTTCACTGATCACAAAAAATATTCGAAACTTAAGAAAAAACAAGATAAAAGTAAATTGCGAATTCATGTGATTTCTAGGATTCTATAATTACTTGTTTACTGAATTCAAACACTACCTGTATGAAAATAATGGTAAATTCATACAGTATAGTTACACTACAGTGAAGATCAATATCTCAACTTCATGTTAAAATGTTTTCGTTTTTTAATTTTTATTTTTTTATCAAAAATGTATTTATGTCAAATCACATCACACCTCTTGCAAGACATCATTACAAAAATCATATTTAAGCTGTAGCAGTAACCCATTCTTGTTAGCACTCATATACATGCTTGCAATGTGTACAGTGTTTTCTAGTTATAATTTGTTATAAACAAAGGTTTTCCCATCACAGATACTATATTTTATATAAGTATGTGCCTATAATAGAACAAATATTGTCTACCTTTAAATGTTATTTAAAAGCATGGATGCATTTAAAGTTACCATGCTGTTCTCACTGCTGTATCCTACTTCCTTGTGTTTATAAGCACTCTTTCATATTTTTTACTTTCTTTTCAACATCATTTTCATCTTGCATGCTGCTTCTGAGATAGGAAGGGTAAATTGTCTTTTTAAGTATTGACAATGACATAAAATTTAAAAAGACAGACATATTCAAAGAACCCCCAAAATACAGACAAACAAAAATAGGAAAAAACAAACACAACAAAATTAAATACTTATCAGTAAACAGAAAAACAGCTTCCCACTGAACACCTCCCAAGTAGTGTTACATCTTAACAAGCCAAGAAATACAATATGTGTGGGATTCAGCTGATGAATCTAAAATAAAATAAAACATAGCATAATACAGTTTTAGAAATGTTATATTTCCTGCTCTAGATTGCACTCACAGGATGTTGAAAGTATATGCGCTCTATTGGTGCATCCCCCCATGTTTTGGGGGGCTAGTGTTTCCCTCTTATTATCAAATATCACCCGGTATCAGGAACCATGCAGGACTCCGACAGGTAGATAGGTAAAAATTAGGTTTATTGGTTATAAAAAATATAAAAAGGATTGGTCTAACGCGTTTCGTCCACCAGGGGACTTCCTCAGAGACCAGTATACAATAAAACACAGTGAGTATAGTAAATAATGCTCCCAAAAAACAGGCTGCTTGTTACCTGCAAGCCTTTAACGGTTGCAAATGTGTAGCAACTCAAGTCAGAAATACAGAATGTTTGTACAAATGGGTTAACATTTTGAAGAGATCCCAAAAACTACCTTCACATATGTATTAAGTAATATTACGACTGTGGCCAAAAATCAGACTCCTGGAGCAAGCGTCACCCCTTGATTTATTAATTTTAATAAAGTTGTATATGTTTAAGTAGTTCCAAATGTATGCAAACAGAACCAACAAAAGGTGGGTATGGTGTAGTGTTCAAATTTACTTTGGGTAATTCTAAAAACATGCATTATCTTTTTTTTCTTCTATTAACTTAATGCACTATTTGATACTGAAATTCTAAAAGAACCTGTGTGCTTTTTAATTTTTTTATATAAAGAATTGAGAACATTCACGCAAAATAATAATCTGTTTGTGTATTATTATTCTACTTGATTCTTTAACACATATGTGCTCTAATACATGTTTAGTAATATTTTTTTAAAGAAATGTCAAACTGCTTTTCTAAAAATTCCAAAGTTATGTACATTTTTTCCTATTGTGCATAACAGAAAAATAATGAATTTTGTAATAAAACTGTATACTTTTTTTTGTTTGGTTATTCCCAAATTTGTAAGAAAAAAATACAATATGTTTGTTATTGTGGGGAAGACATTCTGTAGTTCCTTGTATGTGTTCAAGAGATTTATATATATATATATATGAGGGCACTCACTGTTATCAAGTTTCTTTTCAAAAGGAATGTTGTAATGCCTTGGTGTGCCACATTGGAACCAATATTTATCCAAATATTTCAGCAAACAGAAGTGGGCACTCAGAGGTCTTAATTAGTGAAAAAAATGTGGCACATTTTATTTGTGTAGCATTAACGTTTCGGACCTGTTCTCGATCCTTTCTCTTTCGACTTGAGAAAGGATCGAGAACAGTTCTGAAACGTTGATGCTGCACAAATAAAATTTGCTAATTTTTTTTCACTAATTAAGACCTCTAAGTGCCCACTTCTCTTATATTATATATTTACTCTATATTTACTCTTAGGTCCGCTCACTTTGCACACTCTTTTTTTTCACTTTTGCCAACGCAGGAAGTGACCAGGTTTATCTTACGGTGCAAACTGTGGGCACTATAGCTGTAACAATTGAATAGATATATATTTTTATATTATGGTCACATTAGCACTAAAGAAAGTAGTTACAAAGGGCACATGGGTATAGTGAAAAAATGTGACACAAATGAATGAAAATAAATGGAAAAATAAACAAAGGGAGAGGGTAATCAAAAACATAGAGATAAATATACAAGGAAGACAAACTATGAGAAAGGAAAACCCTCCAAGGGGGTATAGAAGAAGAATTACTACAAAGGTTATCTATGGAACCAAAAATTCACGTGAGAAGTAAGTAACCACAAGGGACCTATAGACATTAAATAGACGCAACAAGAATTAGACCAAAAAGAGACAAATTCACAGCAAGAGTTGCTTTCTACATGAATGACACACAAAAGTTAAAAATTGTAGAACCATTAAAAGAGAATAGCATATGCACAAGGGTTAAAATTCACAGGGGGGAACTCTAGAGCTATAACTCACTTCCTCCCAAATGGTTTTCTGCTGTATTCAGTTAATTGAAGTGTATATATTGATGCATGTATTGTCCAATTATTTTCAGAGTTTCCAGTATTTATTAAGTGTTTAGGTAAAGTTATATAATGTGGGAATTTAGACTCTCCCAAAGTTCCATATCGACTAGCTACACAATTGAATGGGTATCCCTTAAAATGGCATTGCTAAAATGACAAGTTTCATCTGAGTAAAGTACATTACATCTGAGTAATGTTTTTGTATACTTAGTGTTTCAGTAATTTGGTTTAGTGGGTTATTTGGTTCCAGTTATGGTGCTATCCATGCCTTTATGAAGTAGGAGACTGTTACTCTTTCTTAAAGGAACACTATAGTCACCTAAATTACTTTAGCTAAATAAAGCAGTTTTAGTGTATAAATCATTCCCCTGCAATTTCACTGCTCAATTCACTGTCATTTAGGAGTTAAATCACTTTGTTTCTGTTTATGCAGCCCTAGCCACACCTCCCCTGGCTATGATTGACAGAGTTTGCATTGAAAAAAAAACTGGTTTCACTTTCAAACAGATGTAATAAAAAAGATGTAAATAATTGTATCTCAATCTCTAAATTGAACTTTAACATAGCAGGGGATAAGACAATCTTAATTAAACAGAACTTGCAATAAACAAAGCCTAAATAGGGCTTTCTTTACAGAAACATAGAAACATAGAAACATAGAAACATAGAAACATAGAATGTGACGGCAGATAAGAACCATTCGGCCCATCTAGTCTGCCCAATTTTCTAAATACTTTCATTAGTCCCTAGCCTTATCTTATAGTTAGGATAGCCTTATGCCTATCCCACGCATGCTTAAACTCCTTTACTGTGTTAACCTCTACCACTTCAGCTGGAAGGCTATTCCATGCATCCACTACCCTCTCAGTAAAGTAATACTTCCTGATATTATTTTTAAACCTTTGTCCCTCTAATTTAAGACTATGTCCTCTTGTTGTGGTAGTTTTTCTTCTTTTAAATATAGTCTCCTCCTTTACTGTGTTGATTCCCTTTATATATTTAAATGTTTCTATCATATCCCCCCTGTCTCGTCTTTCCTCCAAGCTATACATGTTAAGATCCTTTAACCTTTCCTGGTAAGTTTTATCCCGCAATCCATGAACCAGTTTAGTAGCCCTTCTCTGAACCCTCTCTAAGGTATCAATATCCTTCTGAAGATACGGTCTCCAGTACTGTGTACAATACTCCAAGTGAGGTCTCACCAGTGTTCTGTACAATGGCATGAGCACTTCCCTCTTTCTACTGCTAATACCTCTCCCTATACAACCAAGCATTCTGCTAGCATTTCCTGCTGCTCTATTACATTGTCTGCCTACCTTTAAGTCATCAGAAATAATCACCCCTAAATCCCTTTCCTCATATGTTGAGGTTAGGACTCTATCAAATATTCTGTACTCTGCCCTTGGGTTTTTACGTCCAAGATGCATTATCTTGCACTTATCCACATTAAATGTCAGTTGCCACAATTCTGACCATTTTTCTAGTTTACCTAAATCATTTGTCATTTGGCTTATCCCTCCTGGAACATCAACCCTGTTACATATCTTAGTATCATCAGCAAAAAGACATACCTTACCATCAAGACCTTCTGCAATATCACTAATAAAAATATTAAAGAGAATGGGTCCAAGTACAGATCCCTGAGGTACCCCACTGGTGACAAGTCCAAGCTTCGAATATATTCCATTAACTACAACCCTCTGTTGCCTGTCACTCAGCCACTGCCTTACCCATTCAACAATATTTGAATCCAAACTTAAAGATTGCTGTTTATTGATAAGCCTTCTATGTGCAACAGTGTCAAAAGCCTTACTGAAATCTAGGTAAGCAATGTCTACTGCACCACCCTGATCTATAATTTTAGTTACCCATAAACAGGAAGTGTTTATGGAAGGCTGCGCAAGTCACATGCAGGGAGGTGTGACTAGTGTTCATAAACAAAGGGATTTAACTCCTAAATGGCAGAGGATTGAGCAGTGAGGCTGCAGGGGCATGTTCTATACACCAAAACTGCTTCATTAAGCTAAAGTTGTTCATGTGACTATAGTGTCCCTTTAACCTTGCAAATCCTGTCTAGATGTGATGTCACTTGCAATCCACAGCATCTTTGGTTTCAGAGTGTGGTCACTGCAGTGTCAGAAACCATAAAAAGCTTATTGCTAGTGCAGCATATATGCAGGAAATAATCTGTTCAAACAACAGCAAGACTATGACCAAAATAAACACAATCAGCTTACCATATGACACCACTCGTGTAACCTAATACATTTACTGAACAGCAACATGATTAAAGACATTTTGTGACTACTGAACTTTTCTGGTTTCAATAAGAGATAGGGGATCCCTCTCTACATCCTCACACTATTGATATAGTTTAAAGGGACACTATAGTCACCAGAACAACTACCGCTTATTGAATTTGTTCTGGAGAGTAGAATCATTACCTGAAGGCTTTTTGCTGTAAACACTGTCTTTTCAGAGAAAATGCAGTGTTTACATTGCAGCCTAGTGATAACTTCACTGGCCACTTCTCTTATGGCTGTTAGAGATCCTTTCTGGGTCGTGGCTGCCTAAAATGCATCCAAACATTCAGTGTCTCCTCCCTCTGAATGCAGACACTGAACTTTCTTCATAGAGATCCATTGATTCAATTCATCTCTATGAGCAGATGCTGATTGGCCAGGGCTGTGTTTGAATCATGCTGGATCTGCCCCTGATCTGCCTCTTTGTCAGTCTCAGCCAATCCTATGGGAAAGCTTTGTGATTGGATCAGGACACCACATCTGATGATGTCAGCAGACAGTGGGTAGGTCTAAAGGAAACAGGGACGAAATAAGCAGCTGCAGACTTGAATACAAGTAAGATTTTATATCTAAATAGTTATATTTAGGGAGGCATGAGGGGACCAGGGTGGCTAGATGGTAATTTTAACCGTATAGGGTCAGGAATACATGTTTGTGTTCCTGACCCTATAGTGCTCCTTTAATAGTGCACTCCAGTCACTTCAGTGGCTTTCTTTATAACTGGTGATGTAGTAATGCTCTTACAACTGTAGCAACTTTATAGTGTTGTTATAATGGCACACAAGCTTTGAACTTGCCATTTTAACAGTAACATTTCAATAACTGAATACAATGAATTGTATTTAATTGACTGTGCAGGAAAAAAAAACATTTCATGACTGCCCACCAGATGGCAGTACCCACTCATTTGGTGCTGTGGAAAAGTATGTTCCCATTTAACTTGTAGCTTGGTAAAATACAAAGATGCATTGTGAATGTTTGACACCTGTTTATCAACGACAGACGCCTTGCACCATTTTATTAATGATATAAATATAGAAATCATTGCCATCCCTGGATTACATGTTGCTCTTCTGCATTATATGATAAGAGTAGCTAGTACTTTGAGGCCATGTGCATGCTGACAATATATAATTATGTAATGTGAATATTGAGCTGCAGTTCAAAGGAGTGAATGACTTTGAACAGTTACAGTACAAAAAAACTACAGCTTTTAATGTGTATTGATATATTGATTTAGCAAATGTTTATGTATCATAACTTTTAGAATATGATTATTTACATTTTGTATAATACTAAAATAGTTCATAAATACATAGGGCTTGATTTTGTCTGACATCAATTTGATGTTTACCAGCTGCTCTAACTCAACTAGCCCTAATAAGCAGTCTTCCAAACAGAGTAATAAAATTACACATAGTTGCACCAGGTGTGCGTGAGCTGAAACACTTCAAATACTTGAACTGGCTAGGGGTTTGTTGAGTATCATGTTTGACTGCATATTGGAAACAGAAAGTCAAAAGAATATTCTGCAAAGTTAAGAGAAGAGAAACCTGCAGCGTGTGGAAGGCAAGATGGATTTATTGAAGTATCAGGAAATCCTAGAAGACGTCATGCTGTCTGTAAGGAAGCTGAAGCTTGGGCTTGGGACCTTGCAACAATACAATGATCCCAGGGTTTGGTTTCAGAAGTCCTGGTACTAATTGCAAATTGCATTTTATAATACCATCAGTTAACGCTGGGTGACAGGCCTGACTAATCAGTTACATGTCTTGCACACTGGATTTCAAGATCAGAGACAACATGGGTTTACTTCAGGGAGATCATGCCAAACTAATCTTATTGATTTTTTTGATTGGGTAACTAAAATTATTCATCAGGGTGGTGCATTAGACATTGCTTACCTAGATTTCAGTAAGGCTTTTGACACTGTTGCACATAGAAGGCTTATCAATAAACTTCAAACTTTAAGTTTGGATTCCAATATTGTTGAATGGGTAAGGCAGTGGCTGAGTGACAGGCAACAGAGGGTTGTAGTTAATGGAATATATTCGAAGCTTGGACTTGTCACCAGTGGGGTACCTCAGGGATCTGTATTTGGACCCATTCTCTTTAATATTTTTATTAGTGATATTGCAGAAGGTCTTGATGGTAAGGTATGTCTTTTTGCTGATGATACTAAGATATGTAACAGGGTTGATGTTCCAGGAGGGATAAGCCAAATGGCAAATGATTTAGGTAAACTAGAAAAATGGTCAGAATTGTGGCAACTGACATTTAATGTGGATAAGTGCAAGATAATGCATCTTGGACGTAAAAACCCAAGGGCAGAGTACAGAATATTTGATAGAGTCCTAACCTCAACATATGAGGAAAGGGATTTAGGGGTGATTATTTCTGATGACTTAAAGGTAGGCAGACAATGTAATAGAGCAACAGGAAATGCTAGCAGAATGCTCGGTTGTATAGGGAAAGGTGTTAGCAGTAGAAAGAGGGAAGTGCTCATGCCATTGTACAGAACACTGGTGAGACCTCACTTGGAGTATTGTACACAGTACTGGAGACCGTATCTTCAGAAGGATATTGATACTTTAGAGAGGGTTCAGAGAAGGGCTACTAAACTGGTTCATGGTTTGCGGGATAAAACTTACCAGGAAAGGTTAAAGGATCTTAACATGTATAGCTTGGAGGAAAGACGAGACGGGGAGATATGATAGAAACATTAAAATACATAAAGGGAATCAACACAGTAAAGGAAGAGACTATATTTAAAAGAAAAAAAAAGAAGAAACTTCTAAGGCTCTGTGTATATACCGATGGAACTACCCCAAAGGAAAACAGGGTAGTGGTTGGTCCTACACAGAGACTTAAGTACTGATAAGAGATCCAGGTGTCTCAATAGGGGCCTAACCCCGAATTAAGCAAAGAACAACAAACCATACAAAGATGCAGCCAGTCTCAGTATAAAGACGTTCCTGGGACTAGCTACATCACCTGGAAATAAATATAGCGATGCAGTGTAATAAGAACCTAGCTACCGCATCTACAGTAAAAGCTGTAAGAGACAAGCTATCCAAGTAGTCAAACAAAAATAAATACAGGTAGTACTAATAATTCTATGCCAACCACAGAGGAAAATTGTAGGAGTATAGATACAATATACATGATAGCCCCCCAAACCCCAAATACAAGCTTTATTATAGTGTGCTAATTGGGAATGAGAAACGCCAGATACCTATATCCCAATCATAAAATCCTTCTGGGAAATGTCTAATGTAATAATCTTATGAAGACCCAAAGTAGGACTGCCTTTAGTCCAAATATCCAAAAGATAGGTAATGCTAAAAGCCCTATCAATGATTTAATCTTCATAGAAGGGCTTAATTATAGATCAATAATTCTTGGGAAACAAAAAATAGTTATAAGATTAAGGGTCCAATGTCATATAAGGAGAGGTATGAAATGATAGATAGTAGAAAAATCAGCCTATAACAGACGGATAAAGTTCAATTATAAAGCCTCTCTCCCTGTTAAACTGGCTAGACAGGCATAGAGAGAAAGAGAAAAATAAAAATGGTAAAGAATTAGTTAAGTGACAAACATGGTGCTACAACCACCAGTGCCCAGTGCTCATATAGAAGATATGAAAAGAAACGCCCCGTTTCTCATTCCCAATTAGCACACTATAATAAAGCTTGTATTTGGGGTTTGGGGGACTATCATGTATATTGTATCTATACTCCTACAATTTTCCTCTGTGGTTGTCATAGAATTATTAGTACCACCTGTATCTATAGCTTGTCTCTTACAGCTTTTACTGTAGATGCGGTAGCTAGGTTCTTATTACACTGCATCGCTATATTTATTTCCAGGTGATGTAGCTAGTCCCAGGAACGTCTTTATACTGAGACTGGCTGCATCTTTGTATGGTTTGTTGTTCTATATTTAAAAGAAGAAAAACTACCACAACAAGAGCACATAGTCTTAAATTAGAGGGACAAAGGTTTAAAAATAATATCAGGAAGTATTACTTTACTGAGAGGGTAGTGGATGCATGGAGTAGCCTTCCAGCTGAAGTGGTAGAGGTTAACACAGAAAAGGAGTTTATTTAAATTTTTTTTTAATTTGACAATTTTTATTGCGTTTAGGGTACAAAAGAAAAAAGATGGTGAGGGTTGGGTGATAGTTGCATATACAGTAGCTTGGTTTACAATTTTGAACACACATGTGATTATACTAGTGTATTTGTAATAAACTTGGTAGACAGAAAGGAAGGTAATGGAGATAACTGTGGTGTCTAACCTGGTTAGTTTGCGCTATGCATTTTCGCTTCTAATGGTTTCAGATTCTTGCCTTTTTGCTGAGTCAGTCTTTTTTGTATGCATGTTAAATGGCTCTGTATAATCAATATGTATTCTGCATTCTTTCGGTTAACCGTGTTCAGTTACTCAGACATGTGGTCTGTATCAGTGTGTCACCTGGATGTTTATTATCAGTCCGGTTCGGGTTAGGTGTGGTCGGTAACTCTCGGTTAGATATCTAGTTGTGTGGGCATGTGAGTAGCTGTTGTCAGCGTCTGTGTTTTTCTACTCCCAAGTCATCTATTTGTTCTTATTGGGCCAGTCCATTTTCGAATGCTGTTTAATATGCGTCTAATTATTGTAGGCTACCTATTAATTGTTAGCGGTGTGTTGTGGTCGTTTTGTTTGTGTTTTCCTAGATTGTGTTCCGTACTGAGGTGGTCCCCAAACTCCATTGTGTGTCTTGTGTGGTTCATGTTCTGTTATCTTAGTGCATGTTGTAGGAGGTAGTGAGTGTACCCCTTTTCTTTCCAAAGTTTGAGACCTGTTCAGAAAAGGAGTTTAAGCATGCGTGGGATAGGCATAAGGCTATCCTAACTATAAAATAAGGCCAGGGACTAATGAAAGTATTTAGAAAATTGTGCAGACTAGATGGGCCGAATGGTTCTTATCTACCGTCACATTCTATGTTTCTATGTTTATTTTTATCTTGAGTTTAATTTGTACCTAAACATGCATGCCCAGCATGAATCCCCTGATTCTTATTTTTAAATTGTGCAGTTTAGCATGACTTTAAGCTTTAGCTATATGCCTGTTTTTCTCTCGTTCTGTTTTTACATCATATGTCATTGCCACTCTATGCATGTAGCACTGCACTGCAAACACTTGTGATGTGAAACTCTCGAAAAATAAAAAAAAGTTCAAGTCTCTTAACATGTCCTGTCTGATATAGGCAATGACTGTCACATTTACTCTTGATGATATGTCAGTAAAAGTTTGTATGTCTATCTATGCACTAAATACTACACTATATACCTTTTATTTTTTCCTACAGTAGTCTCTATAACCTCAACGTTGGGAGTATGTTGTTACTATTTTTCAGCACTACACTCTTTTCACTATTGTCATTTGGTTGTATAATAGTGTTTTCTTTTTGTACTAAATATAGTACGGTAGGATTGAGGAGTTCCTATTTATGTGTGGAAGCTGCTATACTTGAGAGCATCTCTATTTCTAGTTAAGCGCCTTAAAACACAGTGCACTTTATTTGTTTGTACACTACAAAAATCAAGAATTCTAAAAAAAACTGTGAAAAAAAGAAACAAACTAGAAAAGCAATGAGTAAAAACCACATAACAAATTTTGCTTTAAAAAAAAAAAAAATCCTAAAATTCAATTTACTTTTTAGAAAAACGTCATTTAAAAAAACCTACACTGTCAGTTTAACCCTTATAGTCCGGGAGTAATTTCCCTGCAAGCAAGAGGTGTGCACAAAGGTTCTGTTCACTGCCAGTTCCTGGAAATAACAGGGCATATAGTGAAAAGCTTCCTCCCACAAAACAGAGCTTGGTAATTTATAGTTACATAGTTACATAGCTGAAAAGAGACTCGCGTCCATCAAGTTCAGCCTTCCTCATATTTGTTTTTTGCTGTTGATCCAAAAGAAGGCAAAAAAACCCAGTTTGAAGCACAATTTTGCAACAAGCTAGGAAAAAAATTCCTTCTTGACCCCAGAATGGCAGTCAGATTTATCCTTGGATCAAGCAGTTATTACCCTACATTGAAAGATTATATCCTTGAATATTCTGTTTTTGCAAGTATGCATTTAGTAGCCGTTTTTTATGTTTTTCAACACTCTATCATGTTCACAAAAATCCATGAAAATCCCCCTTTCTCATATAACATGATAAATGAAAGACAACCCAGCACCTGGGAAATTAGGTGTTATTAACCACTTAAAGATCTTGGGTCCAGTATCACTAAACACACTCTATAAGTAAAACTGGGAAAATCACTTAATCAAGCGTTGTGATGTACACCCACATAATGGTATAAACAGATACGATGAGACAAGCAAACTAATATAGTGAATACAAACTTAAATAAAGTAAAACGTGGAAATAAAAATACAGATAAAAATAAATACAAAAACAGTGCCAGACACAAAAGGCGCAAATACAAAAAACACATAATTTAGCATGTGCACATGTGTTTCTCAATGGAATAAACTCAAGCTCATAAATAAACACACAAATGCATAAAAATACACACTTGACACACAGTGGCATACTAATAAGGGGGTCCCGGGAGCCACTCACTAGGGGGGTACCTGGGACGCATTTTCGATCCACAAAAGCGTTGCCATACGTTGGCACCCCTGGTGTGTGAGAACAAAGGATATGCTGCTGATGGATGCGGAGACTCCTGGGCCCCTCTTCACTAGGCAACCATACTGCGCCACCGGACCACCAGGGAATGTAGAGTGTCCCCCCTCCCAGGACACAGGTAAGAGTCAGGGAGGGGGGTGACACAAACAATACACACTGCTCACTATACACTCATTATACACACACACAGCATACACACTACACACACACAGAACACACACTATTCACACACACACTGCAACACACACACTGAATACACACTAAACACACACACACAGAATGCACACTACACACACACACATTGCATACACCACACACACACACTGCATACACTACACACACACTGAATAAGCACTATACACACACACACACACACACACTGCATACACACTATACACACACACAGCATACACAATACACACACATTGCATACACACTATACACACACACTGCATACACTACACACACACTGCATACACTATACACACACACACTGCACACAGTACACAAACACATACAGAACACAAACACACACTCAAGAATAAAGAGGTGGGTGAAAAGTAGTGAGACCCAAGTGCAGACAAGCTTCTGTGTAAAGGTCACTCCAACCCTAACTGCAAAATATAAAAACTAGAAAGTACAGGGCACCACAGTCACTATACTGGTAATACAATGAAAGAGGGTTTAGAAAGGAATACAGTGATAAGGTAAAAACAGCAAAGTTTTATTGATAAACATATAAACAATCTCAGCACAAAATATGTGCAATATATAAAAGATATATAAAAGCCACAATAGGCTAAGGACACATAAGTATAGCAGCTCAATATAACATGGTACTGTGCTAAGTCAAAAAGTGCAAATGCTAGAGTGCAAAGCAAGCAAAGCGAGAGAGCATAAAGCCAATCACTAGTATAGGTGAACAACACTCAGCCAAACACAAATACTGCACAAGCAATATATGTAACCAGTGCACATCTAAATAAGAAACCGCTGATACCAAATTGCAGGGTACCAGGTTATGCTCAACGCGTTTCGTCTGTGCGACTTCCTCAGGAGCTTCTTCTTTCTTCCAATCTTCTCTCCTTTTTAAATCTGCCGGTCCGTCAGTCTGTCCAGCCACTTCCGTAAACGCGCATGTGCACGTCTCGTCACCCGCGTCGACATAAGTCATGACGCACAGGTGACCACGCTGGAACGCAAAATAACTTTATTGGTCCTATACACATCCGCATTATGAACGCCCTACATAAAAATCGTTCACACTTGATGCAGTCTGTGTGTACAGACCTACCTAACTCCCAGTTAACCCCTAACATCACTTGCTATCAGCCTAGATGTAAATATAAATAGGACTGGTGGGGTGAATTAGAAAATAAAAAAATAAGTGAGAGAAAGATGAGTAAATATAAAATGTATTCAAATATATAAAAAATATATATTAAAAATATATATTAAAAAGGAATAAAGGAAGAGGTATTTTGTATGAAAATAAGTCCATTTATACTTCAAATACACAATATAGGTATACATAAAGCCCATATATTCATGATTATCTATACATAATAGTAGCAATCTAACCATACATCAGTGGACTTGAGGGATATAAATATCAGCAGTGGGGGTATATCAATCATAAATTCGAATATAATACATATATACAGTTGCAGAATAGCAAATATGTAAATTTGTAAGTTTCAAGAACTATAATGTGGTGCATACTTATGAACAAATGGTATTAAACAGTGGAGGCATAAAACCATTAAAAATACTTATAAATAACATATGTTAAGAAATATATTTAAAAAAATGTATATTAAAAAATATATATAAAAATATATAAATATATAAAAATATATACAGGAGAAAAATAAATAAATAATAATATATAAAAAATGAGAAAGGGATTAGTGTAAAATCAATCCATAAAAGCCAATATATCCAAATCCATGTTAAGTCCTGAGGGGACAGAGGATTTAATTTTATATATCCACTCTGTCTCCCTTATGGCTAACATCTTTTCAGTATCCCCGCCCCTCCAGTGTGGTATAATCATATCAATCCCAATGCAGATGAAATCTTTAAAATCAAACTCTACAGGCATTGCAATGTTTAGGATCACTATGCTTCACATTCTTGTTCTTAAGTCCATTAAAATGTTCTAAAATTCTTACATGTAGTTTTCTAATAGTACGTCCTACATATTGGACATCACATTTGCACTGTAACATATAAACCACAAATCTGCTATGACAATTAATAAAATGCTTAATTTTAAAAGTTTCCTTGGTCACCGTACTGCAAAATTCTGTAATCTTGTTTTTCTGGAATTTGCATGTAGTGTACCTTCCACATCTAAAAATACCATTGGGTTTCTCCGATAAAAAATTAACTCTCTCCTTAACAACATCTTTCCGAGGTAAAATACTAAGGGCTAAAATATTCCTTAAATTATTAGGTCTCTTATATATTACTTTAGGTTTCTTTGGTAGAATCTTTTTTAAATATTTATCTTGTAACAAGATGGGCCAATTTTTACAAATCGATGTCTCTATTAAATTGGCTTTATTATTAAACTTTGTTGAAAAAGCAAATTCTGAACAGTTCTTCACATCCTTCTTCTTTTTATTAGCGTTTGTTAGAAGGTCTTTTCTTTGAAGACTCTCTACCTCTCTCTGTGTGTTCTGTAAAAGTTCTGTAGCGTAGTTCCTATCCAAAAACATCTTATTTAAAATATGAACCTGTTCTTTAAAATCCTCTTTCTCCGTAAAATTTCTAAAAATCCTCATATGTTGTCCCTTAGGGATATTAGTTAACCACTTGCGATGATGACAACTTGAGAACTCAATAAAATAATTTCCATCCGTTGGTTTAAAAAAGGTCTTGCTATGGATTTTCCCTTTTTTTTACAAACAAAGTGAGATCTAAAAAATTAATACATGTATCGTGAATCTCTTACGTAAATCTAAGACAATACGTATTTGAATTAATGTAAGTTAAAAATTAATCTAAAAGACTCCTACCCCCTTTCCAAATAATTAAAACATCGTCTATATATCGTCTCCACTGCACCAGGCTCGCACCGAATGGATTATTATGCCAAATGTTGCTCGATTCCCAATCTGCCACAAAAACAATGGCATAACTCGGTGCGAACCTGGTGCCCATCGCTGTCCCACATGTTTGAAGGTAATATAACCCTTCGAACCAAAAAAAATTGTGGAACAGGATGAACCTGATAAAGTTATTTTGCGTTCCAGCGTGGTTGCGCAAGCGCTGATCGGTCACGCGTGCGTCATGACGCATGTCAACGTGCGTGACAAGATGTGTGCATGCGCAATTACGGAAGTGGCTGGACAGACGAAACACGTTGAGCATAACCTAGGACCCTGCAATTTGGTATCAGCGGTTTCTTATTTACATGTACACTGGTTACATATATTGCTTGTGCAGTATTTGTGTTTGACTGAGTGTTGTTCACCTATACTAGTGATTGGCTTTATGCTCTCTCACTTTGCACTGGAACACCGTAGTGTATGGTAGTGTCTAATTGGGAGCAAAATAAGTCTCGTTTAAATTTAAGAGGCAACTATCAGAGAGCTGGAACAAAAATGGATTAAAATGAATCCAGACAAAAAAACAAAAAACATCCCCCACATGTACTACATACCCAAACTCCTAGCTATTGAAAATCATAGTGTAAACCTGGATTCACAATAGATGAGCAAAAGTCAAACCTGAAGAAATAATGTAAATCAGCAGGATATAACAAATGTGTATATCCTATTCAGAGTTGCAAAACATATTTCTTGTAATAAAAATAGAAACACAAAATATCAAAAGTTGTTTTAAATAGCAATATTGCTAACTTATTGATATTGTGTGTTTGTATATATGATCTACATATCTATATAATACACATTTTCTCTAATGTTCTCCCTTCTATTTTTCACATTAACACTAACTTCTGTTATTACTAAAATATCCCTATCCTTTCACTCACCTGTCCCTGGCAACACCATCATCATTACTTCCACCTTACTCCCCTCCCCTCTCTATTCATCCCATGCACTCTACACATACCTTTCCAGCCTATCTCCACCGACTCTTTCCAAATCCTCCACATACATACCCTCCTACAAACCTTTCAAATCCTACTCCCACCTCCACTTCCTTTCTATCCTTCTGCTCCTAGCAGCTGGTGATGTCTCTCCAAACCCCGGTCCCCTCTCAACAAACTCAGCACATACTAACCCAAGGATCCACACTAATCTCATACCCATCTCTTGTTCCTCTAAATCCTCCTTCAATACTGCCCTCTGGAACGCACGCTCTGTTTGCAATATAACTAAATCCACTGCTATCCATGACTACTTCATCTCTCGTTCAATAGATTTACTAGCCTTAACAGAAACCTGGCTCTCCCCCTCTGACACTGCCACCCCTGCATCTTTGTCCTTCGGTGGTCTCCAACTTACCCACACCCCAAGAAACTCTGAATGTAAAGGTGGTGGTGTTGGGTTTCTCCTCTCCCCTCACTGCTCTTTTAAACCTCTTCCCACCCCCCCTTCCCTCTCTTTCCCATCATTTGAAATACACTCAATTCGCCTTTTCAAACCCTTCGCTGCTAACATTGCTGTTATTTACCGTCCCCCTGGTTCCCCTCTTCTCTTCCTTGACCATTTTGCTGCCTGGCTACCCTATTTCCTCTCTTCTAACATCCCATCCCTAATTCTCAGGGACTTCAATATTCCTATAAACCCACCTTTGACCTCTGCAGCCAATAAACTACTTTCAATTACTTCCTCCCTCGGGCTATCACAGTGGGCAAATTCACCCACCCATGTTGCTGGCAATACCCTCGACCTAATCTTCACTTATGCATGTACGGTATCTAATATCTGCAACACTCCCTATCCTCTCTCTGATCACCACCTCTTATCGTTTGCTCTCACGTACCCCCTCACCCAACAACCTCCGCCTAACCAGCCTCAACTCAGGAGGGACCTTAATTCTCTTGATCTCCAACAGTTGTCAGCTGACATTGATCCACAACTGCTGTCCATCCCTTCCCTATCCTGTCCTTCACTGGCCATCTCCATATATAACTCTACTCTTACATCTGCCTTGAACACTGCAGCGCCACTCCAAGCAAGCACCTCAAGGAGGACCCGCCCCCAACCATGGCATACTAAATCAACGCGCTACCTGCAAAGATGCTCCCGGTGTGCTGAACGCTCCTGGAGGAAGTCTCGCACCCAGTCAGACTTTCTCCATTATAGATTCATACTGTGTTCATACAGTGCAGCCCTTGCCCTTGCCAAACAGTCCTATTTTTCCTCTCTCATTAGTTCATGTTCCCGCAACCCCAGGCGTCTCTTTGACACCTTTAATTCTCTTCTTCGCCCCGCTGTGGCCACCCCCCAAACCAACCTTACTGCTGATAACTTTGCATGTTACTTCACTGACAAAATTGAACAGCTAAGGAAAGAATTCTCCCCTCCTTGCCTTTCTGTTTCTCAATCACACATTGATCATGCCTTTCCTACCCTTCAGACATTCTCCCCAGCCACTGACCAAGAGGTGGCTGCTCTTCTTTGCTCCTCTCGCCCCACCACTTGCCCGCTCGATCCTGTCCCATCTCACCTTATCAGATCTCTCTCCACTTGTCTCGTGCCTTCTCTAACACACATCTTCAACTGCTCGCTCTCTTCTGGCATCGTCCCTGCTGACCTTAAACATGCCACTGTAGTACCTATACTAAAAAAACCATCCCTTGACCCATCCACCCCCTCTAACTACCGTCCCATATCCCTGCTCCCTTTTTCCTCAAAGCTTCTGGAAAGACTCGTCTTTACCCGTGTGTCTCATTTCCTCAATTCCAACTCTCTCCTTGACCCCCTTCAATCTGGCTTCCGCCCTCTCCACTCTACAGAGACTGCCCTTATCAAAGTTACTAACGACCTAATCGCAGCTAAATCCAAAGGCCACTACTCCATACTAATTCTTCTTGACCTGCTCTCCTTCTTCAAACTCTGCAATCGCTTGGTCTCTGTGACTCTGTCCTCTCGTGGTTTTCCTCTTATCTCTCCCAACGCTCATTCAGTGTCTCTTTTTCTAATGATACCTCCTCCCCTCGCCCTGTCTCGGTTGGAGTCCCCCAAGGCTCCGTCCTTGGTCCCCTTCTATTTTCTCTTTACACTGCCTCTCTTGGCAAACTTATTACCTCATTTGGTTTCCACTACCACCTGTACGCTGATGACACCCAGCTATATCTCTCCTCCCCGGACCTCTCCCCTGCTGTCCTGCAACGTGTCACTGCTTGCCTTTCTTCCATCTCTGACTGGATGTCCTCCCGCTTTCTGAAACTCAATCTCTCAAAAACTGAGCTCCTTGTCTTTCCTCCTCCTAATACTGATCCTCCTCTCTCGCTCTCCCTTCAAGTTTGTGGTACCAACATCAGCCCATCCTTGCAAGCGCGCTGTCTTGGCGTCATACTTGACTCTGGTCTCACCTTTGAGCCTCACATCCAGCATGTTGCCAAATCCTGTAGATTCCATCTTAAAAACATAGCCCGCATCCGCCCCTTTCTTGCACCAGATACTACCAAGGAGCTTGTCCATGCTCTAATAATTTCACGCATGGATTATTGTAACCCTCTCCTGCTTGGTCTTCCCAAAAGCCGTACTGCACCCCTACAGTCTGTAATGAATGCTACTGCTAGACTGATTTTCCTCTCTAGTCGGTTCTCTCACACCTCACCCCTCTGCCAGTCCTTACATTAGCTTCCTGTGTGCTATGGGAGTCAATTCAAGTCACTAACTCACACCTATAAAGCACTGAACAACTCTAGCCCCTCTTATATCTCCTCACTGATCCACAGGTATGTCCCTTCTCAGTCTCTCCGCTCTGCCCGTGATCACCTCCTGTCCGTTGTCCGCACCCGTACGGCCAACTCGCGCTTGAAGGACTTCTCGCGGGCGGCTCCCTTCCTATGGAATAGCCTGCCTACCGCCATCCGACTCTCCCCTAGTCTTGCATCTTTTAAGAAGTGCCTTAAAACCCATCTCTTTAGGAAAGCTTATGGCCTCCAAGACTAACCCCTTCCTCACATACCCGTCTCTTGCCCTCTCCTAAAGGGCAGCCCACCTTATTTGATTGCACATTCCTGTCCTAATGTGTTTTACACCCCACCTCCTATAGAATGTAAGCTCGATTGAGCAGGGTCCTCTTCAACCTATTGTTCCTGTAAGTTTATTTGTAATTGTCCTATTTATAGTTAAATCCCCTATCATAATATTGTAAAGTGCTACGGAATCTGTTGGCGCTATATAAATGGCAATAATAATAATAATAATGAAAAAATTAAAACAATGAAGAAAAATAAAGCAGTGAAATTTTTTTTTTAAAAAAAAATTGAAAAAAAAAAAAAAGTAATATAAAACAACTTTAGGGCCTAGGGCTAACCAGATGATGGTTTGATGGATTATCTAAAAAAGGTGACCAGGCTGGAACAGGGAGCATTGTAGCAGAGTCTTGGGAACTCTAGTCCTTACACAGACTTTCCCCGCCGAATCCTGCATTAGCTGGAACAAGGTGCTGAGCAGTGATTATAGCCCTTTCCCTCCCAGTAACTAAACAACACATAGTTCTGTGAGTTCAACTGGTTTAATGCATCCACACAAAGCCTTTTTATACACAGACCCCAGCAGGGGGTCTCCATTGTCTTCACCACAAGCCTCTCCCAGGAATCTCTGAGCCTGGGCGATAAAGACTGGTAAGCTAATTATCTCCCAGGGACAGAAAGGCAAACAAACATAAAAATACCCCAAAACATAAAAAAACATAAAATAACCCCACAAATAATACATTGTTATGTAGCCCTGATCTGAGTGCCCAAGTTCTCCAAATAGCGCTCAGACTCATGCAGTGTAGGGAAAACACCACCGTGTTAAAGTTCTGGCTAGCCACACACATGGTCCTGTGCTCAAAATAGTTCCAGGGTGTTTGGTGCTTTCGACAGTCAACTTTCGGGAGCTCCTGCGGCCGCAATATGGGGTGCTCGACCTGGCTCTTAGGTACAGTTTGTTCCCCTTAGTCTCAGGCACCTTCCCTCCAAAAAGCGTTCTCCTGATGGATTTCAAAGTGGTTCAAAACTGCTGTTCCCAGACAGCTTTTCAAAAAAGTTGTCTGGGAACCGCATGGTCACCTAATGCTGAAAACAGTTCCTGAAGGTGACCGGGAACCGACGAAGTCCTCATGCCGAATTTAGTTCATAGCGGTCACAACTAAGTACTGCTGGGACTATTCGTGGGTTTGGTTCATGCGAACGGCCACCAGAGAGCCAGCGTTCAGTTCCATTCGCATGAAGGGAAAGTGCCGAACCATGGGCACTCAGGGAAAGCTGTTAATAATGGCTGAGCAGAATAACTACCAGTGTCCCAGATCTGGACCATAGTCGGTAGGGCAGGAAGCCGGCTTCTACACTCCTCCAGGAGTCTGTGGCAAACATACGTGGGAAGGAGCATTTGTCCCAAACATCTCCTACACCCTATTTCTGATGTAAGTCGGAGAAGTCACCCTGTGCGACCACCTTTCACACTTTCTCAAAACATGAGTGTAACATCATATTGAAGTGGTACACTTTGAATTTGGAGCCAGCATTGATGGATTTGCTCAACCTCTGATATGCTCTAAAAGATTTAAGAATCTCAGGGACACTCTGATTAGTGCAGCGTTACCACCTAGTTGTCCAATATCAAATGCGTGTTTAGGTGCATCACTACATCAATTGCAACAATGCAATTCAAACCTACCTGATGCCTACTTTCACTCTAGAACTTGTAAAAAAAAAAAAGTACCCTATTTGGGACCTTATGATTTGCCAAACAAGCTTTGTGGTGTATACATTGACATGTCCATGTGGGTTGACATATATTGGGGATATATTAATATCATAGAAACATAGAAACATAGAATGTGACGGCAGATAACAACCATTCGGCCCATCTAGTCTGCCCAATTTTCTAAATACTTTCATTAGTCCTTAGCCTTATCTTATAGTTAGGATAGCCTTATGCCTATCCCACGGATGCTTAAACTCCGTTACTGTGTTAACCTCTACCACTTCAGCTGGAAGGCTATTCCATGCATCCACTACCCTCTCAGTAAAGTAATACTTCCTGATATTATTTTTAAACCTTTGTCCCACTAATTTAAGACTATGTCCTCTTGTTGTGGTAGTTTTTCTTCTTTTAAATATAGTCTCCTCCTTTACTGTGTTGATTCCCTTTATATATTTAAATGTTTCTATCATATCCCCCCTGTCTCGTCTTTCCTCCAAGCTATACATGTTAAGATCCTTTAACCTTTCCTGGTAAGTTTTATCCCGCAATCCATGAACCAGTTTACTAGCCCTTCTCTGAACCCTCTCCAAGGTATCAATATCATATTATCGTAATCCTAATAGAACCGTCTAGATAATGTACTGAATTGTCTGTTACTTGGGATAGTGTTTATTTTCCTCTTTTCATTTTTCATTTTTTTATTACATATTTTAACATCTGTTATATATTTTTTTCAGTTGTTTTCTCATGTTTACACATACATATTCCTTAGGATAAGATAAAATAATAGATAAATTGATCTTTACTTGAGTGTCCTCTGATAGATATTTTTTGTGATTCACTTCTTGGACCACTAGAGGGAGTGATTATCCACTTAGTTGCACCAATTCTCTGTAGAGGTCTGTTTTTTTGTCTCGTGTGCACTCTCTTACTAATACATGCTCAGAAGTCAGCCTGCAAACTGACAAACCTGATAGCAACTGTCTGATGCTAGTATTTCAACTTGGACCAGAATCCCTCAGGAATGTTTACAGCATATTATTGAATACTTGCCACGCAGAATACAGACTATTCAAGGGGTTTGTAAAATCTGCATTTTGTTATTCTTTTGTAAACAACTAAAATAACATGTCTTGAATAAAAATGTTTTCTTTTTTTGTTTTTTTTACTGTTCTGGTTATTTTTTATTAAAAATAAAAAATAAATAATTTTCAAACCATTAAATAAATGCTCAAACTCTTGTCTTATTTTGTTTCATTAAAATCATCATATTAGCTAAACTAAAAGCTTATAATTCATTCTATTCAGGCTTAATGAGCCTTGATTTTAGGAGAAAAGTATGTCAGGTTTGGACCTAGTGCTCCTTAAATTTTATTTTTGGTAAAGACGTGAAAGTTTTGAAAATGTAAAAATACTTATTAGTTTAGCTGATAAGATGATTACTGGGCTCTCCTAGAATATATCACTAAAAAGTAGACAAACGTTTGTATTAGGTCAACAATTAACCTGTTTTAATTCTGATAATTCAACAGCCCGATATATGCCAATCCATCAACGTAAGAGACTCCTCATTATGTATTTTAGTACAACATGAAGCACAGCATTTTGTAAGATGCCGGTAATGAAAACATCAGACCAAGCAGATACGAATAGATGTAATTCTGATTGGTTGCTCACTGCTTTCAAATATATAGCATACAACTTGAATTCACATCATGATCAGTGACCAAAAAAATTACACATGAGAATTAACTAATAGCATCCCTTATTTTGCAATAAAAAATAATAGATATGTCACATTATTTTATTATTTTTCATGTACATATTTAAAATGTTTCTAATAAAATTAAACTATACATTGAACTGTCCTAAAATATTTAGAGGGACGTAGTGACTTTGTAACATTACGGATAGAAACAAATACATTTGACTAGCATTTCATTTTGTCACCTTCACTTTAGAGTCACATCATGCTTCTCCAAAGCCATTTTTTACTGAAAATCAATCAATAATTGGTATTTGTATTTTAACCCCTTAAGGACACAACTTCTGGAATAAAAGGGAATCATGACGGAATATTTAAAAATATCAGATAAATTGTTTACTTTCCCCTCGTATCATTATGTAGCATTGTGTTCTGAATACTTTTAAAATATAGAAATACATTTGTAGAATAAAAAAAAAAAAAAGAAACACGTTAGAATTGTATAACAACATCAAATATTCTATCCATAATTTTTATTTTTTTTGCATTTGTGTACGCTGTTGCTGAATTAGGCGAGCATAATTTATTTTAGTGCAATTTATTACCATTTTACATTTCAATTTGGATACTTAGGACATTAAAGATACATTTCAGACAACCAAGGAAGCTACTTTTCAAGAACATTTTGTGATTAATAATGCTTTTAATTTGTGTTCTTGGTACTTAGAGTAAATTTAGCATCCCCACAGATGTGACGTGACAGACTGCTATTACCGTAGTTCAATTTTAGCATTTCATTGTTACATGCTGAAAATCGTAATTGTTGCTTTTTCTAATTTTGGCTATTTTACTCTGTGTTTACTGATCTTGCATGAGCAGTGATTACAAAGTATACGTACGATGGATTCCATTTAGTGAAACCATATATATTATCTTTTAAAATTAAATACAATTTCCCAAAAATTGCAATAAAATCCATGCAGATAAAAAGCAGACCCATTATTTGTTTGACATACATAACTGTAGCTCATACATTGTTAAAGGCACATAGGCCACTTAATCAAGGCACATAGACCACTTAATCTCAATGAAGTGGTCTGAGTGCAGTGGCCATGTCATTTCAGACCTGCAGTCTAAAACATTTAGTAGATACAGCATGTTTTGATTTAAGGGTTACTCTCGCCTTTAGTGGTTGTCTTCCTGACAGCCACTAGAGGCACTTCTGCTGCAACGGCGGCATCAAATGCAGCTTGTAGGGAAGCATTTGAATCAATGCAAGATTGGATGCAAGAACATCACTCACCTCACATACACATATTTTCCTTTTTCTATGAGAAGCATTGGATTGGACGATCATCGTAGAATTGATGCCTCCATTATGACATAATGGGAGGAACGGGTGGCAGCACCAAGGGAGTCTCGGTGCTGGAAAGTAGTGGAATAAAACCTTATTCCACTACTTTGCAAAGGTCAAAAGGGAGGTCCTGATTATGAATAGGGACTAGGACACTACAGTCTTCCTTTATTGATTTGCAACTCAACTCAGGATTTAGTTTGGGTTGCAAGTACACTAAATCCTATTACTGATTCAGGAAAGTTATGGAGAAGCAGAGCTACTCAAAATTGTATTGCAACATTTTTTTTTTTGTGTGTGGATTCTTTGGTGGATTCTGGCTGGTGAGGTAAGGGTCCATTGAGGACTTGTCAGACGAGCCCAGAAATCCCTACACAGCCTGTTGATTCTAGCCTCAAAGTGTTGTACCAGTCCAGGCATTCTGGTTTTGCTTGGTATGGAGGAATCCTCAGCTTGGCGGCCATCTTTGATGTACAACGGAGTATCAGGGGATGGCATGCGGTCCCGAGCAAAAGATCTGCCAGCTCTCTCAGCCAATAGGCCAGCAACCCCTGTAGGCCTGCAGGGCCAGATGGTATAACACCCTGGAAAAGCAATTATTTCGGGATCCTCAGTGTCCCCTTCAACAAAGATGCCTTCTGCTCTTGATTTTGAGCTGTTTGCCATGGTTTTTATGCAGGTTTAGTAAGTTTAAAAGTATGCTCTGGCAGGAGCTCCAAGAAAACATGTCTGCCTAGCTTACAAGTCAGGCCCTATCCCCCTTGGAAATATTTTTTAATATTGTTTTATTATTTCTTTCATTTACTATAAATTATATGTATTTTGATGAGCTGTTTGTCAAATATATATATCTTACAAATACATTGAAAGATCTATTTTCATTTTGAAAGGCTGCAGCCTGTTGCTGCGTTCTATGCAGAGATCTTTGGACAGTGACAAGTAGTAAATTACCAACTACAGTAATAATCACGTCTCCCAACCATCCCCAATTTTAGATTGTGCACTGTACTCAGGGCACTAGGACCCTGCAGAGGGCATTGAAAAATTGCTTTCTGCAAATCCTGCCATCTGTAGACAGCCTACTATACATTCACACTGGGCTGGCCTGCCAGTAATTTAGATAGAGCAGCCCCATTTCTGGGTGGGTCTGCTCCTTTGGGAAAATGTGTCACTGGCCTACCGCTTACCACCAGCATCCAGCTTTTTGAGATGCCAGTGTTGCGGGTTAAGTCAGCATTTTGGATGTGGACAGCCCTTTTGGGTGAGAGCAGTCAGTGAGGAAAACTGTAATAAATAAATTTAAAAGGGGAATTATATGTACTGTGTGCGCCATTTGCTTAATAAATAAAATAAAAATAACATTG
The DNA here is from genome assembly GCA_933207985.1 of Pelobates cultripes. Lineage (NCBI taxonomy): Eukaryota > Metazoa > Chordata > Amphibia > Anura > Pelobatidae > Pelobates > Pelobates cultripes. The sequence goes on from OW240912.1 coordinate 277,331,295, forward strand.
TCTTTATTTCTGAGATCAGTTGTTATTTATCTACACTTAGAAAGAGCTTGATAATCATGTATTCATTTTCTATTTTGTGCTTAAATCTATCCACAGGACTGGATATCTAAAGCTCTCTGGCATTATTTGAAAAATTGACAATTATACCGGTAATTAAACTCAAACTTGTTGTGCTTGGCATTCAGTTTTAATCACCCACAAATGTGTGTTTTTCAAAAATAGCAGTGGTTTATCTGTTCCCATAGGCAAAGATTTAACAAAGACCATCAGACAAAACTCTATAATCCCACATTGACAGACTTGCAAAAAATTGTACGCAATGAGGCGTAAGCCCGTCTGAGCAGAACAGACGCTAGTTTGGAATTTGCCCTCTTCATGGTTTTCTCAAGAGTCTTAAAGGTTACTAGTCCATATCTATGTTAAATTAATTTTGAAAAAGTATGCGATTACCATATCATCAGGTAACATGGTGAAATAGAATAATCACTGCTTTCCTTATCATATGAAACAAAAACTTCTGCCAAAATTGAATGAACAAGTGCGATATAGGAAGGTTGATTGAGTATATAAAAAAATATTTAGTAAGAGAGGCACACTCTAGGCACACTGTAAGCTATATAAAATGTTACCAATAAGCAAACACCCACAACAGGTAACATGTACCCTGCATAGTCAGAGTGTGTGTGAATAGTTTCCTATGCTGAAACATAAAAGGTGAAGCTCTGAAGAGGTACAAGTGTGATTAACGATAAGACAGATTTAGCAGGGCCCTCAACCCCTCTGTACCTGTGCGTTCAACTCGTCTGGTTCCAATTACGTGTTTTTTAGTCCACCCACTGCACTGCGGAATTTGTTGGCGCTATATAAATAATAATAAGACAAAAGCATTATTATGGGTTTATTTATATATGTGGGTACAGTCTAGTGGTATCTATATACAAATTTGAAAGATCCAGGCACAGCGTGGTAACATCATTTTCAGGCTCCTATGAGCCTATTTATTTAAGATCAGTCAAGCAGCCACATCTGATGCTTTTCATCCAAAACATAGGGACTTAATTACAACAGCTACCACTAGACTATACAGTATAGTCTAACGGTGCCTATTGAGTACAAATGTATGAATTTTCTTATATCCCTTAGGTGATGCAACTAGTAGTAATACTCTTTTGTACATTTACCTACTAGAGTGGCCATAGTTAAACTACCCAGAACTGTGTGAAATCAAAAAGTATTCAAATGCAAAAAACACATGAAATAATGGTAACTGCTGATATGAATCCACGAGGGTCCACGGCAGCATTTCAGGGTCCACCATCAAGAACAAAAAGAACTATACTTCAACAACAGAAATTACTATGTTTTCTTCCAGAGGATCTCTGGAATTCCTATCACTGGAATCACTGGGTCACTGGAATATTATCACTTTTTTGAAGGAATTTTTAATTTATTGCAAACATAGCATTTTTGAGTCTTTACTTTGGGAAAGCATGATAAACATGATTATTGCTTAAAATCTTTTATTAGTTAGTAACCCAGATTAGAGCAGAATACATTACTCATTATATCTTGGTCTTCTGTGGTCCTGGCTCAGGCCTTGCCTCGTCTAGTCTAGTTTTAGCTTGTGTCTTGTGCCATTATGGAAAGAATCTTTAACATTTCCATATCAGACTGCTCTCACCCATAAGGGCTGTCCACATTCGAGATGCTGACAAGCTCCCTTTGCATGAGAGCTAAAGAAACCTCAGATAATAATTTTGGCTTCAGTGGGACAAAAATGAAGAGTGGCCAAGAGTGGCCAATATCACTTTAGACACAGCGAGTGAGTGGTTCATATATGGTTTACCCTTTTGCCTTTAGAAGACCATATGTATTTGCAATCAAATCAAAAACAGAGAGAGATATAATATCACAAATGGACAACAACTTAATCTTATTAATTCTCTTTAATACAAAAAACAAAACCCTTTCTTATTGTAAGGTAGATGATTTTAATGTGTGTATGTGTATATTTGGTTTACAGTTGGATCAATGCATCATACTCCTCCAATAAGTCCTTTACATCCCAGGATAACATTGTATAATCTCCCTCTTTCCAAACCATCCGCAAAACATATGTTCCAGTTGTAAGCGGACACCAGGCTTAAATCTAAGGCTGTAATTTAACCTTGTATTAAACTTTTCACAAACTCTATCAGGGCCATATACTAAATTTGAACCTTATGTCACTAGTAGTATATTTATGATACACCAAGCTCCATTTTATGACTCCATTGATTTGACTTTGTTCCCAAAGGGATTCCAATATGTGCACTATTCAGTCAATTTATAAATTATAGCAGAGGAACCTCTCAATAATTTACCTTGAACGCATACTCGTCTTGAAAGACGTAAAGCTCCATTTCATAGGAAGGGTTAGTTAATTTATTGAATTGGTCTGAAAAACTAGAACTCCTTAAGTAAATATTAGCAAGGAGCGGTGTCATTTGTATTGATTAATAAGTAATTAATCTGTTCTTGCGTGCATGCTTGCAAAAATGGGCATTTGGTCTAAAAATCAGCTACACCAATTGACCTAAACCTCTAACACTATTACAAAGTAGATTGTAATAGCTTGATTTGACATAACTCCCCAAAAATCTTCAGAACCCATGCTGATAGAGCGACCATTTATTGCTGCAGTATTGCTCACAACATTATTTATTTTGCCATATCCTCATGTTTTCACACATAATAGACTCAAACCTGTATGTTGCTAACACAATGCTCAGGCTGAAGATGTGTGATCACTGTTGTCTGTTATAAATGATTGCCCTTTACTTCATGTACCTGGACATATATAAATCTAAAGCTATGAGTGCTAAAAATGAATTTAAATACAACCATGATGTTTTGCAGCACTGTATGTGTGTTACAACATGTTCATGTGGCTAATCACATTTATTTATTTATTTATAAAATATTTTACCAGGAAGGATACATTTAGATTTCTCTCGTTTTCAAGTATGTCCTGGGTCCACAAAACATTGCATTGATACATTAGGGTACAATAAAATACAAAAAGAATATTAATACACAACATATACAACATTTAACATAGAACAGGTTAGACTGTTATAATCTACATGTTCTGTAATAATTATTTATAGGGATGCACCAAAATGAAAATTCTGGGCCGAAACCGAAAATTCAAGATGCCCTTGGCTGAAAACCGAAGCCAAAATCTTCAAATGATTGCAAAATTGTTGGGGAGGAGGGATGTGGCTCCATTGACTCTCTGGTGTTGTGTCCAGCGTGTTGGCTGGAGTGTGGATTGCTCATAGGGGTGTGAAAGCATAGAGAAGAAAGAAAAATATATATAAAATATAAAAAAGTTAAATTCTAGTGACTGCGTTGCGTCCGAGTATGAGGTTTCCCTCGTGTATCAGTGTCCTCTCCAGGTGGGTCGAGGCCAGAGCCTTCCAATGTGGGCTAGATTGTGTAGCCATAGGTGCCGGTGTGGGCTGTCACTGTACAGGTGGTGGTGTCCCTCTGGTGCGTGGGACAAAGGGGATGATGGTGGCCGGGTCTCTGGCACTCTCAGGAAGCGTGCGATTATCGGTTGGAATGGGTAGTCCCAATTTTCTAAAAAAAGAGGCTGCGTCGGCCATGGTGTGGAGGACATGCGTAGTTCCTTCTGCGGTATCCGTTAAAGAGTTGTCGGTTCCCCATCTGTATGGCAGTCCTGCCGTGCGTAGTTGGGATGTTACCGGTGCGTAGGTTTTCCTCCATAGCAATGTTGCCTTAGTAAGGTCTTGGAAGAAGTTAAAGTTGTCATTTTCAAATGAAAGAGGGGTTTTGCCCTTCACGGCTGACATAACCTGTATTTTGTCTTGTACTGAGTGGAAGCGCAGGATGACATCCCGGTTCAGGTTGGTATTAGTGTTGGTGGTATTGGGGATGCGATATAGACTGTCCACTGTGATTTTGTGGGCCAGCGTGGGAGGTAATATAGATGTCAAGAGGCGTCGGGTGTAGTGGGGAAGATCCTCCGCGGATATTGCCGTAGGGATACCCCTTATTTTGATGTTTGCGCGGCGTTGTCTATCCTCTAGTATTATGAGTTTTGCGTTCAGGGTAGTCTGGTGCGCTTGTAGTTGGTGGATAGAGTCCTGCATGGTTTGCATGGCAGATTGTGTATCTGCTATAGCCCCCTCTGTGGCCTTGACTCTCTCTGTGACGGCCTGTAGCTGTGTTGTAAATACAGCTAAATCTGCAGCCAGGAGCTTGTGGATATCAGCTAATAGAACCTTCAGGTCTCCCCTAGTTGTTGGGGCTGATTCATCCATAGGGTCCTCTTGTGCGGGTCTTACCACCAGGGGGTGTTGTGGTACCTTCATCTCGTGGCAGTCCAGTGGAAATAACATTTTTTAACAAACAAACAAAACAATAATTTATTTTGTAAATGTATGGACCAAGTTTATTAAGAAATAGAAGATATTGGAGTGGGACCAAGCGGCTGAGCTAGCAGGACGTTGACAAGCTGAGCTCCTGAGCTTTTTTTCATTGAATTACGTGTATTAATCCCGAGCTTGGCGATTATACTATCTCTAATCAACTAAGCTGCTCCTACAATGAACTCTGTGTGCCTTCGATTGGTTAGGTTTGGAGTCCAGGCTATGGCACCGCGGTTTTCACTATTACGACCTGATAGCTGATGCGAGTCAGGTGATGCAGCCAATCTCCTGTCCTTTAAGTCCTGTCCTCTTCCTCCTGTGGACCAGAGTGGTCATAATGGTCCTCTACAGCATTGCCCCTCGATTGGCTCCACACTAGAGGGCCCCTGTGTTAGAGTATAAAGACACGTGCATCATTACCTGAAATAGCAGCTAAAGGCACTGAGATGACCACACAGGCACAACCTCTAAGTGGATCCCTGTCCACTATGACCACCTGTGTGTAGAGCTTTGGCAATGCTTACAGGTGAGCCAGAAAACAGAGCCTCAACAGAGATTGTGGCTGTAGCCAACAGCTTTTAAAAATAGCAACTCGGGAGGAGTTCCTAGAGCAGGTCAGATGAGGCCTATCAGGCCACTTACCCTACCCACAAGTATTATAATGCAGGGTTAGACCGGATAGCCCATAGCCAATGTAACGTTATTTTTCTTGTTGTAATACATGTTTTGTGCTTTTCTGATTCCCCTCCATTATTAGCCCCATTCACACGCACCTTGCCCTACTTTGAATATCATTTATCCTATAATGTATGAGTCTCTTAGGTTGACCTCCATGATGCTGTAGACATATAAACTTGTATTAGGCATGCATATTTTCTCCATATTTCACATTGGCAAACTGCTGTCTTTCCAGGCAACTATTTTGCTCACATTTATACGTTTTGACAAGTTGCCTAGTTTGCTCACTAAATTAGTATTATATGACCAGGATTATTTCCTTAAATGTCTTTGCTATTTTCTTGTGTAGTACCCACAACTACTTTATCTTCTTTACATTAAAATAAAATGAGTATTCAATGCTGCTAGATAACACTCAACAGTATAGCTATAGCATGATCTGTTATGCTTGAAGTACCTACCTTCTACCTGTTAAAACCTCACAATATCATTTCTGTATCACAATGTTTTGTTTGCTAGATGTCTCAATAAAAAAAATGATTGATTAAAAAAAAGAAATAGAAGATATTAAAGGGATACTCCACTACCCTTAACCATGTAAGTGTAATTATTGCAGTTTTCATAAAACGAATATGGTTTCCTGGCACTGGAGAATCTCTTTAAGCATTATTTATTTTAGAAACCATTGTAATTTCCTTACTGATGGCTCCATGACACTTTGCTTGTTGTATCTTTATAAAGATGGCCCATTAAGACAGTAAAGTGTTGACGATACATTGACCCAGTAAGAAAAATATGGTTAAAATATTGTAAAATACGATACAGTTACCAGTAATTCATATAACGTCAGTTAAATGCAAGGCTTATTATGATATGTCAAGCTGGATGAGTGTTGCACCACATACAATTTGCAGCTACTGCCTACTTTTGAGTTGTCTACTTTCAAACTGATTTCAACTTATACACAGAATTTTATCTTGAAGGAATCTCTGTTGTGCTCAGAGTGCCCACTTCCTTCCTCTTACCTTGCTGCTAGAATGTAGTCATGAAGTTTGACCTGCAAGAGTTTCCTGCAGAAAGATATATGCATGTTCTGTTCTGAAGAAGGATATTATGGCACTAGAAAAAGTGCAGAGGTGGGTTACAAAATTAATAAAAGGAATGGAACATTTTAGCTATGAAGAAAGGTTAACAAATTTAAACCTCTTTAGTTTAGAAAAATATCGCCTCAGAGGGGATATGATAACAATATACAAATGTATTTGGGGCCAGTACAAACCATTGTGTGGACATCTATTCACAAACAGGACTATACATAGGACACAAGGTCATGCGTTTAGACTGGAAGAAAGAAGATTTAGTCTAAGACAAAGAAAAGGTTTTTTTATCGAAAGAACAATAAGGATGTGGAATTCTATGCGTGAAGAAGTAGTTCTATCAGAATTTGTACAGATGTTTAAACAGTAACTAGATGAATACTTGCAAAAACATATTATTCAATGATATAATTTTTCAACTGTAGGGTAATAGCTTCTTGATCCGAGGATAAATCTGACTGCCATTCTGGGGCCAAGAGTGAATTTTTTTTCTAGTTTGTTGAAAAATTGGAAGTGCTTGAAACTGTTTTTTTTGCCTTCTTTTGGATCAACAGCAAACAACAGATGTGAGGAAGGCTGAACTTGATGGACACATCTCTTTTCAGCCTATGTAACTATGTAACTGTGTTTTGGTATTATGAAAATCAGCTGAGAGAAAGGTAAGTGTGGTTTGTGGGCTAAGTTAAAGCAATGCAAAACAAATTATAGCATAGGTATACTAATTGTTGGGAGTAAAGGGTTGCTGATATTTTGATTTGTTAAATTAGTTGAAACGCTGTCGCTGCATCATCTTTAAGGTTGCATTGTGGAAATTAGTATAGATTTTTTTGTTTTTTTCTTTTCTCTCTCTGGTTTCTCTCCAAACCATTTCAGCTTCACACGTGTATTTTAGTTTTCCTATCTGACATAGAATTACAAATTTTGCTTATTCTGTTGCAGTTTTCCCTACCACCCTTTCTGTCCTCATTAATATAAAAAAGCATGAAAAAAAGCAAAAGCAAATAGAAATGATTCTGCTGAACAGCAAATATATAATTGGTATTAGACTGAATATTTACACCAGGTTTGATGGTCTAGTCTAGTGCCATGTTGATCCTAATGCAGGAGGTAAGCAATATAGATAGACTGCTGGCTAAACAAACTAGCCGTACATAGTATGGCCACGAATGTACGTAGTGGTGAAAATACAATAATAGTTAACAGTTTAACTCAGTTGTAATACATAGAAAAGAATAATCAATATTCTACTTGTTTCTGAAGGCTAGGAATATAGAATCACTCTACAGTAATGCAGCACTGAATGCGTCTACAGGCTGCTCTGTTTCGTGTGTATTTAGAGGGGGAAGGGAAGTGTGTGCAAGGCTTGCCCAAACTCCTCTGGCTATATCTCATCAGGAGATTAAATATCTGAAAATTAAACTAAAACTTGTGCCCAGAGCAAGTTTCTGTACCGCATATGAATAAAAGAGATTGTTTTCTTCCTAAGCACAATTTAATTTCTGCCGATTTGATAAGCAACTTTTGATTACAGATTTGTCTTTGTAGAGGTCACATTTCTAATATTATTATTTTTACACTAAACCTAGACTTTGCTTATACCCAATATGAAAGCATTCATGTTTTTAAATTGTAATACCATCCACTACTTTCAAATGTTGCAAAGGTAGGATTTTTATTCACGGAACAGTAAAAGGTAAGGAAAAACGTAATGCAGTCACAAGACAATAATTAATGGATATCAGCCCATTTACAGCTCTTTTGCAGACATTATAAAGCATAGTCTACAATTAATAGCAGAATCCAGACCAGTAGGGTAAGGAAGGGGGTATGCCCAAAATAGAATCAAGTCATGCCTAAAAGTGGCACTCAGTCTGGTGTGCTTTACTGGCCACCCAACCTAGTGTAGCCCACATACAGACTGCTCTCATATGTGCAAAGGGCCCTGAATTAAGTTTGTGCTATGGTATGGAAGATTAAAAAACAAGAAGAATCATGGTCAAATATGTAGCCGGGTCTAGACACAGAATTCCATAATAGAATACAACATGGTCAATAAATGTAGCTGTGTCAATAATGTAATGTACTTAAGAGATCTGAAAAGAAGAGGAACTAGACCATGGAAATGCACGTGTATATATAGGTTCAGGCAACGAGCGTCGGACAGGACGCCAACCAATTAGTGTATATAAAAGTACTAAGAGTGCTGCTTGCGTCATTTAGGTTTAATTTAGTTCAGAATGATGCGAGTATGACCTAGTGAGTACAATGCTGCATCAAGAATGAGTGTTAGAAATTGATATAACTGTGTCTGAAAGTAATCTAGGGATTTTCCTTTGTGGTAGAATTGAAGTGGGTCAACTCAAGTTGGATTTAGAGTTAGTGGAAATTGTCGTGTTTGCATTGTGTTTTGGATCTAATTTCCTTTTTTTATGTGGATGTGCCAAAATTTTAACAAAAACCACAGAACTATAATTGACTTGACGCAGATGCCTAATTAGATGTATGTTACCTGACAGAAGGTTTGAAAGAAGACCTAAATTGGAAATGGTGGGATGTGTGTAGTAGATGAAGATATTTTGGTCAGTATTTCTACATGTTTTGTACTGAAACTAGGTGTTTATTATGGATGAAAACACATGGATTTGTTTGCTTAACAGTTATTGATGATGAGATGAGAACCGATTTGCAAAATTAAGATTTAAATATAAAAAATAAAAAAAACCTTAGCTTATTTGGAGATTTAGTTGAAATAAAGCATAAATTGTTCATGAACTTTCCACTAAGTACTGTTTAATGAATAAATCCTTAAAAGAACAGTCAAATTAAATAGCGATGTAAAAGTTGTTTCTTTTTTCTGAAAAAGGAAGGACCACCACCAACAGAGACGGCTCTCTAATTAGGTGGTTTAGGCGGCTGCCTAAGGCCTCGCACTGGCTGGGGCCTTGCGGCTGCCTAAACTGCCTTAGGGCAGACTGTGTCGAGTCCTTGGTCCTTGGTGTGCGAGGCCCCTCCTGTCTGATCAGCCAGCCTTCACAGACACAGGTCTGCAGCTCCGCAATGTGCAGAGCTGCAGACGATGTGTCTCGCAAGAACTGGCCAATCAGAGCATTGCCACGGGTTACCATGGCAATGCTCTAATGAGTCTCGCGAGATACATGGTCTGCAGACCGGATATAATGGCCAGCGGACCATGAGGGAACCCACAGTGGACCACCAGGGAATAAATAAAGGTATTTAGTCCCCCCCTCTCCCTATCACCCTCCCTTCCTCTCATATCACCCCCCTCTGCCTCACACCATCACCCCCTCTCCCTCACACCATCACCCCCTCCTTCTCACCATCACCCCCTCCCTCTCACATGACCCCCTTCTCCCTCTCACCATCACCCCCTCCTTCTCACATCCCCCCTCACCATCACCCCTGTCACCATCACACCCCTCCCTCACACATCACCCCTCCCTCTCACATCACCCCTCACCCCTGGACCACCAGGGAATAAATAAAGGTATTTAGCCCTCCCATCCCCCCCCCTTCTCTCACATCACCCCCTTAACACAATTTCCCCTCTCCCTCTCACCATCACCCCCTCTCCCTCTCACCATCACCTTCCTCTCCCTCACATCATCACCCCCTCTCACCATAACCCCCTATCCCTCAGACCATCACTGCCTCTCACCATCACTCCTGTTACAGTTACCTCCAGGCTAGCTGGAAGCTGGACCGCTTGGATAGTCTGGTTCCCCGGTGTAGAGAGAGAGAAGAGCCGCTCCAGTCAGTATACCACAAGAATCCTGTAAATGTAGAATAATCCCACTAACTATGGTACAGCTAGGATACCCTTTTACCCACAAAACAAGTCGAGGCTGCTATTTGAGGGTCAAGAAAGAACTGGCTTTAATGGCACACAGGTATCACTATTTATGTGAAATCTCAGGTCCAGGGAAAGCCCCTCTGGACCTGATGGGATACAGGGACAATGCAAGTAGTTAACCAATAGAAACACAATGTATCTTTTGAAATTGCTACCGCCCCCAGCTTGGAGATAATGAATCCAATGGTTATGACAATGTAATTATCTCCAAGCGCCAACAAAATAGCTTCCTCCTTGTAATAAACTAAAACAAACAAAGAATGAATAACACAGATGAAATTTTGACCAAGAAGCAATTTGGTCCTTGTTTCATTCATTGTAATTTCTATTTGGCAATTAATCTTTCGGCCGAATGGACAAAATACATGAAACTCGGGTGAAAACATGTTCATCCGAAAATAAATCCCCAAGACTTGCGAGAAGTGTCCAATAAAAAGCAAAAAAAAGTATAAACAGTACTCTATATTTAAAATAACATATTTAATAAATATATAATATATACATATAAAAATGTAGATTGTTCTTACTGCTCATCCTTTGTCACATGAACTGCGAACCAAATGGCAGGAAAATGCTCCTATCAGTGTACTGAAAAATATGTACATAATATATAATGTATATATTTTGCAATAAACTGAATGACCCATTTTCATTTCCTTTTGGGTCATCTAGTTTATTTCACAAATCAGTTTTTTGCTTTTTTTGATACTGAAATTCTGCTGATCTGAACTGACATATGACCAAAATGTTTTTTTATTTTTAGGATAAATGGTTCGGCTGAGCCAAATTTTCTCGCCATGCACAAGTCTAACAATATATATACTCGTTTCTAGGTTTCCCCCTAACCTTCAATATGACTAAATCTGTCAACGCCAAACCTTTAAAGCCATACTAATTAGTCTGTGATGACATTTTGATGGCATAGCTGAAAAGCCCAAAATGTCACAAAAATCCTTCAAAGTAACATTTGAGCTTTGCATATGCTAGCAATTTGCCTGGCAAAATATATAGAAGAAAATTGTATTTCCTTTAACTATACACCACGTCCTGTATGGCAAAGCACATGTGTTCTGCGCCTATGAAGGGAGCACATAACCGAGCACTCCATAACCTATGCTCTGTATTGTATATACTCTCATCAAAACTGTGCTTCAATCAGAATTTCTAATGCACTGAATCATTCATGAGGGGCTTCCATGAATTCCATTTAATAAGTGAGGGAATATCTTACAGAACATTGTTTTCAAGAAAACAATGCATTCAATGTCCCTGGTTTGTCTTGATAAGGCTCTGTACCCCTACTGGCTGGACAGTTTTGGCATAATGACAAGCTTTCATGTCTGTCAGGCAGATGGCACCCTCATTAAAGGTAACATGCGGTTTCTGCTTATCTGACTAATCAGACAGCAGTTCCTTATTCAGCATTTTAACAAGTAATGCCATTAAAATTGCTGTTCCACCAACAAACCAATGGTATATTGAAGAGCACTGTTGTATCATACAAAGTCATCTGTTTACAACTCTGGACACGTATACATTAGAAGGAAACAAGAGAAACATAATCCATTAATCTAGCATTTTCATAAAGTTGCTGATATGCTATATTTGTATTTTTTAAATATTTTTTTTCCAGGAGTTGATCTTATCTTTTTATAAAATCTTCCACTGACCTATGCACATTGTTTATCTTATTAGCAAACTGATGTATTACTTGACATCTGTTTATATTTTAGAAAACAAAAAACAACATTGTACGTGCAACAAACATACATAGTTATAGAGACTGTTAAAATTTGTTTAATAGTAATATGGAAACCTGTTTCAAGAGGAATAATGGTGAAGCCCATTTATTTACTTATTTATTTATTTTTTGGTGGGATTTTAAGGACCAGGTCACATGATAGACAATTAAGTAAAAATGTAGTGAAGAAAAGGTGCAAATACATACATAATGATGCGCACACACACACACACACAATAAATAAATAGGGTGAAAAAAGAAAATGCTGTTTGCCATTATTACTTGCTGAAACAGAAGAAAAAAATGGATATACAGCTTCACAACAACTAGCTTGTCATTCTAAACAGATCTAGGTCCAAATTGTTAGGATATAGGATATAGGTATGGGTTAACTCAAAACATGTACTTGAAAGAGAAGCTATCAGGATTTTCAATCACGAGAATGAGGTATCATACATGTAAACATAAATGTATGCGTGTGACAGATTTTGTTCTGTAGGTGTGTAAAAAAGAGGGGATGTTTTCTAGTTACAGGCAATCCATTCATTCATAGCTGTACATATGTACTGAAGCTCAGAATTATGGTACATCAATCAAATAATGCTGTCCATAAGACAGGGGTTAAGGGTAAGATTAATGATCTCACAATAAGCTAAACTGTTGTCTCCCTATAGATCTGGATAAAAGAGATTAAATATTATTGTGATAGATTCCTTTCATATTATTTATTGCTAATGGTCTATTAAAGTAGCTCTGTCACGTTCTGGGATATTTGGGGGAAAGACCCCCTGATGTTGATATCGCTGCTTGGGGTGCAGTGGTCGGGGTAGAAGCATATTTTGCAAAGATCTGCTTCTTGGGGTGCAGTATTAATTAATGAAAAAAATGCATAGACAATATTTGGTTTACGTTCAATTCATTATTTGATCATTTCGTCCATGTTACAACTTCCTTCGAATGAACAAATCGCATGAAAGTTTAATTACTTGACATTCGTCTGAAAACAAATGCCCAAATTTAGTGAATTATTCCACCACAGATGCATTAGCAAAGACTTTACAAATTTGGATTTAAAAATGTTACAGTCCCCAGTTTTGTAAGTAAATGTTCTTTAGATCAATTTTTTTTCATGTCATTTTTTTACAGAGAGAATTGTATTATCACATATCTCATTGACACGATTAATTACATTTGTGCTTTTTTCAGATCATGCTAGAACCCAGCAGGTCTGAACAGTTATTAATGCAATTCCATCATTTGTAGATATTTATTAAAGGGACACTATTGTCACCCAGACCACTTCACCTCATTGAAGTGGTCTGGGTACTATATCCCAGTACCACTTAGTCTTGCAATGTAAATCATTGCAGTTTTTGAGAAACTGCAATAAATACATTGCAGGACTAAGACTGCTTCTAGTGGATGTCAGACAGTCACTAGTGGTTTATCGACTTTAGGTCGCATAACTGACGCTGGACTTGCTCACGTTCTGCATGAGGACATCCAACATCAGTAAAATCCCCATATGGCCCAATACTACCGCAACACTCACCGCAATCTAGCTATATTCCGTTGGATGAAGTTGGAAAAGGGGGAGCGTGGACCCAGCTCCGAGGGATATCAGTGCTGGAATCAGGTAAGTGACTAAAGGTTTTTTAACCCCTTGACCACCAGAGGGTACTATAGTGTTAGGAATACAGATCTGTATTTCTTACACAGTAGAATCTCTTTAACTCCTTAAACCCGGAGGGCGTACTATCACGCCCTATTCTAAGCGGCTCTAAACGCCGCAGGGCGTAATAGTACGCCTTCACGTTTTTTCTTACTTACCCGGTCGCCGGCGATCCCACGCCAGCGATCGCGGTCGGGGGTTCACCTGGGATCCCAGGGAGTCCCCTGCAGCGGATCCTGCCTCCTCGGCCCCCCCCGGCCATTTGAGAGTGAGGTCCTTGCGAGGACCTCACAATCACATGGCCGGGTAAGCTGGCTGCTGCATTGCCAGCAGGGGGACTGCCTGTAATGACAGCTAGTCCCATTGCTGGCTGAATTCAAATAAACAACAGTTAAAATCAGTGTAAAAAAATTAAATTATATACTTAGATCATATATATATATTATATATATATATATATATATATATATATGTGTTCTAAGTATATATATATATATATACACACATATACATATACACTCATACACTGTCTAGGTGTATTTTACTATTAATATATATATATATATATATATATATATAATTTTATATATATATATATATATTAATATCAAATTACACGTAGACTGATACTGATTATATATATATATATATATATATATAATTATTGTTATATATATTTATATATAATATAAAAAAATATGTAAATGCATTTAAAAATAAAAATAACAAATAATAAAAAATAAATAATAAAAAAATATATAGATGTGTGTTATTTCGTTCTAACTGTGTTGTGATATTAATATATATATATATATATATTTATATCAAATTACACGTAGAACAAAATAATATATATATCTATATACATAAATATATATGTATATATCACTATATATACCTATCTATAAATAAAAATATTTTTTTTAAATTATATATATATATATATATACATATTTATACACATATGTATATATATATATATATATATATATATATATATATATATATATATATATATATATATTAATTCTACATATATATTTATGTAATATTTTTACATAATTAGGTATTTTAATTAATTACAATTAGCGGGACCTGCCTGACAACCCATGCCGAAAGTATAGGGAATTTAATTTGCTAGCACCATATTTAACCCTATAACTTTCCAAGACACCATAAAACCTGTACATGGGGGGGTAATGTTTGACTCGGGAGACTTCGCTGAACACAAATATTAGTGTTTCAAAACAGTAAAATGTATTACAACGATGATATCGCCAGTAAAAATGAAATTTTTTGCATTTTTCACACACAAACAGCACTTACACGGATGATATTATTTCTGTGATACTTTTTACTGTTTTGAAACACAAATATTTGTGTCCAGCGAAGTCTCCCGAGTACAACAGTATCCATCATGTACAGGTTTTATGGTGTTTTCGAAAGTTACAGCGTCAAATATAAGGCTTGTGTTTCATTTTTTTCACATTAAAATTCGCCAGATTGGTTACGTTGCCTTTGAGACCCTATGGTAGCCCAAGAATGAAAATTACCCCTATGATGGCATAACATTTGCAATAGTAGACAACACAAGGTATTGCAAATGGGGTATGTCCAGTCTTTTTTAGTAGCCACTTAGTCACAAACACTGGCCAAAATGGCCTTTTTTTGCATTTTTCACACACAAACAAATATTAACGCTAAATTTGCCAAGTGTTTGTGACCAAATGGCTACTAAAAAAGACTGCACATACCCCATTTGCAATACCTTGCACCGTCTACTATTGCAAATGGTATGCCAATATGGGTGTAAATTTCATTCGTGGGCTACTATACAGTCTCAAAGGTAACGTAACCAATCTGTCGAATTTCAATTTCAAACGTAACGTGCTATATTTGACCCTGTAACTTCCCAAAACACCATAAAACCTGTACATAGAGGGCACTGTTTTACACGTGAGACTTTGCTGAATACAAATATGTGTATTTTATTGCAGTAAAAGCAAACAGTATTATGACATTGACAGTTAAAATCATGTAGAACTAACAAATTAACAACATTTCTTATTTTCTCCCATTTTCTTCATATTAAATTATGTTTCATAGCTAAATATTTGATATTAAATGAAAGCCCTGTTTCCCCTGAATAAAATGATATATAATAAGGGTGGGTGCATTTAATATGAAAGAGGTAAATTACGGTTGGACAGACATGTAGCGCAAATGCCAGGTTTTGTTTAAGTTTTGTTTTGTTCACAACGTGTATATTTGGCTCAGTCCTTAAGGGGTTAAACAACTGTGGCTGCATTAGTAGCCTGCTTTGACAACAGCAATATTTTGCACTTTATATAAATGTTTCCTTCTATATACCTACCAATTTATTTTCTTACAAAAGATAATATACTTATATTATACTGTATGGGATGTGAATTTACAATGTATTACACAGAAATCCTAAAAACACTAAGCCATGCTTGGACCATCACAATTGCTGGCATGTTGAAATATTTGTGATTTGAGTTTAGTTTAATACGCTGTCAGAAAAGCTTGGGTGATGTGTTGACAAGTTGAAGGAGTAAAATGTGTTGCATTGAAAAGCACCATTTGAAAGATCTCATTATATATAACTTGTGCCTATACATTTTCTTTCTGACATTTCCCACAATTCGAATTGGCACATTGGGTTCAGAAGTGGAGAAAAAAAAAGATGCAACAAGGAAAACCTATTTTTTTTTCACTTACTTTTTATATCAACTAATGGTAGTTGCATTATGAGCTTTGTGAAGATCCTATAATAAGAGTTGATTAGTGATCCCTGTTACTGATATTGCTGAAAGACCAGTTGAAAGCAATGTTGATTAAATGCAACTCCTACGATCTGCATATGAGTTGCATATACATGAATTGGAATTTTAGTTCAAAGGTCGGTGAAAAAAAGACAAGGAACTGTTTTTGGGGGGGAATATACAAATGCCTTTTAGTAGTGTAGTACTGTGTGACTGTCATATAGATGAAAGCACTTACTTGATCACAGGACAGCAAACTTGACCTTTGCTGAAATTAGAGGTATTTTATTTAAAGCGACACTATAGTCACCCAGACCACTTCAGCTTAATGAAGTGGTCTGGGTGCCAGGTCCCTCAGGTTTTAACCCTTCAGAGAAACTGCTATGTTTACATTTGAGGTTAATCCAGCCTCTAGTGGCTGTCTTCCGGACAGCCACTAGAGGCGCATCTGCGACGCATGAGGCACATTTTGCCTCCATCGCGCAGAGCGTCCATAGGAAAGCATTGAGAAATGCTTTCCTATGGACACTTTGAATGTGCGAGAGGGCACTTGCTGCGCATGTGCATTCGGCTCCGCCGACGTCGGACAGGGGAGCTGACGTAGGCGGGGGAGAAGAGGTTACCAGCGCCGAGGGAGCCTGGCACTGGATTAAGGTAAGCAACTGAAGGGGTTTTAACAACTTTGTTTTCCTGACACTATAGTGATCCTTTAAGCTTCTTTAGCAAAGATGCATTAGTTTTGGATTTAAATTTTACAGCACACAGTTTTGTAAGTAAATGTTCTTTAAATCATTTTTTTTCATGTCAAATTGTACAGAGAGAAATGTATTATCACATATCTCATTGGCACGATTAGGTACATTTGTGTTTTTTTCAGATCATGCTAAAGCCCAGCAGGTCTGAACAATCATTAATGCATTCCCACCATTTGTAAATATTTATTAAAGGGACACTATAGTATTTGTATATCTTAAGACAGGGAACTGTTTTTTGGGGGGTAATATAGGTACTCCTCACTTACTGACTGGGTTCCGTTCCTACGACCCGGTCGTAGAACGAATTGGTCGGTAAGTAAAGAGTTAAGGGATTCCCTGCTCTGCTGCATTCTTTCATGTTCTGAGAAATGTGCCTGAACATAGATGAACGCAACAGAGCAGGGGATCCCTCTAATCTATGTTCGTGGAAATTTCCCCGAACATAGATTTAAGGGATTCCCTGCTCTGCTGCGCATGTTTTTGTTCAGGGACATTTCCCCGAACATAGCCGAACACACAAGAGCAGGGAATCCCTCTAATGTATGCTCGGGGAAATTTCCCAGAACATAGATTAGAGCATGGGTCCTCAAACTCCGGCCCCCCAGATGTTGCTGAATTCTTTGAATTACATAGATAGCCATAGAATCATGGGAGTTGTAGTTCAGCAACATCTGGGGGGCCGGAGTTTGAGGACCCATGGATTAGAGGGATTCCCTGCTCTGTTGCGTTCGTCTATGTTCGGGGCATGCAGCAGAGCAGGGAATCCCTCTAATTCCTATGACGGCTCGCACTTACCACCCCACGACAGAGCTGGTCCAAAGTGCGGGTAGTTGTAAAACAGGTAGGTCGCAAAATGAGGACCACCTGTATACAAATGCCTTTTAGTAGTGTAGTACTCTGTGACTGTCATATACATGTACACAGAGTTTTTTTGTGAATTGCTACATTTCTTGCATTTGACTATCTGAAGCAGTAGTAATTTTAGTGCTGGTAACAAGTCCAGTTTAAAGATAGGCAAACTTGACCTGTGCGGGATTGGAATTATTTTCCAACAATATATAATAAGCACACAAAGTTTGAATGACTTAGAATGAAGTATGTTAGTTTCTCGTTTAGTGGCCACTGCTCTGGCATAGCTTAAAGGAACAATAAATAAATAAGAAATAAGCTCTGAATTGGTAAAGCTGGCCAATGATACTTCCCTTTACTGGATGTCCATTATACATATAGGTAGACATGGTCCCTGCATTATAAGCATAAGCACCATGTGTTATCCTACGGGTTCCTAGTTGGTAGCCCTTATTCTGAATGTTGAAGAAAGATAAAAAAGAATATCAACCAGTGCATATACCAGTGGGTATTACATGACACTATTGAATGCTATGGAAGACTTTTTGCTTCAGGGTGCTACTCACTACTTATAAGACACCAACTGTGGAACCAGCAAAAAAGCACTAGTGTCACAAATACTGGTCAGACTGGCAGTGCCTTCCGCCTTCCAGCCCATGTCCATCTGCTGATGTTTATGATGCGAGGTGGATAAGTACTTGTGTCTCGTGATATTCTAGAGTTCCTTCAGACACTGCTCACTTCTGCTCTCCTTCAATGTATAGGACCTGTGCGTCATTTCTGTAAGTGTGCACATTTCCTTTGGTTTTGAAAATATGACACAGACCAATCATAATCCACATAGGGCTATAAAAGTTTACACTTGCTACTTGACCTTTGCCCTATTGTGGTTACTATTATTATTGTGGTTAACTGAGAGAGTGTTTTCTGATTTTCTGATTCCTGGTTTATTGATCTTGGCTTGTGTTGACTAGTTCGCTTTCTGTATCCCTGGCCTTGGCTAATTTATCGATTCTGTGTACCTCTACTATCCTTGACATTGACTTGCTTCTTGACTCAGCTATTTATGTATAGTTTGTATGTTAAATGAACACTATCGGTACCCAGACAATTAATGTCATTGCATTAACTCCTAAAATGGAGGCTTTTACCCCATTAAGGATGGAGGCAAACTAAACCTTGAATTTGAGCTTTAGGTTTGTTCCACCATAATTTAAGTGTTTCTTTGGCATTTAAGTGCCCATAGACATAGTATACACATATTGTTAAAGGACAGAAAGGGCCTTAATTTAACATCCTAAATGCATGCCCAACATTACGTGTGAATAAAATTATAAAAATGATAAATGTGTTTAGTACCTAAATTAATTTTTGATAGTTAACACTAATCCTATACCAGCCCCTACACTAACGCTATTACAACCATACCCCTTACTCAATGCTTACGCTAACTCTAACCATATCTCTACCATAATCTTACCCTCAACACTAAACTATCTTTAACCATAAAACAGCGTTAACTCATACCCAGTATTAACCCCTACCTTACCCTAACCCTACCCTAGTCTGATCCCTAATCCTAACCCCACTCTAACCTAACCCTAATATTAATTCTGGTATAAGAAATATGTTTTACTGTATTTAACACAGTAGATGGTGGTAAGTAGATACCATCTACTGTCCGTCTTCAAAATTGTTCTTTGTGTAATTCTGTATAGAGTCCAAGTCCCAGATGATTATATAGAGATCGGTGTTGGGCAGTTGGCAAAGCTAGGGGCAGGATGGTAAACCATGAAACTGCCCACAGCCCAGAAAAACTGCAGCTGAGGCCGATCGCACAGCCTCTGTTTTTATGAATGAGTTAAAGGGCTCTGCACAGTGCTTAAGATGTGGATTTCACTGTAAGGGCAGCACTGGGACCTACTACCCTGCCTGAAATCTGTTATAGTTATTATCCCAGTCAGCAAGTGCTACTCAGGAGAATGTATATAGTGCTCTCAAACTTGAATTTTTACTCAAAAGTATAATTACTTCTTTATTTAAATATTAAGGAGACAAATGCTGTTAAATTGACCTTTCAGTCATGGCAGGGACTTTTCATCAGAATGGCACATTGTTAAAAAATAACAAATATATGGGGTGGAAATAAAGAGCATAAGGTGAAATTTATGTCAAGGTAAAATGAAAAAGAGGTTTGGGGTATATGCTAGAAACCAACCACACCACAAGTGAAAACATTTCACAAATCAAAGAAACACACATTACTGGGAATCTAACATACAGTAGTCACGGTATAGAAATAGTTGACTGTGAAAGGGAAATAGATACCGCAGACCACAAAGCATGGACATTTAGATTGGACCATGCATAAACCCTACACCTGGAACAGATTCTATGTCAACAATGATATACTATCTACTTCCCCAAACTGCAGGCCCTATATACCTTATGGAACAATTGATATAACTTAAGCAAAGGTAAATCAAACTTCATGACACTGACCTCTGACCCCTCCCTTTTCTTATAGATATGTTTGTTTTTATTTTAATATCCATTTCTTCATCTCTGTACCTAGATACATTTCCCCCTCCCTTACATTTATTGCAAGCTCTCTGACCCTCACATCTCTTTATTCAACAGCCTGATTCCCCAACTTTGCAAGCCCATTCCTTCAGTGAGCAAGCCTGATCGTCTGCAAAGCCTGATTCCCCAACTTTGCAAGCCCATTCCTTCAGTGAGCAAGCATGATCGTCTGCTCTCTGTAACCTCCTCCTTTGGCCTTACGCAATGGTCCAATTTAGCAACCCGTACAGCAGGAAACACTCTTGATCTTGCCTTCATCAACCTCTGTACTGCCTCTAATCTCTCCAATATTTATGTTCCTCTATCTGACCACCATATGCTGACTTTTGACAATGGCATACCTAAGACCCAACTGACACCACCGTCTGAACATCACTCTCACAGAAACCTCCAATGTCTTGACCTAGAGCATTTCTCCACTAATCTCCAAACTCTCCTTTTACCTATCTCAAACCTCACCTGTCCTAGTTCTGCAACCTCTTTCTACAATTACATCCTCTCAACTACACATCATGGCACCTTGTACATTTAAACGCTGCAGGCCCCCCCAACAACAACCCTGGCACACCAAGCTCACTCAATACCTCCAAAAATGCTCCAGAACTGCTGAACGCTGTTGGAGAAAGTCTCACTGTGCAACTGACTTTCTCCACTATAAATTTATGCTGAGCTCATCCAACTTGGCTCTTTCCTCTGCAAAAGTTAATTACTTCAATACCCTCATAACCACACTCCCCGCGAACCCAAACAACTATTTCACACATTTAACTCTCTTCTTCGCCCTGCTGTTCCTCCTCCACCTACTAACTTGACCGCCTCAGACTTTGCAACTCACTTCACAGACAAGATCTCTACAATCAGAGAAGAGATCTCTCATCTTTCTTCTTCCCCTTACAATACTTCCCCTAACTTCACTCCCTCTGCTGTTCTATGTTCATTCGCACCCGCTACATTGGAAGAGGTTTTTGCTCTGCTCCAGTCCTCCCACCCCACCACCTGCTCCCTAGATCCAATTCCCTCGCATCTCATCCGTATTCTGTCTTCTTCTCTTTCTCTACCTCTCACTAAAATTCTCAATTTCTCTCTCTCTCCTCTGGTATATTTCCATCGCCCTTCAAACATGCAAGTGTATCCCAATTCTAAAGAAGCCCAATCTTGACCCTAACTCCCCATCCAACTATCGTCCTATCTCGCTACTGCCTTTTGCATCCAAGATCCTTGAAAAAATTGTGTATGCAAGATTGACAGACTGCCTCGAGTCCAACTCTCTGCTTGACCCGCTTCAGTCTGGTTTCCGCGCTAAGCACTCTGTGGAAACGGCACTGACCAAAGTATCCAATGATCTACTCGCTGCAAAATCTCGTGGTCACTACTCTATCCTAATTCTCCTTGACCTGTCTGCGGCCTTTGACACTCTTGATCATCAACAGCTTCTTCTCATCCTCCGCAATATCGGTCTACAAGATATTGCTCTCTCCTGGTTCACCTCCTAAATCTCCCAGCGCTCTTTCAGTGTTTTTTCTCTGGCTCTACTTCTTCTCCCCAACTCCTCTCTGTTGGTGTCCCCCAAGGTTCAGTCCTTGGTCCCCTACTGTTCTCCATCTATACTGCCTCCCTTGGTTTCAGCAAAAAAAGCTCCTTTGGCTTCCAATATCCTTTCTATGCAGATGACATGCAAATCTACCTGTCCTCTCCTGATCTCTCCCCGTCCCTCTTGACAAGTGTCTCTTACTGCCTCTCTGATGTTTCTAACTTGATGGCTGCCCATTCCTTAAACTAAACTTGACCAAAACTGAAATTCTGGTCTTTCCTCCCTCAAGTGTTGTTACTCCTTTGTCTGTCTCCCTCCAAGTCAATGGTGCTACCATCAGCTCCACCACGCAGGCTCGCTGCCTAGGTGTTCTCTTTGACTCCGACCTCTCCTTCAAGCCTCATGTTCAATCTATCACCAAATCCTGTCATTTCCATCACAAAAACATTGCGCGCATCCGCCCCTACTTAACGCCAGATGCGACTAAGGTGTTGGTCCATTCCACTGTCCTTTCTCGCCTTGACTACTGTAATCCACTTCTCAGTGGTCTTACGTGCTCCCAACTTGTGCCATTACAGTCCATAATGAATGTGGCGGCGAGGCTCATCTTCCTGTCCGCCCGCACCTCCCATGCCTCACCCTTCTGTCAGTCCCTACATTGGCTTCCTATAAAATATAGAGCTCAATTTAAAATTCTGGTTCTTGCTTTCAAATCTCTACATAAAGCTGCTCCCACCTATCTACCCTTTCTTATACACAAGTATGTCCCGTCTAGGCCCTTACGATCTGCTGAAGACTTACGTCTATCTTCGGTCCGTACTCCCACCTCTGATGCTCGCCTTCAAGATTTCTCGAGGGCTGCACCGTTCCTGTGGAATTCGCTTCCCTCCTCCGTTAGATGCTCACCCAGTCTCCACTCCTTCAAAAAATCGTTAAAAACCCACTTCTTCATAAAAGCGTATCAATTAAACTGCTAATAGCTCCCGACTGATTCCTCTTCTGCAACTGTCACTAGTCTAATACTATCCTTACCTTTTTGTGTCATTTAACCCCACTCCATCTAGCATGTAAGCTCATTGAGCAGGGCCCTCAACCCCTCTGTTCCTGTGTGTCCAACTTGTCTGGTTACAACTACATGTCTGTTCGTCCACCCATTGTAAAGCGCTGCGGAATTTGACGGCGCTCTATAAATATCATAATAATAATAATAATGACATCTATTTGTCTGACTACTATAGGATGAAAAAAATTCCTAGGGGATTTAGGATTAAGAATGTTTCTAACTATTGGCGGCAATAACCCCGAGATGAGATACAAGTGGATTGCTATTATAAATAAATGAATGTCCTGTTGATTGCATTCTGGCTGTCATTGAGGAAGTCACAAGGAAATTGAAGATTCTGAGAACTAAAATTTCAGACTATGAAGTAAAGCATACACCTGAATTAAAAACCTCTAAATGTGATGAGTTCATTTTAAAAAATGTCGGAGGATCTCAAAGCATATAAAGGTGCTTTCAATTCAGAAAATTGATCATGGCCTTAATGTCTGCTCTGAACACAGAGTTT
Organism: Pelobates cultripes; assembly: GCA_933207985.1. Lineage (NCBI taxonomy): Eukaryota > Metazoa > Chordata > Amphibia > Anura > Pelobatidae > Pelobates > Pelobates cultripes. Next base: position 277,354,862 of record OW240912.1, read on the forward strand.
ACAAATGGCTTTCAGGGGAGTCTGCTAAAGAATCAAGTGGCATCCCCCCAAAGAATCAAGTGGCACCCATGGCAGGTACAACTGATTTTACATTGAGTGAGTCTGTTTCTGTCTCGGGCATCCAACAAGCTCTCTTACATCGAGCACCCCCTCATCCTTATTGTAACCAAGTGTGTAATAGTTTTAGAGCCATATCTGGGACTCCACTGGGAGCTTATACCAAGTAATACAAAAAGTGGCAGCACAAGAGGAGGACCATTACTCAGAGAGTAGCATCAGCTAATGAGTGTCTTTTTGAGTCCATTGATCACTGTCTTCAAGAAACCAGTCTAAGCATTACCAACTTGTGTGAAAGCCTCCAAAGATGTCACCCAGAAACTTGAAGAGATTTTCGATTCAAAGGTTTTCTTGATCACTATTGATATTAATAGCCTCTACACAATAATTCCACATGATGATGGTGTTGAGGCTATGCATTAGATCCTTACCGATGCTACTGATATAGTAAGTTACCCAGTTGAATTCATCCTTGAAATGTTTTTACTTCCTTTGAAATTAAACTTTAGGTTTGAAGACAATTTCTACATGTAATTGACAGGCACTTCTATGGGGGCAGCAATGGCCACCATGTACACAAATGCATTCATGTATGTCTATGAGAATAATTAAATACTTTCCATTTGCTTTTTGAACATTCTGGCTAACAGGAGATGATATTTTACTTCTATGGACTGATGAAAAATGAGAATTGGTCACTATGCTGGAACACCTGAACAACCACCCTAACTGAGACTGTCTTACAAACACAGTGACCATACAATAACATTTTTGGATTTACAAATCTTTATTTTAAATCATAAAATTGAATACAACCTTTTATCTAAACCAATACGTCATAATGTGATCTACACACATCCAATTTTTATCCTCCTAAACTGAAGAAATAATAGCCTATATCACAATTCTCAATGCTCAAAAATGATATTGCCTTCAACAGATTAAAGCAATGAAATCTTGATTCCACCAGAGAAGCAACAGTAATACCATTACCTAATAAGCATTGACTAAAGTCAAAAGCCGATTCGGTCAGCAAACCAGAATGGATGAAACTACATTTAGATGAGCTGTCTTCCTGCAAATGTACACTACTGCATCTCACTAGATGATTAGGGTCATCAGTGACAATGCATGATACAGATAGACACTTAACATCCAGTTATGTTTCCCATACCCTCCACGTATTAGCTGTAAGTGGGGGTCTAACATTACTATTTGGTACTTTTTTGCCTTCTTTTGGATCAACAGCAAAAAAAATGTGAGGAAGGCTGAACTTGATGGACGCAAGTCTCTTTTCAGCTATGTAACTATGTAACTTGCTTTTCACATTCAATACTTCTCCATTAGATAAGTCACTCAGAATCCTGAGTGTTATTAATGCCTCTGCTGTACAGCCTGTAACCATATGACACTCAGTAAGACCTTTTGCCATCCCTTTTCAGGGAAGAATTGCTATATCAAACACTGTATCATGTGTACTACGGAATATATTGTATATTGAATTCAATAACAATCAGCATTAATTCATATGTGGGCATAGGTCACATAATGCTCATAATGATCCTACTAATGCTACACCTGTAGTGAGACATTTCATAGAGGAGAGCCACCCACTAACCTCCTAAAGATTTATGGACATTGATCATGTCCCTGCATTGAGTAAAGGGGTGACCAGGAAAATGAACGTTTGATGCAAGAGGCATATTGAATCTATGTACTTGATACGCTTAGTTCCAAGGGACTTAACGAAAAAAACCATTTAATTGCTTTTTGGATGAAAGATGAACTTGTGGTTGTAAGTCACTGATGTATGGCTGTTCTCTACACTGTTCTATTTAACAGATTTAATATGAGCTATTTTTTATGCATATTTTGGTAAGTTTGAATGTTTACCTGTGCACATCATTGCGACTTCTAGTTATCATATGTTTAGATTTTCTCATATGCACTGTTCAGCTGCAAATAAAGCATCTTCATCTTTATATATTTTGATTCTTTTTTTTGTCACATGATTCAAGTATTTTCTCCTTCTCACGATAGCTCACGTATCAATGTTTATATTTGGGTACTTCAGCAATTATCTTTATTCAGTAATATGCCATATGAGCAATAGGCACAGTTTGTCATTGTATTTTGTGTTTAGCACGCAATTGTGGACCGGAAGTTGCAGTTTTTAAAATTGATGTGATTTTTGTTGCTCAATTAATTGCTACTAAGTTATTATTTACTAAGTAGCAAATTTTTATTTTATGTAGTTATACACAATGCTTTGTGGTCTGCGGTATCTATTTCCATAAAATGATCACAATTGTCTCTAGTCTTTGACTACTGTTCATTAGAGTAAGTATAGTCTCCAGTAAGAAATCCAGTTTTTGTGTGTAGTCAGAGTATCTTTTAGTCTCACTTATATAGTTCAGAGTGATCATAGCATGCCTAGCAGTGCTCGAATAGAATGCATCTGGGTAAGAAAAAAGACTTGTGGAATGGTAAGAATAATCTTTTTGCCACTTTCAGGGTTTTCTGTAATAGAGTTCATAGTCTGTAGGGAGGAGGATTGCCTACAACCCCCTCCACGACCCATAGGACCCATTAACACATTACAGAGTGCACTACTGTAGATTATATATATATATACCTGATCAACTCTATGCGAAGGAGATGTGTTGCACTGCGTGAGGCAAATGGTGGTCACACCAGATACTGACTGGTTTTTGGACCCCCCGGACCCGCCAATACAGTAAAACTGCACATTTTAGAGTGGCCTTTTATTGTAGCCAGCCTAAGGCACACCTGTGCAATAATCATGCTGTCTTATCAGCATCTTGATATGCCACACCTGTGAGGTGGATCGATTACCTCGGCAAAAGAGAAGTGCTCACTAACACAGATTTAGACAGATTTGTGAATAGTATTTGAGAAAAATATGCATTTTATGTAGGAAAAGTCTTAGATCTTTGCGTTCAGATCATGAAAAATGTCCTCCCTCCAGGCTCTATCACTGGGCATTACCTTGCAGGCAAGCACATCACCTTGTGTAACTTTAACTTCCCTGGTTTTAACACAACAATACACATAACTAATAGTTAGTTATTGGTTGTGGTATTTTTTATAGTTATTTCTTGTTTTAGTTTTTTTTTCAAAGTACATGCTTTGTGTAGTGACACTCTTCAATAATACATTACACATGCATGTAAGCAGCATGTTAATGTACATACGTACATCAAAAACACTACACCAACACAAACATACAATAGAAATATTACATACGCTAATATACCCCGCACTCTATACATATATTATATTGTACAAATTATACTTTTTTAAATGAGGTAGACAGCCACTTTATGCATCTTAGCACTGCAATGTAAACATTTTCTAAAACTGCAATGTTTTAGATTGCAGTGTTAAAGGGTCATGGACACTGCATCCAAAACACGTTGATGAAGTCGCCTGGGTGCCTATAGAATATCTTTAGAAAGGTTGTATACCTCTAGAGCGGCAGTGCCCAAAAATTAGATCCTCAGATGTTAGAGACCCCACAACTTACATGATGCTTTTCATGCCTTTAGAATGAGAAAGCATCATGGAAGATGTAGTTTTAAAACATCTGAGGATCTACCTTTTTGGCACCCCTGCTCTAGAGAGTCCATGGAGGAGAAAATAAATGGGGTCCTAATAAATATACAGGGCACCTGAGGGTAAAACTATGTAGAACATGTTACTCTACCTAGTCCTGTAATGTGTGTGGACAAAATGTGTATAGATAATAGAGGTAAAACTACATATATATTCAGGGTTTAAATAGAGATAGTAGTTAACATCCCCACCCTATGAATATAGTATGAGTATTGGGCACAAACATACATGACGTGAATTTTCAGAGACTCGATTTCCAAAAGAAAACCCTGAAGTGACGCGGCAGAAATGGATGTGGCCACCTCGTCACAGAAGAATGCAGAAGGAGATTGGGAAGTGGGAGATTTGATAATTTCAGTACTTGGTTCCTGAATCATTCTAAAGAAGCTGCTATGGCCCTCAGCCATACACAGTGTGGAAAGTGAGCCCTGTCTAAATGCTTCTTACTTGTGAGTACCCTGTTTTAATTATATTGATAAAATATTTTAATACAGTACTACTCTATGTATATACCCCTTTGAGTCACCCCACAGGACAAATTGAGAAGACAAGTGGCACTAAGAAGGGGAAGGGTCACCTGTACGGACCCTGTGTTAGCTCAAAAATATTTCAGTGTTCCCTTGTCACTCTTACAAATTGGAAGCCGTACAAAAAGTTTTACACTATTAGGTTTTATTTTATTTCTTTTTAAGGACATTGGGTGACCTAAAAGACCCATATATAACACTTGTAAGGTATTAAGTGTGATTTATGTTATTATTCACTTGCTCACTTAATAAGTGCTTCACTATAATTTTGTTATTGTATTTTTACCATGTTGTGTGTTATGGAAGGTAGAACATTTTAGTGTGACAGCACCTGAGATTTTTAAAACACCTGTGCTATACACTTGCATGCTTGCATTTTTGGGATATTTACTATAAATTAAGCACTGGTACTGTATATATTTATACAGGAGTTGAGATGCACGTTTTGGTGTGTAAGCATGAATCTGTCTGGGAAATAAAAAAATAGCATCTCAAAAGACATCTTACACAAATGTGGCTACCAATCAGGTAAGGGGGTGTTCTATCATCAGGTGGGGTCTACATCAAAGTTCACTAGTCAAAAGTAAATGACTCCCTCCTAGACAACCAACAAATAAATGCAAAAAATCTTACAATACTTTAAGGGCAAACCGGCTGATGATACCTCTCCCATGAACACTCCCTCATCCAACTGGGCTCCTGAGTCAAAAAGGCTAGAGAAAAGCAGATTTCCATTCTTCTCACTGACATCCACACTCTAGAAACACACCTTAAAACTATCAAAGACAATACTACACTCCCCAATTACACAAGCTGAGAGAAGAACAAACAGCAATACTAAAAATAAAGGCTAAACAGGAGTGGAAAGATGCTTGCTAGGGCCCTTAAGCAAAGACTTCAGAAAATCCTACATCCCCAAGATCAAGGATGACAAGGGTGGCTGCCACCAATTAACATCTGACATCGCTAAAACTTTTCAAAATGTCCACGAATCCCTGTACTGATTAGGTAAACCCTAAACGTATGATGCAGACAGACAGAGATACTTACAAACAAATATCATACACAAACTGACACCAGACATCCAAGATTGCCTTGATAAACAATTCACATACAAAGAACTGCAACACATGGTTAAGAAAGACCCAATGGAAAATGTTCTTCCCACAGCTAGGCTCCCATTTGTTACAAGCCTTCAATTCTGTTCCTTTTGGTGCTACATTTGGTCCCAGGGCTCTTGAAGTGACAATTACCCTTATCCCTGAGCCCAACAAAGACTTCCCATTATGTTGCAATTATAGATTAATGATGTTGCATGCTGGCAAACAGATTAAAACCACATATCTCAAGGCTGGCCCACTCTGATCAGGCGGGTTTTGTCCCCGGCAGGGAGGCCAGGGACAACACCATAAAAATTGTAAACCTCATACACAAAGCAACTTCTCATCGTACCCCGACATTACTAATAAGTATAGACGCTGAAAAAGCATTTGATAGGGTGGACTGGTTCCTTCTCTTCTACCCTATGCAAGTGGGGATCACTGGCTGTCTTGGGTATGGGCATCATACACTGGCCAACAAGTACGAGTCCAAGTTACCGGCACCTTATCAGATGCACTACACATTAAAAACGGCACACAACAGGGGTGCCCTCTCTCACCCCTATTTTTATCCTTAATCTGGGACTAACCGACCTGTTCAATTACTACTTGGCCACACACACAACTGACTAGGATCCTGGTATGGTGTCACAAAGACAATCAGGCACATTGGAATGGCCTAGAGTTGTACAACAAATCTGAGCGACTAATAGATATATAGAAATAAAAGGTATAAATGTGTGAGCGCTCCAACTCACTCTATGCACACCCTAGCTACGAAAAAATAATACAACTCTCAATTTCAAAAGATCAGTGTTTCCAAATATAAGCAAAGTTATATTTACCTCATATGAATAGTATATATAATAATTCAAAACGGATAAATCATATGACAGTATATATAAATTTATCAGAGTCATTATTCAATGTTTATTATTTTTATTGCAGATTAGATACACAGTACATATTTTTTTTCTTTTTTTTGTAAATATGATTTTTTATTGAACGCTTGTTGTATCATACACAGATTTATGCATGGGGATCAGATGGTGTGCATGGAGACTCGCAGGTCTCTGTCGTATATACCACATACCATATGTACCTGTGTGAGCTCGCAGACTCCATGGTTTTCAGTGCTGTATTTTGGCTCGCAGGCCTCCTGTCTCACCTGGTATGTGTTCTCTCGTGCCCATGTCTTACAACCTTCCCTTTTTGCTATCTGTGATGTGCGTTTTTTCTGTTGTGATGTGTGGTCTGCGTGACTATACTCGTGTGTCCGGTGGGTTCTCTTTTATATTAGGGGTTTGATATTCCCCGGAGTAATTGCTCTATTACGTTCTTGTGTGTCTATCTCCTCACCTCCGTCTCCCTGTGTTCTTCTTAGCAGTTAGTTAGTCTGATCAGTTATTGTCTATGGGTGTCTGGTAGTTTGTTGTTGTGCATGGGCGGTGTCGTGACGTGAGGTAACGTCCCCACTCTATTAGTCTTCCGCCTCGTAGTCATTAGCTGTTATTGCGTTTCCTGTGTGAGTTATCTTGTCCGGTTTTGCCTGTTGTGTTCGTGTCCCTGGGTGTCAGTTAGTATGTGTTTGTGGGTGTTTGCAACTATATTGTGCCTCCGTCATTCTCTCTGTGTGTGATGTCTACTTTTGTTGTATCTTTATGTGTCCCCTTGTGTGTTTATCTGTTTTTCCCAGTTTTAGGGGGTTGGTATCCATTTGCTCTTTACTCCTGTTCCGCTTTCAGTTCTGTCAGGTGAGCTCCCTGCGGTTTCAACCTTCATTGCCGTCATGTGCAATGAAGCTCTCTCTTCGTGTTTGCCCTGGGTTAGACAGGGAAGTTGGAATGGGTTAAGGCAAGGTGGGGGGAGGGGGGATTGAGTCTGCAATCTCCCTCGGTGCGCCTGGGCCTGCCACGCCTACATTCGTCCCACCCCCTGTCCCAGTGCATCTCGTCTTCCACCTCCACCTAAGTGCTGTGTAGTATCCAGGGTGTCCACCTTTCCACATGTTTGTCGCTTCTCCCTGGAATCTGCTATTTTGGCCTCTGCTATCCTGATGTCTTCTACCCTGCGTTTCCATTCTTCTATCGTGGGTGGGTCGTGGGTGGGTTTTCCTTTTTCCAGTGCAGTGGGACCAGGGACTTGGCCGCGTTTAGTAAGTGCCTCAGTATCGAACTCCTGTAGGAGGGTATTGGTCGTTCTGTATGATGTAGAAGAGCAGTCACCATCATCAAATGTGTGGGTTCGTCTAGTATCTGCTTGATTTCCCATTGAATGCTCTCCCAAAAAGGTTTTATTTTATTGCAGTCCCACCAGATGTGCCTTAAGGTGCCGGGTTCCTCCCCGCATCTCCAGCAGGTGTTCGGAATTGTCGGGTTGTATCGGTTGATCAGGGACGGTGTATGATAGCAGTGTGTCAGTAGCTTAGAATTTACTTCCTGGTAGTGGGAGCTGGAGGCGCTTTTGTGTTGTAGGGTAAGTATCTTCCCCCATTGGTCGTCCGTGAAGGTCTCCTCTGTCCAGTCCTCCCATTGTCTTTTGTATAAGTTGTTGTTAGTACGGTTTGACGTCAGTAGGTTTGATATAATGTGGAAACCCTACCCTCCACCGCTGGTGTCTGTGTGCATAGGTTTTCGTACCATGTTAGTTCTCTGTGTATCTTGCCTCTGTGTGGTAGGTTGTGATAGTAGTGCTTAAGCTGGATGTAGTGGAATTGGTGCATTAGCGTGGGTGTTTCTTCGTCCGAAATTACCCTTAATGGTTGGACTCCCGTATTGTTCAGGACTGTGTGTATTGGTGTGTATACATCTCGGTCGTCTATTGGCCAGGCAATCGGTGGAAGGCTGTCTCCCATGTTTGGGTTGTACGTGATGGATATCAGGGGACTGGGTTTGGGCGAGATCTGCTGCTCCTTTCTTATTGTGGACCAGTGCGTCAGGGCGTCCCTTTCATTGTACCACACCAGTGTATGCAGTTTTTTGTCTACAGTATCCCTCCAAAGCTGGACCCATCGTTTGTGTGGCGTGTCCATGTGTAGTTCTTTGAGTCTCTGTAATACCGTTGCCTGATGATATCTTTTGATGTCAGGTAGAGCCAGCCCACCATAACTCCTCGGGAGTCAGAGTTTTTCGTAGCTTATCCGTGCCCTTTCTCCCTTCCAGACATATTGTACGAATGCTGTTTTGAGTGCCGTAAAGAATGTGTGTCTGTGGTGCTGTGTGTAGGAGGTATAATATCCATGGTAAGATGTTCATCTTTAAGACTGCTATTCTCCCGATCCAGGTTATGTGGGGGTAATTCCATCTTTTGAGGTCTTCTATGATGTGTGTCAGGAGTGAAACATGGTTGTGGGTATAGATGTCCTTTGTTGTATGTGTTATCCACAGTCTGAGGTTACCCATTCTGTCTGTGCACCAGTGGAATGGGAACTTCCGCTTTAGTTGCTCACATTCGTTATCCGGGACCGTGACGTTGAGAATTTCACATTTGGTCAGGTTCAGTTTCAATCCGGACATCCGGCCATAGTTTTCGAATTCTTCCATTAGTGGTGTAATTGAGTCTAGTGGATTATCGAGAAAAAACATCATATCATCAGTGTATGCGGCGACTTTGTGTTCCTGTTCTGTATTTCTCAGTCCCGTTATCTTCTCGTTTCTCCTGATGCTTTCTAATAAAGGTTCCAGGGTGAGGGCGAATACCAGGGGCGATAGTGGGCACCCCTGTCTCGTGCCGTTTTTGATGTCGAAACCGTCTGTAAGTGCACCAATCACCCTGACCCTGGCGGTCGGTTGACTGTAAAGTGCGGTGATCCATGTAAGCATACCCATGCCTATACCTGTCGATCGTAGTGTTTCCATCATGAAGCTCCAGTCCACCCTATCAAAAGCTTTCTCTGCATCTGTGGAAAGTAACAGCAGTCTTGTCTCCGTTTGTTTGGCCAGATGTTGTATGGCAAACAGTCGTAGGGTGCAGTCTCGTGCTTCACGTCCTGGTATGAAGCCTGTCTGGTCTGGGTGTACTAATCGTGCCATATGGATTTGTAGTCTCATCGCCAGGATTTTGGAGAAGAGTTTGATGTCTGTGTTAAGGAGCGATATTGGGCGGTAGTTACCGACTTGTTCAGTGTTTTTTCCTGGTTTGGGCATCACTGTGATGGTAGCCTCCAGTGCCTCCCTATGGTAGGTATGTCCGTCTCTTATGCTGTTGAGCGCCTTGGTCAGGTACGGTAATAGTATGTGTCCGAATTTCTTGAAGTATTGCACGGGGAAGCTGTCTTGGACGTTTTTGCTGTTTTTAGTGCCTGTCGTATTTCACCCTCAGTGATAGGCTAATCTAATTCCTCTGCTTCAACCGCTGTGAGGGTGTTTTGTTGTAAGTTGGTCAGGTATTCTATCATGTCCGCCTGCCTCGTGGTTGGGGATTGTCCGTCATTTCCTTCGTGTGTGTTGTATAGTTTCGTGTAGAACTTTTCAAATTTGTCTGCGATTTCCTTTGGGAACTGCGTTGTTTTACCCTGCGCTGTTCGGATGGTGTGGACTTGTGCCCTATTTTGTGTGCCTCTCAGCATCCGTGCGAAGAGTTTGCCCCCTTTATTGGCGTGCTTGTAGAAGAATGCACGCGATCGCTGTATAGTTCTGGCGTGTTTGAGTTCAAGGAGCTCTACCAATTGTCTTCTGGTGGACATTAGGTCTCTGTAGGTCTGCTCCTGTTGATCGCGTTTGTGAGTTAATTCCAGGTCGCTGATCTTCTGTGTGAGGCCTATGATCTGGTGGCTAGTTTCTTTCTTCTTTTGGGTGGCTATTCGGATGAGGTGACCTCTGACAATGCTTTTATGAGCTTCCCATACGGTCATGTCTGATACTCCTTCTGTGACATTCTCCGCAAAGTATTGATTAAGGTGTTCCACCACCTGTGCCTGTATTGCCGCATCTATCAGCAATGAGTCATTCAGCCTCCATGAGGTTATTGTCGGTCTGAACAATGGTGATGTCATAGACACTTGCACCACACTATGGTCCGACCACGTCGTGGTGAGGATGTCAGCCCTCTGGAGGTATGTGAGCCCCTCTTGTTGCACGAATATATAGTCAATTCTGGTGTACCTATGATGTAGCGTGGAGTAATAGGTGTAGTCCCTTCCCTCTGGCTGCAGTGCTCTCCAGGTGTCTACCAGCCTTATGTCTCTAAGAGCTTAACATATGGTTTTAATCGCGGAGTCTGTGACGCTGCTGCTTCCCGTGGTGGTATCTGTTTGAGGGTCCAGGGGTACATTGAGGTCCCCTTCAAATAGGAGGGTTCCTTCCGTGAATCAAAATAGCTTTGCCATTGTTCTTCTAAGGAAGCTGGCTTGTCCACTGTTTGGAGCGTAGACCGTAGCGAACGTGTATATTTCCTGCGCTATGCCTCCTTTAATGAAGAGAAATCTACCCCCCGTGTCTTCCATCTTGTCCATAAGGGTGAATTGTAAGTGAGATGCCAGTAATATTGCCGTCCCTGCTTTGCGGGCTGATGGGTGGGTGCTATAAAAGTTTGTTTGGTAGATTTTGTCCCGTAGCAACTTGTTAGTTTCTGGTCTGAGTTGTGTTTCCTGTAGGAGGACGACTGATACATGTTGCTGCTTGAGGTTGCGAAGGAGGTGTGATATTTTCTCCGGGGTGTTGAAGACCCTGCAGTTTTGTGTTCGAATCACTAGGGGTGTCGGTGTGTACGCCATTTTGCTATATCCACGTGGGTGCTGTTCAGTGAGTCCGCCTCCGTGTCCGTGAGGGCAGCGGTTTTCACATCCAGCGGGCGGGCCCGAGCGCCACTCAGAGGGTGGCTACTTGGGACTGTAAGGGGGGGAGCAGTGGGTTTAGGAGTAGTGTGTAGGTGTGTAAGTGGTGCGACTAGGTGTGGGTGGTAGGTTGTGTTGGAAGCTGTGTGTGTCCCCGATCTGCCGATGGGTCTAAGGCGTTTGTTTCGTGAGGTCGATCGGGGGTGTTAGGGGTTTTGTGGTACCCCGATATAGGGTAGCTCCGTGTGTCTGGGTAGATAATCAGTGCCATACTGTCGGTCAGTTCTCCCGGCTAGGCATCGGCAGTGGTCTCCCAGTGGATATTCTACACGGATTATGTGTCGGGTGGTGGCCTGTGCCTTTCGGGGTGTATCTCTCCCGTTATGTCAATTGGGGTAGTGTGTGGTAAATTATTTGTGTCCCGTGGGTCTGCGTTATAATTATGGTTTGATAGATGCACTCATGCTATTTTGTTTTGTTGTCTGAGATATAACCTTGTCGGTGGGGTAGTTGTCTGGTTCGCCGTTTGTGGATAGATGTCTGGCTAGTCTGCTATTGAGTGTCTTGAGTGAGGTATCGTCTCCCTTTGTGTCAATTCGTTGTCTTACGTGGTGTGTGTGCTGATAGTTTTTCTTGTGAGTGGTGTGAGTCCAGTAGGGCATGGGATGTAGCGACTATGTGCATGGTGGTCCCCTTTAACGCTGGCTCTGCCGTTCTGGGGGGGGGGGACATGAGTGCCCTAGGGGACTTGAATTACCAGACAATCAGGATTATTATCATATTATGACACTGTACCTTCTCCTCTTCCCATGACGTCCCCATCCCTCCCATCTAGGTCTCTTCTCCCTCCTTCCCTTCTCCCTTCGTATTGTACGATTGACTTTCAGCCACTTTTTCCATAAGGTAGGCATCTGTCTCTCATACCCTCCTTTCCCCTTCCCATCTCTTCCCTCCCAGCCAGCCATCTTCTTCCTAGGTCTCTGTCCCCTCCCCCTCCCTCTCTCCCGACCTCTGACCCTTGGACCCTATTGTTCCCTATCTCCCTCTAACCGCTGTCAACAACCCCACCATCGATCAGTGTCACATTGTCCCATAGTCCCTGCTCAGGAGCCGTGCATCAGCATCTGATTGTAGTCAGTCCATGCAAGTGGTCCATATGCTCGGGTCCCAGCGTTTTTTTTTTGTTTGTTTTTGTATGCCCTCTGCCCTGTCCCCCCCAACCTGCTGTCGTTCCCTGGGGTTGATCAGGAGGCAAAATCTATCGGTGATGGTAGTGATCCAGTGTCTCTACTTGTAAGGTGGGGGGTGGTGCTTATGTCGCCTTGTGTCTAGGAGGTACTATAGGCATCCTGTGTCCCTGGATCATATGTCATTGTCACTGTCATTGGCTGTCCAAAAGTCTAAGTGTGTATTGTACTTATCTGTGTGTCCTTGGTCTTGAAGTTCGTCTGTTGTCTGCTGTGGGAAACTTTATACCTCTGCTGGTTCGTGCCATGGGCTACATCTCCTGTTCTGAGGCCTATTCCGCTCCAGGGTGTGCTTGTTGTTGCGCTGGCTGTTGGTATCTGCGTGCTTGGCGTCCTTGCGGCGAATCTTCTCTGCTGCGTCTGGGTACTCTAGATGCCATTTGGTTGTTTCTCTGCTCTAGCGGGCCCAGGACCCAGTCTAATACTTCAGTGTGAGGCAGACCCATGGTTAGTAGGACTGTGGATACTTCTTCTGGCCAGCGTAGGGACTTTCGTTGCCATGTTTAGCGGTCAGGCAAAAGGGGAAGCCCCATTTATATGGTATATTTCAGCTTCTCAGTAGCTGCGTCACTGGCCTCAGAGAGTTGGACCTTTTATTGCGGCCCATCGGGTAGGTTATGCCGCCGTATGTGCGCTGTTTAATTTCTGAGTGGGACGGAGTTCCTCTGTTAGGTGGCCATCTCTTGGCTTTCACACAATTATACCTTTTATTGCAAAATGGATTTACCATTTAAAAAAAAAAATAATTCTGTCAAAGGTAAAGCCATTATTGTCCATATTTCCCCCTTTCCTTATCACCTTTAGCTATCTTGTTTCTTCTGCTTTGCTTTCTCTCATTGACAAAGATTTTGAATGCTATCCTGGTTAGCGCATTTCAAAAGAGTTTCAGAATGAGCTTCTTGTCTAAGATTGGGGATGTAAAGCCTGCTTATCAGGTACTGCAGTACTGTGGAGTTCATTGATATTCCTTGTCAATAATTGCTTGTTAACCTTATGGAGTGGCAGCAGGAGGTTAGTTTAAGTAGTTTCAAAGCTGTTTGCTTAAATGAAGCTGTGTTCATTTCCCTGTCCCAAATATGATGTTTTTGTAACTATGAGTTAAACCACCATTTTATATGGTATTGGTTACAAGCTGTGCATCAACATAGAATTCCAGGAATATTTAATGGCATCCTAAACTCAAAACATACCACCCATCCCTTAATGATGTGAAATCAATCAATAAATTGATTATCTTGCGTATCTGCTACCGGCCAAATTAAGAAGTAATGCGTGCACGCTCCTAAAGTAATTCACACCAGACACAGGTTTCGGGTTAATGAAAAACTTGAGGAATGTTTATTCTGGGGGGACAGCACGCCCCTTATAAAGCAAAATTACATCATATGAATTGTCAGAGATAACATGGAATAACACATCAATAATTGGTTAGGTGTTAAGTGGTTCATTTAGTTCTCTTCCTACCGGGTGTGATGTCACTGGTATCTTGGAGGTCTCCCCCAGATTCCAGCGCCATCTTGTTAATGAGGGTGTTAGTCGATATCAAAGGGAAACTCCCTAGCGGCCATTTTAGGTAAATCACATAGAAAGTTGAATAATGCTGATTGTAGTTATACTGAGTAAATAGGCATTTTACCAACATGGATTGGGTTAATATTTTTGTCCACAACACTTCCAAAACGTGTTATCTACCTTCTCTGATTTGAAACCGTGTGCATGTGTATGCGGGGGAGGGGACGTTTATAAAGAAACTGCCCAATGGGACACAGGTCTCCCATATGGGAGATAATATGTAGGCACTATAGATCTGCCATTTAATTTAAATCCTCTGAAATTTTAGAATGTTGGCAAGTTTTCCATCATTATCATCATTTAAGGAGCTTAGTTGAGGGCCTTCTTACAAGTTAGCCTTGACAGCAGAACGGGCCTTTTACACGTGAAATAGTGTATTATTAAGTTATAATGGTGCTTTCCATTAGCTTGCTCTATATGTATATTAATAATCACATATGTATAACAATGTATATATAACATAAATGTTCCAGGTAGTCTTCAACATAGCTAAAAATACAACTCAAACCATTTATCAAAGGGTTAACCACTCTTATATCACAGGCAAGTCTGGTTTGTTGCTTTCATTCACTTTATTTACTACTTGTAATTCAATGCACTCAGTGTTGTGATTCTGTGTGACAGATGTCATGAAAACCTAAACTCAATTCTTAAATTGGAGAATCCTCCAGACAAAGAGAGATAATATCCTGTTTAGCCTCAGGTTTTGTGGCAAAGCAAATCCGCTTATGCTGGGGTGAAGAAAATGTCAGCAAAGGCCAGGGTTCAGCATAGTAAATGCATAGGTTGATAGTCAATTGCTTTGTTATAGTCATGTTTCAGTCAAACATAGGATTTCCGGTGAGTGCTTATATTGCATTTTGCTCAAAGACACTTAGCAGCGTTATTCACTAAATGGCAAATTTTCAAGAATGAAATCCAATTTGAAAAACTAAGGAAAAAATACTGATCTGGAAAAATTCTCCGATTTAGAGTTTACTGAATAACCCTGTCAATTTTATTAATCATTGCAATTAGCAGAAAGGGAGAAACAGATAAATACAGATAAATAAATCTACATATAATGTTTCCTTATAAAGTAACACTAAGCCATATTTAGCAGGACCAGTGCACACTAAAACGTAAAGAATATTACCATAGGCAAAATGATGGACTTTAATGCTTGATCAGCTGTAACGTTACAAATAATTCACAGCTACCTGAATCTCCAATCAGCTTGGCCAAGTCCTTCCTCGTTATATATGGTCACAGTTGCGGTTCAACTAATTGACAATATGAAGGAAAAAAAAGGAAATTGAGCAGATAATGTAAAAACAGGGAATTTAACTGTTGAAAATTAAAATTGCAGGCCAAAAACAAATGTAAATATGTTTTCAGTATTCTGGCATACATTTTGAATTCAAGTTGAATTGTAGACAATTCACATTTCAGTAACTAACCCTGTTTTTAGAGTTTTGTGCTGAATATGAGAGGCATTTGGGTATATTATCTATTATTTGTCATTTTAATTTAGGCAGGGTCAATGCAAGATTTTTCCCCCAGCCCCAGGACCTCTGTGTGTCCCCTCCTGACGGTCGCCCAGACATTGTGTTCCCAAGACCGGTGCTCCCTAGGCGGCTGCCTATTTCACCTAGCGGTTGTGCTGGGAAAAACAGCTGAGTTATAACATTTTCTAATTCCTGTATATGCAAAGTAGGACTAGATTCTATAATGTAGCACCAAGGTATTTGTTTATTATGATCCACTCTGATATTTCTCTTGACCTATTTATTTTTATTTTTATGTTTTGTTATTTATTTATTTAATTTCTTTTGAGGCTTCTAGATAATTATTGTATTGTAGTGTTTCATGTGTTTTAAATCTTGGGGAAAACTGCTTTTTGAACAAAACTTAGCGTTTCAGTATGTAGAAACATGTTTTTCTTTTGAGTGTGGTACTTATTTTAGTTTTCTTTTAAATAAACATATTTGTTTTAACTAAATAAATCAGTTTTGCTCTTCCTGTGGCTGTGAATGTCTTAATACGTTGTCTTAACAAGTTTATCTCATGTTAATCAATGCAAGAACTGCTTAAAGGAACACACCGAGCACCATAGTAACTACATCATGCTGCTGTAGTTATGGTACCTTGATTGTTCTGGCGCCTCCCTCCCCAAAATGCAAATAGTTAAACTGCTTCAGAATTACTTGACTTCTTACCTGGTATAAATCGTTTGCTACACCAAGTCTTCTCAAAGAGCTGTAAGTTTCCTGCCTGAGCCAAGTCAGACAGTGCAGGTCTTTGTTAATTGGCTGAGAGTTATCAGCTGACACTCTCAGCCAATGATCTTACCTGGCACTGAAGGGCTTAGTTCAGAAGAGCTAATCAAACCATTGTTTTTACAGTTGACCAAAATGCATTCCTCAGTGAATAACCCCAAAAGATATACTCTAATTTTAAATCTGGGCAAAATAACACGTTCTCGTGTGTAGACACACTTTAAAGTAAAGTACTTAATGTATGTACATTTGTAAAAAAATAAAAATACCTGTACATCTTACATTTATTCAATATATCCTAACAGTAGTTTTGTTTGCTAAAAAAAACTATTTATTTTGGCAGATTACATCTCTGTATGCAAGCATTGATACATGCTAAAAAAACATCAACATCAAAACCTCAGTCTTTTAAGACAAGGAGTAATTGGAACAAAACCCAAGTTACAAGCTTACATTCTACAAACATGTCTCCTGCTTTACTGCACACATCACTACAAATTTGCCCTGGCTAAATCAAACTATTGAATTGTCAGATGGGTTTGTCTCCGGTAATTTGAAACTAGGCATTTTATATTTGCATGCATAACATACCGAGGTTGTTTGACAGTAAGGAGTGAATGAGGAATAAAGTTGCCAGTATATAAAAGTATGCAAAAATATACCACTATATTAAAGAAAATGAACATTAAAGATAATGTGCCTTCAGAATCTGCAAGTGTTTGCAGTTGATGTTGTCAGTAGTGTTTTTCTGTGTTTCACAGATGAAAAGGATTTCCTATTGTAATTCATTACTTCATGTACATTATGTCATAAAACCAGCAGGGAGCAGGAACAATGATCTAACTCGAGCATACATAACCTCTATAAGACGTATGAGCTAAGTCAGAGATCAATTGTGGCATATGAGCAAGCACTGAAATTCTAATTGAGCATTCTCTCTCTGCTAGAATTCAGTAATCCATGTTAGACTATGATCGTGCATTATGTATCACTGTATGTGTGAGTCATGAAATGCATAATGTGGCTATATGCATATTTCTGGGCAATGTTTAAAGCATGCGATGAGTAACGCTCAGTTCTATAGCATTACATATTGGATTGTGGATCTGAATTGTCCTAGGAGAGCTTCACAAGGGAAGCAAGTTGACTGTTTATATAATGAATATATTTATTACGATGTTTATATTAATTTATGCATTAAATCCTGCCCTCTCCTTCTCCGTTTTGGCATTGAAAGGGATAAAATCTTGTGAACAAAATCACAGGAGATTTTCCATAATTCTTTACCAGCTAAGGTTTTCCATCATTGTTATTGAACTGTGTTTTTCACTTTATAGTGTGCCTGGATTAGCAATTCTGTCAGTGCACCAATCTGCCTCCTATGGACATTTAGAATTTTCCTACCATTGTCTTAGTACACACATTTAAAAAAAAAAGCTGCTCAGCTGGTTTGTTCAGCTATAAGGTCTCCATGTATAGAATTCCCTTCATGGTATTTCTTTACCCACAGTCCCATGGTGAACAGAATTTCAGAATGTGTGTACTATCTGTCACCATTTTAATAAATCAATTATCAATCTATAGTTGTTCCAACTACATGGCAGTATTGCCCTAGATTATCAAGATAACACTGTTTTTCTTTGTTTTTTTTCTCATTTTGTAATGTACTGAACATATTCCTTAGTTACATAACAGATTATAGAATTTGGGGTACCATTCAATCTAGATTCTGATGTGAACAAGATGTGTACATGACATGTTAGATATTCTGTTTATACTTATCTGAAGTCATACTTAAAAAAATAATCTCAGTAAGGTTTTGTCATGTATAAATAGGGGCATAAATTCTCGGGATGAAAATATAATTTAGCCTTTTTATAAATCGCTGGTAAGACCACACCTAGAATATGCTGTGCCATTTTGGGCACCTATTCTAAAGAAGGATATCATGGCACTAGAACACAGTGAAGAGACGAGCTACAAAATTGATCAAAGGAATGAAGCATTGTAGTTATGAAGATAGATTAAAAAATGAAATATTTTTAGTTTGGAAAAACAGCGCCTCAGAGGGTATATGATAACATTACACAAATATATTCAGGGCCACAGGGCCACAATCAAGGGGTGACAACCATGACGGTTGTCATGGGCCCCGTGGCCCTAGCGGACCTGGGCCCCACGTGTAGCAGAGGAACTGGGGGCCTGCACGCTGAAAGGCCCATCAGGTGGTCCAAGCATTTAGGGCCACCTGATGGGTCCTATATCTTCAGGGGCCCGGTCAGCGATGCGGTCGTGTAATAGTGAGACTGGGCCCCTTTAAAAAAATCCCCCTGATGAGCTGCAGTCCGGCAAAATGCACGTCGGGACTCAATTCACTCTAGCTCTCCTGTGTGACCTGATGCAGTACTTTACTTAGATGCCTTATAACTAAACCGGCAATAGGCATCTCCGGTACCACAGGAACGGCACTCAGACCACTCCAGTTGAGCTAGCCAGTTAGATTACTGTGTATGCAGAGACAGGTGCCCTTGAAGGCACAGATCAGTGTTTTTCTCTGGAACTTGGGATATTATCGGGTACTCGGATCAATTCTACAGCAGAGTTAGACAGTTAGATCTTTTCTCATGACAGGTGCCCTCAAAGGTACAGACTAGTCTCTCTTTCTGGCACTCCTGTTATCACCATTACTACTGATATTCATATTGGTTAGTTCATTCAGTTTGTCCATGTATCAAGCTCAGTGGAGCCAGACATTACTGGTAGATCTCTCTCAGACGTCTTCTGTGCCAGACATTACAAATAGATTAATTTCTATGCTAGCACGTCCTGTTTTGGGGCACTAGCAGTATAGACAGGCATTCTCGGTTATACCTTAACTTCTCTCCTAACTACCTAGTAGTGATCTAAACTACAGAAACTCATATATTCCTAGGATATATATATATATAGTCTGGGTAGTTGATCAGATAGTTGCCAATATTAGATTAGAACCACTCTTTTGGACGACCACAAAACAGTGTTTAATTTATTCCACAATCTGCATTCACTGCTTAGTGAATGCTCCATCTAGACTCTGATACATCAGATATATACATCTGTCTTGTATCAACCTTTAATCCTAGACACATATTCGGCATATCACTATTCCACTGTGTTAACCAATTTTGTTACCGTGTATCTACTCTCCACATGCACAGTGCATCTGTCAGATATCTCTCTGGGGTCTTGTCTTTTTTCTGACCCTGTAGTTTTTGGTCCTACCTAGACTCTGTCCGTGAGTTTATTTGTTTTCACTCCCCCTCCTAATGTATATATTCATCACTTAGGTTTATTTAGTCCACGATACTGGGCTACCACTTCATATACAGGGATATAATTTCTAGTTAATGGTGTAATAGCTGCTTGATCTAAGGAGATATCTGACTGCTATTTTGAAGTCAAGAAGGAATTTTTTCCTAGTTTGTTGCAAAATTGGAAGCGCTTCAGACTGGGTTTTTTGCCTTCTTTTGGATCAACAGCAAAAAACAAATGTGAGGAAGGCTGAACTTGATGGACGCAAGTCTCTTTTCAGCTATGTAACTATGCAACTATGTCATATATTCTTTCATCGGTGCTTAGATTAATAATATACTCCTACATGGTGAGGACTTCCTCAAGTGGCTGACTTTTTACCTTTCAAACCATCTAAGCACGTATTACCTAGTTTATATTTACCAGATACATTCACTTGAGAACATTGGTCTTTGTTAATTCAGTTTGTTTTTTAGATGTATCGCTGCTACAATTTTATCTATTTAGGAGTTACCAATGTTGTCTGCTCACATGAGCAATTTAATCCTGTTAGTTAATAAACTTCATGTAATTTTAGCATGAAATTTTACAGTTTCAAGAAGAATCTGTAAAATATTTTCCTACACTGTAGCACTAACAGGCCCTCTACAGCATTTACTGTACATATGTGCAATTACTGCATACAACTGTCCAAATCCTGGGAGTCCACATGTGAAATACGATGGAATGGTAATGATCTGCATAACTAAGCATTGGAAAGCCCTCTGCCAGGGAACAGAATGTGTTACAGAAGGAAATCAAAATCACTTGAGATAAGTATGCATAGATAAATTACATTATCAACTATGCAATGTTTATGCAAATTTCAAAGACAATCTCAATGTTTCCTTTAAAAAGAGTCTAATTATGAAACTGTTGGTTAATAGACACTTTAAAAAAAAAAACACAACAAATAAACTGTATAGGCTGCACAGAAAAGTTTAGTGGTCAAATAAACTCTACCTACAAATGGAAAAATAAAATGTATTTTAAAGAGGAAAAGCACAAGCAGGATAGTTAGATTTGTGTTTCGGCTTACCACATTTACGTACATGGAATTAATTAATGATGGTTTGTTGGGGCAACTTTTAATGTCTCTTTCAGGACAACTAAACAGCATCCAGAACACATTATCTCAATGAAGTGGTCTGGGTGCAGAGATCCTTAAGTTCTAACACTGCAATATCTCTAGTCACTAGCGGATGTCTTCCTGACAGCCACCAGAGGCGCTTCACGTGTGAGAACTTGTTTTTCACAGCTAATCTTATTTTCATTGAGGCGTACAATGCTTGCTGAGCAGATGCAGGGACTCAATCTTTGTGCTGGAAAAATAGGAAAATAGTACTTTATTCCAGTATTTGGTTCGACATACAAATGGAAATAACATTTTAGGATTGCAGTTTTGTAATTCCTAATACTACAATGTTCCTTTAAAGATATTAGAAACATAGAAACATAGAATGTGATGACAGATAAGAACCATTCGACACATCTAGTCTGCCCACTTTTCTAAATACTTTCATTAGTCCCTGGCCTTATCTTAAGTCTAAGATAGGCTTATGTCTATCCCACCACGCTTAAACTCCCTCACTGTTTTAACCTCTATCATTTCAGCTGGAAGGCGATTCCATGCGTCCACTACCCTCTCTGTAAATTAATACTTCCTGATATTATTTTTAAACCTTTGCCCCTCTAATTTAAGACTATGTACTCTTGTTGTGGTAGTTTTTCTTCTTTTAACCCCTTAAGGACTGAGCCAAATGTACACGTTGTGAACAAAACAAAACGTAAACAAAACCTGGCATTTGCGCTACATGTCTGTCCAACCGTAATTCACCTCTTTCATAGTAAATGCACCCACCCTTATTATATATCATTTTATTCAGGGAAACAGGGCTTTCATTTAATATCAAATATTTAGCTATGAAACATAATTTAATATGAAAGAAATGGGAGAAAATAAGAAATGTTATTTTTTTAGTTCTACATGACATTTTAACTGTCAATGTCATAATACTGTTTGCTTTTACTGCAATAAAATACACATATTTGTATTCAGCAAAGTCTCACGTGTAAAACAGTACCCCCTATGTGCAGGTTTTATGGCGTTTTGGGAAGTTACAGGGTCAAATATAGCACGTTACATTTGAAATTGAAATTCGCCAGATTGGTTACGTTGCCTTTGGCACTTTATAGTAGCCCAGGAATTAAATTTACACCCATAATGGCATACCATTTGCAATAGTAGACAAACCAAGGTATTGCAAATGGGGTATGTCCAGTCTTTTTTAGTAGCCATTTGGTCACAAACACTGGCCAAAGTTAGCGTTAGTATTTGTTTGTGTGTGAAAAATGCAAAAAACGCCAATTTTGGCCAGTGTTTGTGACTAAGTGGCTACTAAAAAAGACTGGACATACCCATTTGCAATACCTTGGGTTGTCTACTATTGCAAATGGTATGCCATCATAGGGGTAATTTTCATTCTTGGGCTACCATAGGGTCTCAAAGGCAACGTACCCAATCTGGCGAATTTTAATGTGAAAAAATGAAACACAAGCCTTATATTTGACGCTGTAACTTTTGAAAACACCATAAAACCTGTACATGAGGGGTACTATTGTACTCGGGAGACTTCGCTGAACACAAATATTTGTGTTTCAAAACAATAAAAAGTATCACAGCAATAATATCGTCCGTGTAAGTGCTGTTTGTGCATGAAAAATGCAAAAAACTTCACTTTTACTGGCGATATCATTGTTGTAATACATTTTACTGTTTTGAAACACTAATATTTGTGTTCAGCGAAGTCTCCCGAGTAAAACAGTACCCCCCATGTACAGGTTTTATGGTGTCTTGGAAAGTTATAGGGTTAAATATAGTGCTAGCAAATTAAATTCCCTATACTTTCGGCATGGGTGGTCAGGCAGGTCCCTCTAATTGCAATTCATTAAAATACCTAATTATATAAAAATATTACATAAATATATATGTAGAATTAATATATGTATATATATTTATAAATATATATATATATAATATATATATATATATATATAATTTTAAAAAATATATTTTTATTTATATATAGGTATATATATAGTGATATACGTATATATTTATGTATATAGATATATATATATATATATTATTTCATTCTACGTGTATTTTGATTTAAATATATATATATTAATAGCACAATACAGTTAGAATGAAATAACAAATCTATATATTTTTTAATTATTTATTTTTAATTATTCTTTTAATTGTATTTTTTGACTTATTTACATTTTTTTAAATATTATATATAAATATATATAACAATAATTATATATATATATTTAATCAGTATCAGTCTACGTGTAATTTGATATATAATATTATGATCTAAGTATATAATTTTTTTTTTTTACACTGACTTTAACTTTCATTTATTTCATTTCCAGCCAGCAGGGGGACTAACTGTCATTACAGGCAGTCCCCCTGCTGGCAATGCCTCAGCCAGCTAACCCAGCCATGTGATTGTGAGGTCCTCGCAAGGACCTCATTCTTCCACCGCGGGGGACTCCCTGGGATCCCAGGTGAGTCTCCCCAACCGCGATCGGAAGTAAGAAAACCGGAGGGCGCAATATTACGCCATGCGGCGTTTAGAGACGCTTAGAATAGGGCGTAATAGTACGCCCTCCAGTTTTAAGGGGTTAAATATAGTCTCCTCCTTCACTGTGTTGATTCCCTTTATGTATTTAAATGTTTCTATCATCTATCATATCGCCCTTGTCTTGTTTTTCCTTCAAGCTATACATGTTAAGATCCTTTAACCTTACCTGGTAGGTTTTATCCTGTAATCCATGAACCAGTTTAGTAGCCCTTCTCTGAACTCTCTCTAAAGTATCAATATCCTTCCAAAGATACGGTCTCCAGTACTGCGTACAATACTCCAAGTGAGGTCTCACCAGTGTTCTGTCCAATGGCATGAGCACTTCTCTCTTTCTACTGCTAATACCTCTCCCTATACAACCAAGCATTCTGCCATCATTTCCTGCTTCTCTATTACATTGTCTGCCTACCTTTACATCATCTGAAATAATTACCCCTAATCCCTTTCCTCAGATGTTGAGGTTAGTAGGGCATCAAATATTCTATACTCTTCCCTTGGGTTTTTACGCCCAAGATGCATTATCTTACACTTATCCACATTGAATGTCAGTTGCTCATATTCTAGTACAATAGGGTGTAGACTGGATTCACAATATCCTATATAAGTACACCTGGATTTGATGATAATCAATAGGCTTTGAAGATAGTTTTGAAGGGTATATTTACATTATTACATCAATATGCATTTAAATGCCTGATTGTGTTTCTCAGAGGATTTACACTACGATTAGATTATTCAATTTTTAGTGTACAAAGGACTTTCTGCAGTTTAGACAGTATAAGGGATACTGTTTAGTAAAGCCATAGCTAGAGATAAGGGTAGTCAGAACTTCGCTATAGGTAAAACCACATCATTCAACATTTTCAGACAGCTCCATTATATTTAATGTACTATTCATTGCTCTGTGCTATTTCTTTTCAGGAGCAGTCTCCAGCTTCAGGGAATATATTTTCAAATTTTAAAGTTAAAGGAACACCGTAGTGTTAGGAATACAAAACTCTATTCAATACACAACATTGTCCCTCTGTGTCCAAGTCAGCTAAACTTTCATTTCAGCTACTCTGGACTTGAATTTTCACTTTAGTAAATATCCCTGTACGTTTTCTGTGAGGGGCTGGGATGTAGGTACTGGGAGTGGACCAATTCCTGCAGAATCTTTTACTATAACTCCTATAACTAGCTGTAGTTGTTATGGTTGTGTGAAAGCTCCTTTAAGCATTTTATGTTGGTCGTAAAGTATCAAATTATAATGTGGCAATACACTGCAATAAAAGACAACATAAGTGATAGAATAATATTTGCATTTACATGCTGGCTTCAAAAATGCTCATGATATTAGATATATGTTGCACTTTTAAAATTTTACTCTGGTAAGACTGTCTTTGAATGATGTTCCAACTGCAGTATAGTGTAGGTAGGACTTTAGCCCTCACCCTTAGGATCAGTCACAACGTATGTGTAGAGCAAGGAAATCCCTCTTTTGAAAATCAATAAATTAGTTGCCATTGTTCAGAAATGTGTGGTCTAATATGTAATGTACTGTCTGGTGCTCTTCTACCAGAATTGCTTGTGTGATGATCGGAAAGAATGTGATGTGTATTTTGGCTGAGATTGAATAGGAAGTATATTTAATTATACAGCATAAGCTCTCATCCATAGACAGACGGATTTATGTGACATTAAACATGATCTCCTGGTACGGTTTTAAGTATTTAATTTTGTTGATTCTGTTAGAACAGTTTCTAGAATACAGCAACATTAACAGGATGTATTTATTTTTTTCAAAGATGAGAAAAGGATGAGCGTTTTCTGGTTTTGTTAAACAGCTTGTGAAGCATCTCTCCAGTCACTGCATTGAACATAATCTGCAGTATACATCAGTATGCATCAGCATGAACATAGTTTAACTATTATAATGCAAGTCATTATTTATAAAGAAAAGCATTTATAAAAAAAAAAAGGAGAACGCTGAGAATGGGTAAAAAACACATAGTAGACTTGATAGCTTCCCTGTTGGTTTGTCTCCGCTCAGGTCTCAAAATGTTTTTGCTCACCTGTGCCATTACAGAGAGAACCTTTAACATTTCACTGTCATATTAATCCCACTGAATGAGGCTGAATGGGGCAGAATAAGGTGGTATACCTGGAGAAAGGGACGGACTCATCAAATGGACCCTATAAATGTTGTTATTGGGACTAGATACTACATGCACCTGGTGAAAACCTGTTGGTTGAAATGCATTGTGCATTTGAAAAGTTTATGGCTGGAGTGTTGGAGAGTTCTTTTCTATGTAAAGCCCATGAAGGGGAACCCTGGAACATATTATACAGGGCCTAGTCAAATCTCTAGTACATGTGAGTGATTCTATCTACTAAATTGTGCAATCATCTACATTACAGTATTAAATCTATGTATTTTTCTTTTTCTGTTTTTGCCCTGTTATTTATGTAGAATATTATATACTCCGTATCATGTGTATCAGAAGATTTGTGGAATCTGTGCATGTTTTGTATTTGCACGAGAAGATTTAAAGCATACAAGGTCTGTCTGAAAAGTATCCAAGAAACATTGTACATAGAACAATGACAGCTAAGTACCCTTCAAAGTAAGCACATTGGGACCTCACAAAGTTCTCCCAGCATCTCTTCCACTGTTCAAAACACTCTGCAAAATGCTTTGTTGAAATCGCCATCAGCTGCCTCATCGTACTTACCTGAATCTTATCTCTTCCCCTTTAAAGGTGAGTTTAATTTTAAGAAGATCCAGAAGTTGCTGGGTGCCAAATCTTTCAACAAATTCTCGACCATATTTGAAGAATTTGTGCCACACTTTTATTTGTGCTGCACTAATTGCATCTTCCCTGAAAGCTTTTAAATAATCTGCACAGGAATGTCCAAGCTTAACGCAAAATTTGATGCAGATTCATTGCTCTTCTCAGTCAATTTGAATGTGACGGCTATGTATTCCAGTCCATTCTCCTCGGCTGCCAGATTACATCAATGTTGCTCAAACCATTCTCGTTATAGTAATAATGGCTGGAATCTTTCCGGACACACCTCATGTACCACTATGTTGGGTAGATGTTTATAGCACTGTGCACACTTTACAGGTTGGTTTATTTGTATTCTTTTGGGTCTGTAAGACCCTTATTATTTAGAAGAGAAAATGTACTTCAGAAGTTCTGCTAACCATTTATTGAAGCGCCTTATAACATTTCCTGTTGTAATTTATAATCCCCACTCAGGTCTCAAAAAAGTTTTTGTTCACTTGTGCCATTGAAGCTATAAACTATATAATTTACACAAAGGACTTATCCCATCCTGTAAGTCAAGATCCAAAATACTGGCAAATGTTGGAAAACATAGTGAAAGTTGTTTAAATTTGACTTTTTTATTAACCTGTTAATACCTTTAGTGCATACTATGCCACCCTGCAAAAGCGGGGCTTTAACGCAGTAGGGGCTGCACAGTATGCCCTAATGATTGTACCATACAGGGAGCCCATATACTTATCTTCTGTGGCGATCTAGATCAGGTGGACTGACTGACAACCCAGACAGTCCCCCTCTAGCAACTTTGGCCCATCCAGGCCATGTGATTCCTATGAAATCAATCACTTTTGAGTTTTCCCGATACTTGACAACAAGTATTTTGCTGATAAGTTTTGTCACTGTTGAAGCCTGTGGGGGAAAAACTCATTGTCTATGCAGGCCCCCACAGTCTCCTGGGATCCTCCACAGACAATAGTGCTGTACTCTTGTGTATGTGCAAGAATACAGTACTGACATAGGTTCCTAGCAGATGAATCACCACGAGCTGAAAAGAATCCCCTGGATGGTCATGGTGGCAGCCGTAAGGAACAGCTTCAGGAAAGCACGGTGTTGTCACTATGTGCTGTTGGTGAATGGATATGTACGGTTTATTTATTTTTGTGTAACAATAGATTAAATGGTTTTCTTTCTCTCCTACCACTTTTTTTTCTTCTTA
Source organism: Pelobates cultripes (assembly GCA_933207985.1). Classification (NCBI taxonomy): domain Eukaryota; kingdom Metazoa; phylum Chordata; class Amphibia; order Anura; family Pelobatidae; genus Pelobates; species Pelobates cultripes. Next base: position 277,382,005 of record OW240912.1, read on the forward strand.
ATTTATTAATCTTTGCACTGTGATACATAATATAAGTGGTTAAATATTCTCTTAATTTTTTGTATGAATTTGAACATTGCCTTCAATTTTCTGTTGCATGTTTTTTTTTTCCTGAATTGCATGTGTTTAGCTGCAGTCTTTTTGAGATTATAAAAAGCATTGTGTGTTAGTGGCTTTAAGGCTGCTACTGTAGATCATTGCCATTTGTTTGATCCGTTACAGCGTATATACTTTGGTACCTTAGTTTCCTTAAGCAAAGTGTTAAAGGGACACTATAGTCACCAAAACAAATTTAGCTTAATGAAGCAGTTTTGGTGTATAGATCATGTCCCTGCAGTCTCACCGCTCAATTATCTGCCATTTAGGAGTTAAATCACTTTTGTTTCTGTTTTATTTAATTGAGCACTGAGATTGTAGTGGCATGATCTATACACCAAAACTGTTTCATTACTCTAAAGTTTTTGGTGACTATAGTGTCCCTATAACTCTTTGTTTAAGGAAACTAAGTTACCAAAGTATATACACTGTAACGGATCAAACAAATGGCAAGAATCTTCAAAGAGGAGTGGGATGTGTGCAAACCTGGTGGCCAACTACAAGAAACGTCGGACCTCTGTGATTGCCAACAAGGGTTTTGCCACCAAGTACTAAGTCGAAGGAGTCAAATACTTATTTCACTCATTGACATGCAAATCAATTTAGAACTTTTTTGACATGTGTTTTTCTTAATTTTGTTATTCTGTCTCTCACTGTTAAAATACACCTACCATTAAAATTATAGACTGGTCATTTCTTTGTCAGTGGGCAAACGTTCAAATCAGCAGGGGATCAAATACTTTTTTCCCTCATTGTAAAGTATCAGGGTTGAGCTGATTAGAGCTTGATTACATAAATGTGCTGTTAAAAAAAAATTAAAAAATTATTTGTTAAAAAATTTACATTATATATTTATATGAAAGCACTTCGCAGTACTCATACATCAACTAAAAACATCATCAAAAAGACATACCTTGCCATCAAGATCTTCTGCAATATCACTAACATAGAAACATAGAAACATAGAATGTGACGGCAGATAAGAACCATTCGGCCCATCTAGTCTGCCCAATTTTCGAAATACTTTCATTAGTCCCTGGCCTTATCTTATAGTTAGGCTAGCCTTATGCCTATCCCACGCATGCTTAAACTCCTTTACTGTGTTAACCTCTACCACTTCAGCTGGAAGGCTATTCCATGCATCCACTACCCTCTCCGTAAAGTAATACTTCCTGATATTAATTTAAGACTATGTCCTCTTGTTGTGGTAGTTTTTCTTCTTTTAAATATAGTCTCCTCCTTTACTGTGTTGATTCTCTTTATGTATTTAAATGTTTCTATCATATCCCCCCTGTCTCGTCTGTCCATGCAACATCATCAACAACATCTAGAATAAGAAAAATGACACAAATGGGTGAATTACCAGAATTCTGAGTATTTACTGTACATATAGTAGGATTTTAGAAATCCGAGATAGAGAGTACGACTTAAATCTCTTTGGAGGTCGCATGTCATCTGGAAAATCTCAGGCAGCTGAAACATGTTTCACCATCTTTCATACATTGAAACTTGTTCTGATGTGTCTGTCTTCGTTTTCATAATGCATTTTCACTCTCACATTATACACTCAAATAATCACTGATTCAGGAACACAACACGCTGAATAAATGATAACTATTCACCTTATATCTAATGTCTAGCATTTATGAGTGATATGTGAAATGCAAATATGAATATTGTGAGCTGAATTATTTAATGAACATAGAACATTTTTCCTAATATTTGAAATAGAATAACCATGAGGGTTGCGTTGATTATGTGATACATGCATGCTGGAAGAGGTGGGACATAGTAGCTTGCTGACCATTGGTGTATGTATAGGAGTTGCTTGCTGAGCGTTGGCAGTGTTGTGGAGCTTATCCCGAAAATACTCCATTCCTGACATTAAAGGCTGAGTCTGTTTAGTGTTGCCAGTCAGTTCCATGTGATTGACCAAGAGCACTATCAGGAACACAGGCACTTGCAGTGGGAGCATTACTAGGTGGAGGTGGATGTCAGCCTGGAGGATTGGAGATGGATTTGAGTGGCATTCGTTGGCGCACCACCGCAGTGCAGATTTACAGGTGCTGTATAAAGTCGACAGTAGAGTAGAGAGAAGAGGAGAGATTGCTATTAGATTCACTATAAGCAAAGATAAGTAAATTACCATGCCTCTAATTATTGAACTTAATTTATTTTTGCCCCTCTGTCTTCTGACGTCTTTTGGAAATAAAGTGCTTATATTCTGTCATGGTTTTAAGGTTAGCTCTGACCAAAAATGATAAAGAATATAAAATAAAGAATATATAAAAAACAAATGTAGAAATCAAGTAAGGACTAGGAGAAAGTTTGGAAGAATTTGTAAGGCTGTCCTATATCCTACCCAAGTTTAATGGTTATCAGTTTGTATTTGTCAGGAATTACTTGGATCCTACACGCAGAGTGTAATAGAAAAGTAAAGTTTACCGGACCTTAGAATGGCCGGGTTGGCATCACAAGGACAGAGAATAAACAGGTACAAGCCGGGGTCAGTGGAACCAGAAATCAAGAACAACGAGGGTACACAAGCCAAGTCAAAGGGTGATAGAAAGAAGGGTAGTCAAACAAGCCAAAGTCAAAACCAAGAATACTTTGGCTTGTTTGCAGAACTCTTGTATGCAGAAGTAACAAAATGGTACAGTGCAAGTAAGTGCTAGATTCAATTGTTTAAAATGCACATATTTCACTTAAATATCTATTTCAACATTTACTCTTACTGGTGTACATCATATATGTAAGTCAGTGGTGTATCCTGGTTTTGTGCTGCCCTAGGCAGGGCTATTGCGGCCAACAGGAGAATCGCTGGAAACTTTAGGAGGACTTCTGGAGAAGTCCCCAACCTCCTGTAAGATGACATTAGTGTGTGGCACAACCTGTGCCAAAACATAAGGTACCCTGACAGCATTGTTAAAGACAACTGTTTCTTAAAAGCACACAGCAGGCGTGAGTCTTACTAAGTTTTAAGCTCTTTCTTTATAAAAGTGATCTGCCAACTTCTTTAAAATTAATAAGCCTAATTAGGTAACTGATGGTAACCAAAAATGGCTACAAAAATAGAGACAACCTCAATGATAAAAAATGGAGATAGGAATATCTGGCTCTATAAAAGATAGACAAGATAAAAATGCTCAAGACCTTTTGACTTCCCATTTACATGACTTTCATGAATCTCGTCTAGAGCAAATTGCTCTCAATAAAACAATAGAGGTTACTCAGTAATTTGTAATAGTGTGGTTAGAATTACCTCTAGAGAAAATAAAAAAGAAATCTTACAGAGTTTTTCTAACATAAAATCAAATTCAAGCATTAATGCATAAAGTGTCAAATGTAGAAGAATGTAGAAGAAAAAATTATGAGTTGGGAAGTACAACATCTAAAGCATTTATGTATCCGAACAATTGCATGAAAATTGGATCTAGTTAAAATAAAATTAAGAAATTAGGAAGATAGATCTAACAGAAGTAATTTTGAAGTTCCAGGATATCCCAGAGGATATCACTCAGGATAAACTAAAGTAGTACCTTCTGAATTCAGAAACTTGGGCTTAAATGTTGATAGAAATGAAGAGATCACGGAGAGATTTAATCGACTTTATAAAGCAAAGAGCATTCCGGACAGCTTCCCAAGGGAAGTTATAGTGAATTTCCGTTCAAAGAGCAAGTAACAAGAGCTAAACAGGATTATATAGAAACCTCTTTTCTCACTAATGTATGGTTGATCTCAGGAGATATAAACATTTAGTTTATTGTTAGGTTGTCTAAGAAGAGTGTATTAGAGTAAGTCACAATTAAAATGTTTGTTAGAATACAAAATATCACATTATGGATGCTTGATAATTTTTTCTCTTCTTCCTCTGTTTTATAATGCCGTAATTTTATAAGATGACAGGAGGCTTCGTATTTGCTTAAGTCTCTCTTTACTAGAACTCCACAGCAGCACAGAAAAAACATCCAACCAGAAAAAAAGTTAGGTACTATAAAACTCCCCTCCCCATGCATCATTTCCTCTTTCTTTGCTGCTCTGCATTAGTACAGGTCAGAGTACCACTGCCTCCTGCTCTTAGTGGGTGGCTTTGGGATTTAATTATGACTTCTTTATGTTTTATATTTATTATATTTAGTTGTCATATTATATATTTATTATATATATATTATTTAGTTATATTTTATTATATTTAGTTGTCATATTTTATATTTATTATATATATATATATATTATTTAGTTATATTTAGTTGTCATGTTATTTATTTATATTTATATATATATATATATATATATATATATTATTTAGTTATATATAGTTGTCATATTATATATTATATTTATTTTTTCTATATTATATCTATTATTTAGTTTTATTTTATTTTTATTTATTTTTTCAGTTTGGGATTACTTTTCTATTGCCTCCTCTTTGCTTCCCCTGTTTCTTTGGGGGTGTTTGCCTTACATGGTGGTGGTATATGGGGGTTCCCTTGCAGTCAGCTTCCCCCTTTGTATTCTACCCTTATCCCCCTTCCCCCACCCTCAAGCGCCTGCCTGTTAGCCCCCCACGGGCTTCCGGCACTTCGCTCGGGGTGTCAGGAGGCTAGCCGTTTGGCTGCCTCATCTGACACCCCGAGCTCCAGTGTGAACCTGTTCAGCTCACACACATGGCTGCCTCGCCATGGCCGGCTCCTTCAAGAGCCACGTGCATCCAACCCCGGTGGTCGGACGTCGAGGGTTTTTTGTCCCGCGCGGATTCTGGCTATGCACGGTGGAGAATTTATTCTTTTCCACCAAGGATTATTAAAAAACAAACACATTTCCCTTGATACAGTCCATACACACACACACACACAGACAGACTGCTGAGTCCTTACACACACAGAGACTGCTGAGTCCATACACACAGACACACACACTGCTGACCATACATACACACACACACACACAGACACACAGACTGCTGAGCCCATACACACACACACACACAGACACACAGACTGCTGAGTCCATATACACAGACTGCTGAGTTAATACACACACACACACAGAGACTGCTGAGTCCATACACACAGACACAAACACAGACTGCTGAGTCCATACACACACACACACACACACACACACACACACAGACTGCTGAGTCCATACACACACACAGACTGCTGAGTCCATACACATACATACACAGACTGCTGAGTCCATACACACACACACACAGACTGCTGAGTCCTTACACACACAGACTGCTGAGTCCATACAAACACAGACACATAGACTGCTGAGTCCATACACACACACACACACACACAGACTGCTGAGTCCATACACACACACACACACACACACACACACACAGACTGCTGAGTCCTTACACACACAGACTGCTGAGTCCATACACACACATACACAGACTGCTGAGTCCATACACACACACACACAGACTGCTGAGTCCTTACAAACACAGACACATAGACTGCTGAGTCCATACACACACACACACACACACACACAGACTGCTGAGTCCTTACACACACATGACTGCTGAGTCCTTACACACACAGACTGCTGAGTCCCTACACACACACACAGACACACACACACACACAGACTGCTGAGTCCATACACACACACAGAGACTGTTGAGTCCAAACACTGAGGCAAACTACTTGGTTTCAACAAGGTGAGAGCAATGTCTTTGGTGCTGTTCGATTCAATCAGCTGATGTCGGCTCTGTGTGCTGAGCTTGTGAGCGGGGTTGGGGGCAGAGTTGATGTCCCTGTAAAATCCTACTCCGGCAGGTCGCGGTGGAGCTCTCCGGCCGTTATGCTTCTCAGTAGCGATCCATGCTGTGGCTCGGTGGGCGTTGCTGCAGACAATGTGTGTATGGTCGTGTGGATTAGTTTTCTGCTGGTCTGTGATTTCTGGAACCTCCGGCTGGTAATCAGGTTGGACTTGTTTGCGGATCTCACTCTGATGTATGTGGGTGCTGGTGTCCATAGAGCCTGGGGTCGTTTCCCATCATAGTGGTCTCCGGCATTGCCCTTGGGGTGCCCCTCTGGGGGCCCTTGGTAGGTTTCTACCTATCTGCCATCTGGTTGCTGGGCGAATCCAAGCCACTGCTTCTCTCCTCGCCAGCCGGTAGGCCTGACCCCGGGTGCGGAGCTTTGACTAGAGGTGAGCACAGAGCCTATCGAAGAACTCTATTACACGTTTGGGAGGCTTGTTCAGTGTGCGCTTTGACTCAGGCCACGCTTGTGCAGCCATCTTGTTTGGGCCTCGCTGGTCCCGTTTGGCAGTGAGCTTTGTCGCTTGATCACGCAATGTCACCGAGGTGGTTGTTCCAGCGTGGACCGGGATATCCCCCGCCGGTCCAGGGGGGGGGGTAGCAGGGCATTAGTGTTCCCTCGTTTGAGAGCGAGCCCCGAGCCGGGGGATCGGCCGCCTCCCCCAGGCCTTAGACTCGGGATTAGCGTCATTCTGCTCTGTGTTAGTTCCCGGTTCGTTTTCTGGGCAGCATGTGCGGTGGGTTTCATTATTATGTGTAAAAGGAGCTTTTATGTGTCCTCTGTTGCAGGAGCCCTCAGAGAACACGTCCGGCCATCTGGTGTGCAGATTTTTAACATTGTATTATATATATATACATATATATATATATATCCAGAAAATATAGGGGAACACTTTAATGATTACAATCAAAAGCTATACAACAACAAAATGAAACTAACATAACAACATAGAACAATAAATATTTTGGATAACGCTAATCTAAAAAAAGAATTAATTTGCTGACTATAGCTGTCGACGCCAAAAAGGCATTCGGTTGGAGTTTCCTGAATTGTTCTCTTCTTTGGTATTACTGGATAGATCCACATAATGCCCATAGTATCCCCCAACAATGAGTTATGAAATGAAATAAATGTTAAACTAAAACTTACTGGATTAATAGTAACATGAGTTTGGTGCAACTTTTGATAGTACTGAAGAGTTAAAATAGCTCCTAAATGTGCAATGGTTTAACTAAAATATTCCCAATAGCATAGACAATAAATTACAAACTGTACTGTATTGTCTGAAATGTCAGTGGGCATGTGCCTGTTATTGATGTTAGTTAGGTTAAACACATTGTAAATCTACGCTATAATAAGCATATATTAGTAAACTGTTTTTGAAATTAAAATTTACTGCTTTCAGACATATCCTATATTTTGTAGGAAAACAGGCCAAAACAACGATGTCCACTCAACTTGCTGGTATAAATCCTTTTAAACTATCACATAGTGCCAAATGCTAGATACCTTACAAAAGTTACTTACTATAGCATGGGCTAACAATTTGCTTACTTTACTCATACCACAAAGAGGCACTAAACTACATTATTGCAGGCAATATACACTAACATGGAAAAGGGAAGGTGCCAGGTGTAATCAAATTTGGGCAAGAGCAGTTTGAAACACTAAACCTCTGTGTGTTTTATTCATGTTGATTCAAAAGCTTTCTTGAGTTCTACAGCATCATCAAATTCACACAGTACAACACAAACAACTCACTCCACACACATATTACTCTGAAACAGACAGGGAAATCCACAAACAGCCTCTCTATGCACACAAAAACACAAACAGCCTCTCTTTATAAATACAACCTCACAAGCAGCCTCACTGTACACACAACCCCACAAGTGGCATTTCCACATTTATAATACCGCATGCAGCCTCCTTACGCACACATCACAAGCAGCACCAAACACATGCAATACCACAAACAGCCTACCTACACACACATACACACACAATATTAGAAGAAGCATTCTCCATGCGTGCAACCTCACATAGCCTCCCAGCATTTAGCCTCTACAACACCACAGGCAGCCTCCACACATCCGCACAACACTCTTGTCCATCCCTGACACTCTTTTTCCTTTGGTGCAGAGCAAGCATCTCATTATCTGAGAGCTGCCTCTGTCTGAAGGTAACTAAACATCCAACTGTGATCTCTAATAAGCCTTGAACCTTGTGTCTTCATTGCTACACAATAGATAGCATTACAGTAAAACGCAAAAGGAGAAGACTGTTCTTCCTGCATCAATTCTAGCAAACTTGGCAGAGCAATATCTCAGCACTAACAGTAAAGTACCATTAGTGTGTTGTAATTAGCAGACATTTCAACACATAGCAGTTACATTGCTCCCAGGTGTGTGCCGGCTCTTTTTCTATGTTTAACTCAGATTATAGCACTGAACACTGTGCTACATGTCTTCATAATAATCCCCGTATTCACAGGCTAAAACAGCTTCCTGCGTACATATAAGATGTACACCAGTTAGAGAAACTGTTGAAATAGATATTTAAGTGAAATATGTGCGTTTTAAACAATTGAATCTAGTACTTACTTGCACAGTACCATTTTGTTACTTCTGCATACAAGAGTTGCCAATTTACTATAGAATTCCATTAATAAATCAAAGCTGATTTTTTTTTTTATTTTTTTTTTTATTTTTTTTTTAATAATCACTTGGTTTTGATAATAACTTGGCCTCTTCGATGGAATAAGTTTAGAATTTAATTGTATATCATTCTGACCCACCTAGTGCTCTCCACCTATCACTGCATCTCAAAACTTGGATGGGCTAATGCACTAAATGTATTCTACATTACCCAAGTGAAAACACATTGACATGAACTGGGGAGGTGGGTGGTTCTCGTATGCTATTACCCTATAACTACTACATTGCCCTTTAATGGCTGTGGTGCTTAGAGTACCCCTTTAAATGTGTGGGGGGGTTTTTTGTTTTGTTTTTTTTGTTTTATTTAATTCTGGGTTACTAGTATCCATTAAGTATTAGGATTTCTGTTTTTTTGCATAACACTATTCTTGTAAATATATAAAAATAAAAAAAAAAACTGAACACTGAAATTAATATAAAATAAATTACCAGCATTTGTAGATTTTGCTGTGGATTATCATACAATCTGTGCAGGTCTATTAGATTTGGCTCTGTTTTAATAGTGTTTACTCTGGAGATAAGTAGATATCTGGCTCCTGGCACAGACTCTGGGCACCTATTACTGAAAGCACTTCATCTTCTAGCTGCCACCTGGGCAAATGATATTCAAGTAAATGTGTGTCAAGAACAGGGTACTGAGTTTCCAGCTGTTCTTTTGAAACCTCCTGGCTTGAGCATGTTAGTATTCTGAAACACACACTTCTCACATGTACAGTATATCACTTTAAAGGTCAGTAAATTATCAACAAGAGGAAAGAAATGCCTAGAATTTTCAAGCTTTGTTTTCTAATTGTACAGTCTTTTAAGAGAAGATGCATCTGTAGATATGCGCATACAATAGAACAATATTATCATAATTATTACTTTTCGCCAATAGATAGATTGGTATACATTCTTCCATACTCAAGATCTCACTAGGCAATGAAGAAATATACCTAGATAACCATTCTGCAAGGTCTATAAAACAACATTTCAAGATTTCTTCATCGCTATTAATTTGTATATATGAGCATAAAAAGGCACTTTTAGTATTTTAGTATTTTTTTCTGGTGTAAATGTTTAGCGCAACATACACATTCAACTTACTATACCAATGTACTTACATCAAGAGAGCACAGTGGAAAGCATAAGTAAGCCCGAAAAAGAGAAACATGTTTGCTGTCCGTAGTCATAATCCATTTCTGTTCCCATGATTCCCAGCTTTCTGGCTGGGAATCATTGCAGTTGCAGTCCACAGCAGCTTGAAAAACAAGTATTGCATGTCACGATGTTGTAGTGATGGCATTTAATGCATATTATTATTATTATTATTACTATAATTATTATTATGTCAGCATTTAGATAACACTAACATATTCTGCAGTGCTTTACAATTATAGAATGGGGATATTTGACGGTAAGTAATTCACATACTTAAAAGTGGTGTGAGCTGGGCTATTAAACAGAGGGAACTGAGGAGGACAGTTGTAATGAGAGAAGTGTTACCCAGGAAGATAGAATGTTATCATAAAGAGGTGTGTTTTTTAGGACTTGTTAAAGGTTTGGGAAAAGTCTTAAGGCAAGGCTGGAGAAAATTCCACAGCAATGGGTCAATCCTTGTAAAATACTCAGATGAGAGTTATTAGAAGGGACACCTATTGACACTGTTACCACGTGATTTAGTTAGCAAGCCTCCACTTTAAATGCCGTTATGAGCAGAATGACACATTTAAATAGCTTTTGAGAATACAATAATTTATATCTATAAAACCAGCAACTGCTTAGGACATGTCTATGTTCTAATAATATGAAAATCCGCCTCTTGGTGGCAGCACATACAGTAAATTTTGCTTGAAAGAGTTAGTGGAGCCAATCACAGCAAATAACATCCCCCTAAAGTAACATTTAACAATTAGTGTGTTGTCTGTGGTAGACTAGTGAAAATATATAGCTCTTGTTACATGTTCTGAATTGTTTGGTTGTTAATATTATCCTGGTGCCAGTCTGACTCATTTGGCTACATGAATATAAAGTTTGCTTTAATATATAATCCTTAGACAGAATGACTCCAGACTTATAAGAAAACCAATGACATAAACACATTGAAGAGAACATGACAGTAATGTGTGTGTTTGTGTGCATTCGGAAAGAGGGGGAAGTGTAAAGTGAATAACTAGTTTAATTTGCTGAATAAATTCAATTACTACACTTTTGCCTGGAGACACAGAAAATACAGCTTGGCAATACATAGTGTATCACCATGTGGAACTGCAGCATGATCGTTCCATAAATATGCAATGATTACTTGTTCCCATAAAGTATATTTTAGCTAGCAACATAAGGTGTGCCTGTCACCCCCTCCACCTCCCTTCCCCCCAGTGGCGGATCCAGAGCCTGATCTCGGGAGGGGCACTTGTAGATTATTTAAAGAAATAATCCAGACACAATAACTACTACAGCTCAGTGTAGTGGTTATGGTGTCAATAGTGCCGGGACCCCCTCCCAGAGTAAGTAGTCAAACCGTTTAAGAACAGTTTGACAACTTACCTGAGGTCTGCTGGGAAATGGGGCGGTAGTAGGGCATAGGAGCAGTGGTGTGTGTGAGTGGTGCAATGTGTAAGGGGTGCAGTGTGTGTGTGTGAGGGTGAGAGTGTGTGAGCAGTGTGTGTGTGTGTGTGAAGGTTGTAGTGTGTGAGTAGGGGGGGCAGTGTATGTCAGGGATGCAGTGTATGTGTGGGACAGTATGTGTGTAACAGTTGCAGTGTGTGTGTGAATGTGGGCAATGTGTGTGTATGGGGCAGCAGTGTATGGGGGAAGTGTGTGTATGGGTGTGTATAGGGCATTGTGTGTGGGGGCAGTGGCATGTGTGCATGGGGGAGTAGTGTGTGTATGGGGGCAGCATGGGGGGGAGTATGTGTGTGTATGGGGCAGCATGTGTGTATGGCAGTTTGTATATGGTATGGGGGCAGTATGTGTATAGGGGCAGTATGTGTGTGTGTATGGGGGGAGCATATGGGGGGCAGTATGTGTGTGTGTATAGGGGGCAGTGGGTATGGGGGGGCAGGCAGTATGTATGTATGTGTTGGGCAGCATAGGGGCAGTATGTGTGTGTGTGGGTATGTATGTGGGGAGCAGAGGCATATGGGGGCAATGTGTGTAGTATGGGGGGCAGTATGTGTATGGGGCCTTGCAGTATGTGTGTATGGGGGGCATCATAGAAGGGGGCAGTATGTGTGCATGGGGTGTATGGGGGGCAGTATGTATGTATGGGGAAATATGTGTGTATGGGGGCAGCATGGGGGGCAGTATGTGTGTCAGCATAGCAGGTGTATGGGGGGAGCACTATGTGTATGGGGAGCGTAGTATGTGTGTATAGAGTGTATAGGAGCAGTATATGTATGTATAGAGGCAGTATGTGTATGTGGCATATGGGGCAGTATGTGTGTATGGGGCAGGTAGCGTATGTGTGTATGGGGACTATGTGTCTATAGAACAACATAGCATAGGGGGCAGTGTATGTGTGTGTGTATAGAGCCTTGCTTGTATGTATGAGGGGAGCATCATGGGGAGTAGTATGTGTGTATAGGGGAGCACTATATATGTGTATATAGAGGCAGTATGTGTATAGAGGCAGCAGCATAGGGGCACTATATTGTGTATAGAGCAGTATGTGTGTATAGAGGCAATATATATATGTGTGTATAGAGAGCAGTAGAGGCAATATGTGTATAGAGGCAACATAGGTAGCAGATATATATGTATGTATAAGAGCACTATGTATGTATAGAGCAACATAGAAGTGAAATATATGTATATAGAGAGCTGCATAAAGGTATATGTAGTATAGAGAGCTTTTATAGAGATATATATCTTTATTTATATTTATTTATTAATTTAAAAAACAAATAGTCTATGTCCCCCCTCCTTCTGCTACAGGAAGGAAGGTAGGAAAGCTTTCCACAGTAGCTGAGATTTAGAGGCGTTTCCGGTAACAGAATTTTAACATTCCAAGAAATCGGTGAACAGCACGCTCAGCTGCAAGACTGAGCTCAGGTCCCTCCCTCTCCTCCCTCCCTCCCTCCCTGCACTGCCTGCCAGCACAATTAGATCTCTGATCTCCACAATCTCCCCTCAGTCCGCAAGCTTATTACAAACTAACACCTGCATGTGCTGGCAGGAGAGCAGCCGAGCGTGCCCCTAGATCACTCAGTACTTCCTTTGAAATGGAGCTGTGTATTTTTTGCCAATTGATTGTTCATATTCAATCTACGTTGTCCTATGTTGAAAATTGTGTCCCTGGTAATGTGGAAGCACTGCAAAGGAGCACTGCAGAACAGATCCACTAATAGCATGACACAGAACTCTGCTCACTGAATCTGTTTGATGTTTCCACTTTTTCAGTAAGCTATGCATAAGAAAAAACTGTATTTTTCTTATAAATGCTAGAAATTTTTAAAATTTATTTAAAAAAAGAAAAAAAAAATAGTTTGGAACTCTTCCAAATTTAGGCAAATTGGTGGTTTAGCCAAATTCCATATCGGCAAAGCGGCATATGGACGTATAACAGTAAATGACTAGTGCAATGGACACACATGTTTCAGCAATAATTTTAGACTTGTCAATTTGTTTTGCTACGAACTGTAATTCATCCAAATTTGGCCCAATCGGATGACTGGCCAAATTCCAAAACACGCAATGGCCAAGGATGTTTGTTTTGTTTCCTTATTCTAAAAAAAAAAGATGATTGATGGGAAAAAAAATGATTGATGGGTAGGGGATAGCTGTTAAATGTTGATTTTGTTCATATATCAATAGAGAAGTGAAAAATAAGAGGAACAAATAGAAGGGGGGAAATAGCTATACTTATATATATTATATATTTAATAAATATTTACGTAAATATAGAAATATAGATTTTTACAACGCCTCCTCTTTTCCCTCTTTTGATTACTTTCTCACTTGAACTGTGAACCAAACGGTGGGAAAATGCATGTCATTCATAATACAGCTAATTAGGAATTCCTACAAGATCTTCTATGGAATTGTGGTGTGAGAGGAAGAGACACTATTATCTCCACTTTTGCTGCTGAATCTGATTAATGATAGGCAATTTATTTTATGACATTACTATCATGGTCATTTGTCACAAACTGGAGCTATTTTTCTCTTCCAAAACAGGTCACATTTCCAATAACTGCACCAACACAGAGTGCACTGATATTGTGATTATTGCTAAGGTGTCATGTATTGTGATTATTGCTAGGGTGTCTCTGAAAAAAAGTGTTTTTGTTTTTTTAATTGGACCTAGAAACATAGAGTCATAGAATGTGACGTCAGATAAGAACCATTCGGCCCATCTAGTCTGCCCAATTTTCTAAATGTAGAGAAATATAGAACTCTTCCTGTTGATAATAGGTAGTAAATAGATGTACTCCACCACAATAACTAGGGGTTGAGCCCTACAAGCGTACAATCGTGAAAAACAGAATGTGGTGAAATACCTTAAAGTAATAAACTATAACTTTTACTCAATATAGTTTAAAATATCCAAAAGGTGATATATAAGTACAATTTAGTTATTCTGTACTCCCAAATAATGGGAGGACAAACAGATAAAAATAAATAAATATATATATATATATATATATATATATATATAGAGAGAGAGAGAGAGGTTGTAAAAAAAGAGGAGGAAAGAGGAAAATATAAATATAAGAAATAGAGAGTGGAAATGTTAGTTTAAAGATGTATATATGTAAAAAATACAGTTAGATTAATAATTCCTCTTTATGGGTGGGTGGGGTACTAAGGACAGTTGAGTTAAATTGTTACACTATGAATTAGAGTGTGTAAGTATTCAAAGAGTATCCAGGATGTATCTACAATTGAACCGTGGGTTACAATGTACCAAATTTACCACTGGATCTTACAGGATACCTCTTCTCGATACAGTGTGACAAGACCGTAAAGGAGATTTCTAATCCCTACATATTTGGCAGCCGATCCATGTTCCCTCCATGCCGGAAGCCCAGAGTCGGAGATTACTCAGTGTGTAAAATAGTTTTACCCCAATAATCTAGTTTTATTGGTTCAGTAAACAAAAAATAATAAAAATAAAAATGTCTATATAGAGTTCCAAGCTGGGGGAGTAAAGTTCCACTATGTTTTAGTTATAAGTAAAGAACCCCAACCCAAAGAACTTATGAGTTAGCTTCTCACTGATTTGTTTTATAGATAATCCCAGTAGGGAGTTTAGAATATGTGTGCTCTTGGCACAAGCAGCTATTTTGGTTTTCCGGTTCACATCAGGAATATTAAAGTCACCCATGATGATAACTTCCCCGTTCATTGCCATTTTAGCTATTTCTTCAACTAGTATATTATCTAACTCATCTATTTGTCCTGGGGGCCTATTAATTTACACCTACACAAGTTACTGTGTGATTACCAAATTCTAACATAACCCAAATGGTCTCTATGTTCGCATCACTAACTTTTATTAGGCTAGATTTTATGTTATCCTTCACATATAGGGCCACCCCTCCCCCTCTAAGCTTATAATTTTTTAACACACTTACTAGAGGCACTTTCTGTACTTGTTTTGGGGAGCAACTGGATTAATGTTTTATCACTCTTTTGCCCCCTCCTAGTTTTAATACGTCTTAGCAAATCCTCTGAACTTCTCACTGAGAACATTTGTTCCCTTTTGAGAAAGATGCAAACCATCTTTTTTTGTACAGTTTATTTCCATTCCAAGCAGAGCTACCATGAGAAATAAAGCCAATCCTTGCTTCACACATCATTCACCAAGCCACAAGTTAAAGTCCATAATACGCATCTGCCTCTCATTCTGAGTGTTATGCACCGGCAGAACTTCAGAGAATGACAGTGTGGAAGCAATGTGCCGTATATCATTGGCAAAAACACAAAACACTTCCTTTACCTCTAAAGCACGGTTGTCAAACATGCGGCCCCCCAGAGTTGTAGTTCAGCAACATCTGGGGGGCCGCATGTTTGACAGCCCTGCTCTAAAGCCTCATTGCAAGCCAAGTCATTGCAAAACACTTCCTTTACCTCTGAAACCTCATTGCAAGCCAAGCCCCTAGATGGACAAGTACATCCAATTCCCCTTCCTGCTTTGCTAGCTTAACAATATTTCAAATACGCCTCTTGTCTCTGTGAGCAGTAACTCCAGGAAGACATCTCACAAGGCCACTATTGTCCAGCTCAACACCTCTTATGATAGAATCACCCAACAACAACTGCTTGCTATCAGGCATCACCTTATCCTTTTTGTCATTGGCTGCAGTCTTGCACAACTTTGACATAGAGGATATTGGTTCCACAAATTCGGTGTCTGAGCCTGTCTCCATAACACCACTACACTTGGTGCCTGAGTTTGTCTTTATAACACCACTACACTTGGTGCCTGAGCATGTCTCCATAACATTACTACACTGGGTGCCTGAGCCTGTCTCCACAACACCACTACACTCGATGCCTGAGCCAGTCATCACAACACCACTACACTCGGTGCATCAGCCTATCTTTACAACACCACTACACTCAGTGACTGGGCCTGTCTCCACAACACCACTACACTCAGTGCCTGAGCCTGTCTTCACAACACCACTGCACTCAGTGCCTGAGCTTGTCTCCATAACACCACTACACTTGGTGCTTGAGCATGTCTCCATAACACTACTACACTCAGTGCCTGAGCCCGTCTCCACAACACCACTACACTCAGTGCCTGAGCCTGTCTTCACACTGCACTCAGTATGTGACATTCATAACACAGGCATTCCAAGGACCCTACTTTAGGTCCTGTCCTGCTATCCTGATTTTGGTCTATGATATCCTGCACCTAGAAACACCAGGGGACTGTCAACAAGCAATGAGGGCATAATTAGATATGATTGCACTGTGCAGCGTGCACTAGAATCATGCAGACAACACTTCATCAGCGTTCTCTGTATGGTCTTCTGTGTTGGAGGTCGGCCTAGGAGGCTGTCAGTCAGCCTGGCATGCTTAACGTCAGGCTCTCATGCCTCTTTATGCATGACTGGTGACACCCCATTAATGTACACCCACCAAATACATGATTCTATATCTTCTGTTAGCATAATAACATGTGTGATAACACATGCTGATTTTGATTGGTTTAACTGGAACCTGTGCCTTCTAGGCAGGGGTGTTGCTAAGTACCAGAACAACATGGGGCTTGAGCCCAAACATAACTTGATGACTCCTATACTAACAGAATATTTGGAGTGTCATGAGAAAACCCCACATATCTTTTTTGTGCACCTACCGATGGGAAGTGTGCTTCAGATGTTCTCCCAGATTTCAGTGGAAGTATAGCCAAGAACAAGCACATGCTGCTTCAAATAAAAATAAACGAAAAAATACTAATATCCTTTTGAACCGAGAAGCGCTGAACCCTTGCAGGGTACTGTGCAGCCACATTTCCTCACTCCTCTGGAATGGTCGGGGTTATCTTGGTCCCCACTGGCTTATTTCATGCACTAGTGTGATCCTCTACTGCTACATCTGAACAAGCTTGGCCTGTGACTTAACTAATTAATATAGAGGCTGAATCCATTCCTCATGGTACGCAAAGTACACAGCCTGGGCAGACACTACACAACTCTCTGGAGATGTCCCTGTGGTGACTGTGATGACATATTCAACCGCTTCTGGGTCACCATGGAGGCATGACAAGCAGTTTTGTCACCTCAACCATGGGAGGGAGCTTGGAGTCGTGAGGGAAGGGAGGAGAGGTGGCCCCCTCTGGGTACTCGATAAGTTCAAGTGCGAGAATAATTTGAAGCTGGCCCACCTGAGCCAAAGGCTGAATTGGGTAAGACCCTTGTGGACAGGAGACCACTTCCCGTGGCACTGCAACACCTAGGCAGTGAGTTCCCTCAGGGAAAGGACTTCGACTCTTTGAGCCCCTGAGTCAGTGATTCACAGATGTTGGCCTTCTCGCCTGGGCCCGAAAGGGATGTTCCTCTTTGCCCTCTTCTTGCTCCTGTACTCTCTCTACATATATGTGCTTTCTGAGCGTGGGCATAGGTCAAGTGAACATTGCCAAACTAGGCAGCTTTCCAGCTTACAAACAGGGACTTTCTCTTGTCTAGCTGATGCCATCGTGTCTTCTATAGCTTAACCAGACTTAACAAGCATGATTTACTCTGCACCTAATGTTATTGTTAATATGTTTATTGTTTATGCTTTTTTGTCGTGCATTATTGCATCATGCTCTATAACTTACAATATGGCACCACAATTGTTTATAGGAGCCTGACAGCATTTACTAGTTTCTCCCAGTGCCATTAGGCATGCTTTCAGCTCTATTTATGTATACTCTGCTATATGCTTGGTACAGTATGGTGCAATTATACTTGAATGTCTAAAACCCCCAAAACCCTCATCATCTGATTTATACACTCTACTATATGTGCAGGCAACTGCAGTATAATCTTATATTCATCCTTAGTTTCTTGCATCGAGACTCATATCAGCATGCTTTTAGCCATAGAGCAATTCCCATGTCCTGCAACTCCAGTTCCACTGCCTGTGTACCTGGACTACGTTCATAGTCCCGTTTGCTTAGCATGTTTATTTTCTTGTTATATTTTATTTTAAAACTGAGGCTGATTTGACTAGGAGTTTCTTCAATGATGATTTTGACAAGACGGTTATACCATTGTATAGATACAATAACTCTTTTTCTATTTTTCCATTCTGATTTACTCACTTGCCTCAATAAAAGAAAGATTGACAAAAAAAAATAAAAAATACTGAACTGACCTTATGTGTTATTAATCACTAAACTCACAACTTAGGTGTTGTGATGTACTTAGGTGTTGTGATGAGTAAATATAATTCTTATATACAAAGCAAAGCAAAGTTTTGTAGATCTGAGCACAAAGCAGTTTGTGTCCAATTAGATCAGTTCTTCAAAAAGCCCATTAAGGGCGATCTTTGGATATTCATACACATACACGTCTAGTTGTCTATTTACATTTCCATCATTTTGAAAGGATTTCCAAGGATAGAAACTGCCATACTACTAAATACGTGTCCCTGGCAAATTCCTGGAAGAACGTAAGAGGATTAATTCTAATTTGGTCTCCAAAAGCTTGTGAGTGATGAGAAAAACAACAAACAAACAAACATAAAACTGCTGCTATTGTACATGGTGACCTTGGGCTTACACATGAAGGGAAATCTATCTATCTATCATCTGTCTGGCAATCTTTCCATCTGGCTGTCTGCCTATATCTCTAATTTAATTGCATCACCTATTTAGGTGATAATATGATAAATCATCCATCCACATTATACAAGTTCCATCTTAATACTCTGATGAACATTATATGTGTTGGTCTGTCAAGGTATCACCGCCATGAATACCCTTTTCCCATAATAATCATATGCCAATAATCCACAGGTTAAAATATCGCCGGTATTGCATAATAACCCACACATGAGCCAAGGCTTAATGCTGGAGTAAGACTCATTTTAATGGAGAACAGGCATCAAATTCATACAGTCAGCAGACTCCTCTGAACCTGGGAGATAATTGAGTCAGAGAAAGTCAATTATCTCCAGGTACAGAAAAAGGTAAAATTTTACACCCCAAAAGTACCTTCAAAATACATGGGAACCAAACAAAAGTCACATAGCTGGGTAGTCTGGGGGAACAATATATCCAAAAATCACCTAGATCCGTTTGGTAGTTTGCGATCAGCATCACATGGAAGATTTGACCAGTCTGCCACAAGGTTGAAGCCCAGAAATAGTTCCATGGAAAGTGCGGCAAGTGCCAGCCTCCGTTCGTGGGATTTTGCACGACAAACCACATAAGATAGAGTCAAGCTGCTTCATGAAGAATGCTCCCTGTGTTCGGTATTCTGGAACTCCCGATCGCCGTTTGTCTAGGTGAATGGAAACGAGAACGTAGAGTAGATCCATAGAGACCGATGTTCGTGAGAATGCCCGGTTGAAATAAGTTCCAGGCACTCGACGACTAGTTCCCGATGGCAGCATTTGGGAGTCCCATTCATTGTCCCAACCACGTGTATTCGTATGCATGAATTGGCAACCACCCAGTGGAGAATTCTATTAATAATTTTCTCTGTGGTTTTCATACAAGATACATAACGTTCCATGTTCTAATTGGTCTCTGGGGTGGTTTTGGTTCGGGAACTAAATAATGAACAAAACTGGAACATGATAGCAAACTAAGTTAAATAGTCGAACAGTGGGGTATTCCTTCACACTATATATCAATGGGATAAATATCACGTCTGACGTGCGTTAAGATTTCATTAGAAATTGCTTTTTTATGCATTAACATTGGGGGGGCCTGGGGGGAGGAATTTGTAATAGCCTTATCAGAGAAGCTCTGTTTACAAATGCAGTCCCAGTCCCATTTCAAGATCGTAGTTAAACCTGACTAGTTTTGAACAGGAGTTAAGCAAGCATGTTGTATGACTAAATGATATCTCCTTATGTCATGAGACTGAGACTCCATTTCTGAATCAGAATATTGATGCAGCTGCTTCAGAAATATTCTGCTGTTTTCAGATTAAAGAGTTTTGCACCTCCCATATGAATGAGTGTGGCTCTAAAATGACCAAGTTTATATAGCCCAGTGATTCAGAACAAGGATATCTTAAGTTTATCTCTCCATCTCATCCCATTATAACAATGATCACCTTTCACTTTTTGTGAAATGTTGATTGTAGAATCTCCTCAGAAAGTATTTTTCAAAAAATGGAAAATATTGTCAATAACATCTTAAATTCTAAACGGTTTCTCAACTAATACGGTTTTTCCAAACTTGTTTTGACTGTCATTTTACAATGCTACTATAATGCTGTTTTCCAAAACTGTTTAGCTGCTTTATTTGAGGTTGGACCAATGAAGTCAAGTTTTGAGTAATTAAGAAGAAGGGAGGACCAGTCCACGGAGGGTGCAATAACTGATCATATGAGTGAGTGTGGAAGAGACCTTAAAAAGTTGAATGTAATCAAAGATGAGGAGAAAAGAAAAATAAGGGTAGTAATTAAGGTTATGAATAATTTTCCCATTTTATTGAATCAGGAGGAGGGTGATAGGTGTAACTACAGTCTAACTAATATTTGTATATGTCAAGAGTCACAACAAGCCCAAATTGCCTTACAATACGGTGACCACTTAATTTTTTCTACAAAACGAGTTGATGTTGCCATAACATTAATGGGTACTCTTTGTAGGGCCACACGCATTGAAAATAAGGTGTATTATATCTAAAAAGACATTGATGGCTTTTCTCCAAGATAATGTCGACCTATTTCATAATTTATAATATGCTTACGTTGGAGATAATGCTGACATTCTATTTTATCTGTCTTCGCAAAGCATTGATCCATTCCAATATTTAATTATAGATATTTTCTATATTTATATATGTATGAGTACAATATTACGCATGCATTTATGTGTTTAACGTCATTTTGAATCTACCATTGTTTTCTGGTGTTTTTGTTGCACTCCCACCTGATTTTAAAGGGAATAATAATACGACTACTCTATGGTTGAGTATGGTTGAGTAGCTGTCAAATATTTATAATGACCCAGTGAGTCTGTGAGACCTCAGCATGTAATTTTAGTTAATTGACTTCCTCACACTAAGAGAATTCTATTAGCAACAAAAAATAAAAATAAAGAAAAAGTGGGCTCCATTGGGACCCCAAAAACACAGAGTACAGGACTAATGAGTGAACTCTGCACCTTCCTTGATCCCATTGGCAGTGGGTAAATGGTAATGACATTTGGTTAACACTTGCAACGAGAAGCCATGTGTAATTTATATTGTAATCTATGGTAAAAGAGACAGTTTCCTGCCCCCTAAATTGCCTGATATACCAGACTATCCATCTCATTGCCCCCCATGTATAATTACTATTAAACTTGCAGCTCATGGGATTAAAACAGAGTACTGGACATTGGGTAGAACTCTACCTGGCATTATTGGAACCCTGAGGACCCTGTGTATTTAGTCAATTTATTTTTAAGCAACAGAGCTGATCATCTCTCTATATAAAGTGTATGGGAAGTGCGCATTTGTTATTGTTATTATTATTATTGCCATTTATATAGCGCCAACAGATTCCGTAGCGCTTTACAATATTATGAGAGGGGGGAATGTAACAATAAATAGGACAATTACAAGAAAACTTAGAGGAACGATAGGTTGAAGAGGACCCTGCTCAAACGAGCATACAGTCTATAGGATAGCTAGGTTTTGTGTCTCTACACCAAGCTTAGACAGGTGTTAAATTTGATGACATTTGGTAACATTTGGCAGCTACCACGAAAATGAGTTGTTAATTAGTACGTATTTTCTTCCAATTATTTTCTATGGGAGACTTACAAAATGTCCTCAGCTGGGAATTCTAAGTCGCTAATGGTCCAAATTTGCACTATGGAAACAGCAGCTACTTGCTGAAGTTAGAGGCAGACATTTGAGTAGCGGTTTGTCAATAAAACTTACCAAAAACATTTCAAACAAGTCCTTAGTGAACTCCCCTTTCCACCACTATTTGATTGTACACTTGTCAGTTAATGAGTACAAGGGAGTGGTGGAAATTGTGTATTTTGCTGTTTGTTTTTCCCAGGATTTGCTTAAAGAGATCATTAAATAATGTTAGCATGTAATTATTTACCGTTGGTGACCAAAGAATAAAGGTTGCCAGTTCCATCAGTAAATATATTAAACCTGTCTGTGGTTATATTACAGATGTCAAATTGGCTTACATTGTCGTGTATACTGCTGTGAGCAAGCTGGGAGCAGAAAATTACAACAAATAATACATTTTTCATCATTTCTCTTAGAGCAGAAGAAAACACCTGTGTACATATTTCATGAATGTCTGTGTTTTGACTAATCAGACAGCTCTTTGATTCTATACAGGTATTCTCACCTCATTTAAACCTGAAATATTTCTTTCTTCTTAGGCAGTCTATTTTCAGACATCTTTCCACAAGAGGTTTTAATTTAGGCAGAAATCCAACTTCAATCGGTTTTTTTTTTTAACGGTGTCAGTTACAAAATGTTAATGCAAAGAGAATGATCAAGTATTTGGAAAGACAGATTTCCAAGTGTGTGATCCATATGAAACTTTCTACAAAAATGATATTAATGATATCTCAAATCAAGCAACTGAAGAGCTGACAGTGAGAGGAAAGTGTTTTTGTAGTTTTTTTTTTTTTACATTTTCAAAATACAGAATTTTGATGAGGTGAAGAGGAGTATTCCATTTATTTGAGGTAGCACACAGGGTCTTGTACTTAATTTTACTATTTACAATTTAATCTTATTATCCTATTATTATTATATTATAGCGCCAACAAATTCTGCAGCCCTGTACAATGGGTGGATTAACAAACATGTAGTTGTAACCAGACACGTTGGACACACAGCAACAGAGGGGTTGAGGGCCCTGCACAATGAGCTTACATGCTAGAGGGAGTGGGGTAAAGTGACACAAAAGGTCAGGGTAGTAATAGAGCAGTAAATTGATAAAATAATATTCACTGAAGACTTAGTGTGTTTTTTAATGACCGTTGCAGGAGAGGAATCACTTGGGAGCTATTAACAGTTTAATTGATACGCTTTTGTGACTAAATGAGTTTTTAATATTTTTTTTTGAAGGAATGGAGACTGGGTGAGCATCCAGTGGAGAAGGGAAATGAGTTTCACAGGACCGGTGCAGCCCTAGAGAATTCTTGAAGGTGAGGTGGCAGTACAAAGAGAGGGTACAAACTAGACTTGTGCACAGTGGAAATATATGTTTTGGTTAACCACTTAGTCCGAAAATAAAATTTAGTTTGGATTGTCCTATACTCATCCATGTGGCAGTTTGGCTTGTCCAAATATTGTCCATGAAAGCAATATTTTGGAGAAATATTTGGACCGGCCACACATGCCTACATTTTTGCAAAGTCAATTCTGAATTGTGGAAATTAGATACATATCTATCTTTAAAAAAATAAGTGTGATAATTTAGCTTTATAATGAATGATTGCCTTTGTTTTCTTAATCTTGTATTACTGAGAATGGTAAACAGTTGTAATAGGAGTGATTTTAAGTTGGAAACAGCAACATTTAAAAAAAATAAATGAAAGAACAAAGTCAGTGGGCAATTGACAACCCATTTATCTCCTCCACCATGAGAAGAATAAAGGTTTCCTACACATAGCGTCTGTGTTTTCAAACCAACAGTGCCCTAGCAGCAACAGGAGTGATTTAAATTTAATAAAGGAATATTTTTTTTTTTTTAAATGAAAGGGTGGAAAAGGCATACAATTAAAATGAAAGGCATTTGAAATATGGTAGAGCTGCAGCAGGAGTAATTTACTACATATTTTGTATTCACTGACAGATTTTAGAATACATTTTGAAAAATGTGTTCTGCAAAGTTTTTTTTTTTCAATTTTGTAACAACTTTGAAAAGATTGCTTAGTGGGCACTGGGAAATTAGATATCCGCTATCAGATGATGACACTTCAAGTATCAAACTGAAGGGTAGGGGATATTTGTGAGCATTGTGGATATAAAACGTTCCCTGTAACAGAAAACACTCCTGCCCTTTGGACAATGGTCCGTGGACATGTCTATAACTGCTGGGCAACCAGACACAGAGCAGGCTACACACTTTTCTATGCATTCCAGTAGCGCAGAGGGTCAGCAGTATGAGTCAAAGCAGGTTCAGACAGGAATGCTATGAACATTACAGAGGTACAAGTCTTATTTCAGCTGTTTGCTGCTTCACTTGCTCACAACACACAGCCAAGATCCTTTATCTAAAAAGCATTTGCTTCCAAATGCTGAGATGTAGTTGTGCTACTGCTGCTGGGAGTAGCACACATCAGGTTCAATCTGCAAATCTCACTCAACCTGCATGCCTCTTTTTTTGCTGAAAATCATGGATTTGTCAAGTATTTCCTAGGATCACATAGAGAAGCTAACATCAGTTCAAAGCAATTATCAAACCCCCAAAAACCTGTAACGTAATGCACTGAATTTAATAATACATAAATGTGAATTTAAAGAGAAAAAAACAGTGAAAGTGATCCACAAAATGTAATGAAAAATGTGCATATATTGCAAAATATATAGTGCAATTCTTACTGTTACTGAAAACTCCCAGTATATCAAAACACCTGTAACAATAGTGCACATAAACCCTAAAATGATAAATTAACACCTTGTATAAAGAACAGCCCTTGGAATAACACTCACTTCCTCCAGAGCTACACAATCCCAGTTCTGGGTAAACAGATATAGAGAAAAACACCCACTGGAACCTTGGTCCCTTTTTGTAGCACTGCATATATGGAGAGAAATAAGGGAAGTTCTGATGAAAAATGCCTTATTTAGCATACAATTAAAAATGTATCACATTATCAAATTGTTTGTGAACACAAACTTTAAGTGCATCTTTCAGCCTCCTGACCATTGCTGCTACATCAGTCTGGAGTGTGCGGCCAGGAACAACTTTCCTATTTATCAGGAAGGTATCAATTTTGTTTATTAGGTGAGTGAATAGGGGAATGGCCTGTCCCAAACTGGCAATTAGTTTGGCTCAAAGTTTCTGTCACATCCTTAAATGGTTTAAGGACTGCCACTAATGCCCTTTTCTTGTTCAACCCTCAGGCCCCAGTGGAGACTCAACACCAATGTACTGATCAGAAGACTATAAACCTCCACCTGCTGTTCCAAAATTAGTTCTAGCATGTCTAAAGTGCAGTTCCACTGTGTTCTGACATCCTGTCATAGCCAGTGTGTGGGATGTCCTGTGTTTTCTTACCCTTGCCTCAAGAGTGGGCTAGTCTTCACACTACGGTAGAAATGTCCAGCATTCCTCTGGCAACAATAAAGTATGGTTGCCACATTTGTATTGCCTGCTTGAATTGCAGCATACACTAACTAGATGAAGGATGTGGGCACAGCACACATACAAATAAAGAAAATCAGATAAAAAAAAAATTCTGAAAAAGTGGTTCAACGAATATCTTCAACTGCAGTTGGACATAACAATACAAGCCCACCCATCATCTATTATTAACCCCTAAAGATCAAATAGAGTTTCTGTTTTTGCATTTCATTTCTAGTATTTAAACTAGGAGGGTGGGCAAAAGGGTGATAAAACGTCAATCCAATTGCCCCCCAAAACAAGGACAGAAGGTGCCTGTAGCAAGTGTGTTAAAAAATAAGCTTAGAGTCATGTCTACAAATGCTCGCAGTTTAGAGAATAAGATCCATGAACTTGTGGCAATAATGGCAACTGATAATGTAGATTTAGTCGCAGTTACTGAGACATGGTATAATTAGAAAACTGAAAAGGCAAGAAAGGGGGAGGGGTGGCCTTGTATGTGAAGGATAGCATTAAATCTAGCCTAATAAAAGTTAGTGAGGCAAACATAGAGCCCGTTTGGGTTACGTTAGAATTTGGTAATTATACAGTAACTCGCGTAGGTGTGATTTATAGGCCACAAGGATAAATAGAAGCGTTAGATAATCTACTAGTTGAGGAAATAGCTAAAATGATAATAAAAGGGGGAGGTTATCATCATGGGTGACTTTAATCTTGATGATGTGAACAGGAAAACCAAAATAGCTGCTTGTGCCAGGAGCACACATATTCTAAACTCCCTACTGGGATTGTCTCTAAAATAAGTCGTTGAGGAGCCAACTCGTGAGGAGGCCATACGAGATTTAGTGTTAACAAATGGAGATTTTGTATCAGATATTACTGTAGGTGAAAGTTTAGGATCCAGTGATCATCAGTCAGTGTGGTTTAACATAAGAACAGTGACTGAGTCACACCACACAAATCCAAAACCGACTTTTCTAAAAATTAGAATATGTGTAAATGAGTCATTATTACACTGGAAAAGTTTAAATGGAGTCCAAGAGAAATAGGATTATTTAAATGTTGCACTGCCCAAGGCGACAGAAAATTGCATTAGGCTTGTCAGTAAAAGCAAAAAAATTAAGAAACCACTGTGGTACTCCGCAGATGTGGCCAACATAGTAAAAAACTAAAGGTTAGCATTTAGTAATTGTTAAAAAAAAACAGAGTGAGAAGGATAGACAGATCTATAAGATTAGGAAGAAAGAGGCTAAGCAAGTTATAAGAGCTTCCAAATCACACACAGAAGAGAAAATAGCACAGTGTGAAAAAAGGGGGCCCAACTTTTTGTTAGATACATAAATGAGAAAAGGAAAGTAAAACAAGGATTAGTTAGATTAAAAACAAAAGAAAGAAGGTATGTAGAAGAGGATAAAGGTCTAGCTGATTGCCTCGATGAATATTTTTGTTCAGTATTTACAGATGAAAATGAAGGGAAGGAACTTCAGTTAGGAAAAAGGACAAATTAGTCATTTATTACATGTGAGTTTACAGAGGAAGAGGTTCTATTTCAACTGCCAAAAGTAAACACTAATAAGTCAATTGGACCTGATGGAATACACTCAACATTATTAAAAGAGCTTAGTGGAGTACTAGCAAAACCATTCACAGATATATTTAACCGATCATTGTTAACAGGAGTAGTCCCAGAAGAAGTGCCCATTCACAAGAAAGGTAGTAGGGAGGAGTCGGGCAACTATAGACCAGTAAGCCTTACTTAGTGGGGAAAGTATAGGATAGGATTGTTGAACATCTAAAATCACATGGATTTCAAGATCAGAGACAACATGGGTTTACTTCAGGGAGATCATGCCAAACTAATCTTATTGATTTTTTTTTGATTGGGTAACTAAAATAATAGATCAGGGTGGTGCAGTAGACAATGCTTACCTAGATTTCAGTAAGGCTTTTGAAATTGTTGCACATAGAAGGCTTATCAATAATCTTTAAGTTTGGATTCCAATATTGCTAAATGGGTTAGGCAGTGGTCGAGTGACAGAATGTCAGAATAGAAACAGACAGAATATTTGATAGAGTCCTAACCTCAACATCGGAGAAAAAGGGATTAAGGAGTGAATATTTCTGATGACTTAAAGGTAGGCAGACAATGTAATAGAGCAGCAGGAAATGCTAGCAGAATGCTTGGTTGTATAGGGAGAGATATTAGCAGTAGAAAGAGGGAACTGCTCATGCCATTGTACAGAACACTGGTGAGACCTCACTTTGAGTATTGTACGCAGTACTGGAGACCATATCTCCAGAAGGATAGTGATACTTTAGAGAGAGTTCAGAGAAGGGCTACTAAACTAGTTCATGGATTGCAAGATAAAACTTACAAGAAAAGGTTAAAGGATCTTAACATGTATATTTTGAAAGAAAGACGAGACAGTGGGATATGATAGAAACATATAAATACATAAAGGGAATCAACACAGTAAAGGAAGAGACTATAGTTAAAATAAGAAAAAACTCCCACAACAAGTGGACATAGTCTTAAATTAGAGGGGCAAAGGTTTAAAAATAGTATCAGGAAGTATTAATTTACTGAGAGGGTAGTGGCTGCATGGAATCGCCTTCCAGCTGAAGTGGTAGAAGTTAACACAGTAAAGGAGTTTAAGCATGCGTGGGATAGGCATAAGGCTATCCTAACTATAAGCTAAGGCCAGGGATTAATGAAAGTATTTAGAAAATTGGGCAGACTAGATGGGCCGAATGGTTCTTATCTGCCGTCACATTCTATGTTTCTATGTTTCTATATTCATTAGCGATATTACACAATTGCTAGGTCTCTTTTGGTTGATTCTTCTTTTGGAATTAAGTCTCAAATGTCATATTTATACATTGAGAAAGAAGGTGAAGTACTACCTCCATTAGTCCAGCTACTCAACACACTAGAACTGGTGTTTTGTCTGTTGCTCCAGAATTTGATTTTTTTCCTGTTATATATAATTCCTATATATATTTGTACTTATTCCAATATTAGTGATGTTTACTATAACCACAGATATTGGCCTTTATTTAATATTACTAAATACGTTGATTAAATATTTTTGGGTAAACTTTTTAAAACATCTTTTAAAAAATATTAAAATATCAAAAAACATATATAATTTTTTTTAAAAAATTCTAGAAATTATTCAATAAAAATAATTTGAAAAAGAGATATGGACATAAAAGTATAAAATACCTTTGCTCATAATGTCACAGATGCAAAATACAATTTAGTAAGGAGAAAAAAAAAAGATTGCCTTTCACACCATATCAGTTTTGTACATTTACAGGTTGGGAAAGACAAAAAGGGGCCAGTGCCCCTCCTGGACATTAGAACAACAGGTTTGTACCATTCTATTGCTGATAAATGCTATAGGAGGTATGTTTAGATGTCTATTGGCATACAACTGCAGGAGTGAAACAGGCATTGTGTAGGCATTTGCTTGTGTATATGATTTGGCTAGTGGTCTGCATTCAAAATGTTTAATTGGTGGGAATATAGTGATGATCCATATAGGAACTTGTAATGCATCTTAGAATATCTGCTATTGCTCAATGTGTATTTATACAGCACAGTGAAGGACATCTTGTAGTTTTGAAGTAAAATTATAAATTACATAAAATAAAGCAAGGCATTTTCTCGGGTCAGCAGAACAGGCTACAAGAGAAAGGATAAGAAAACAACAGTTCAATCTAATAGGTTGGTAGGAGGGTTCTAAAACAAGTGAGTTTGGAAGAAAATATGAAAAGCATTTAAACATGATAAACTTTCAGTATCTGTAAATAATACATTTGATTATAATTGGTTGTTGACCATTGTTCATTGAATGTAGGGATGTCATCCCAGATGTAGTTAAAAATGGGCCAGTTATAAATACTCATCCATGTGATGCCACAAACTCTCATAATGGTACATCTCTCATACTGGTACTCTAATACAGATTTTTTGTTTTGTGGTTCTATCAGCCCTTAAGTGCGTTTGACTACGGATATCTGATTTGTTTCTTTTCTTAACTTAGTTTTGTTTCACTACACTGTTCTCCCTTATTCTGACACTAGCTAACATAGGGTCAGGTTAACCTGACCCGAGTTTTCATATTTCTGGTATGTTGATTATGACTTATATAACCACATTATTTTGTATTAAATGTTCTGCTTTTTTCTCTAGGTCTGGTAATATACTTTTCTACCCTTTGCTCTCCCAGTCCTTACAGTTCCTCGATGATAGTTTACATATCTTATGACACGATTTAGAAACAGACAACACTAGGAATTGCTATTATAGTTTAGAAGATACCTTCACTCTCCTATACTGAAATACTAGCTCTACATGATAATTTTCATACCAGTATCAGTGACACACTTAGGGTTAACCTCCATAAAAATACATTGCCAATAAAGTGCAAAAATTTAATTTACAGAAGAATTTACCATTTATTCTTTTTTTTAATAGACAGAACATTTTATAAATCAATATCTTCTATTCTGTTCAGTGATTTACTGGGGAAAGATCTTTTCAGAATGTAATGTAATCATTTGTCAGTTCTTTGGCATGCGCAATAATGGGGGAACTACATACACATCAAAATATAATGAGAACTTAACCGACAATCCCTTGAGGGTCCCTATAAAGTGTTAATGGAATTAAAAAAAAAGCAATCTTACACAATGGTCACATTCGCTAAATTGTTTTTATCAATTTACAATGTGGATTTATGAACAATAAAATAAATCTTGCGTTAGAAAAGGTAAGTGGCATTGTTTAACCCCTTAAGGACAAAACTTCTGGAATAAAAGGGAATCATGACCTGTCACACATGTCATGTGTCCTTAAGGGGTTAAAGATCTAATGTGCACTTAACTGTTTTATCAAAGTATACCTGAGGTCACTGGAGTTAGCAGAAAGAATAGTGTACTCCAAAATGTATATCTCACAATAAAATAAAACAGTTTATTTAATGGAGCATAGATATACAGTTAGTAGTTTATTCATGAAATGTGTTTAGAAGCAAGATGATAACCAACTTAGGCTATATGATTGCTGGAAAAAACTTGCAGAAAAATGTGATTGGATGATTCAAAACAAGGGGATGCAACAACTGAAAAAAGTTAATGTAAACAAAACCCCGGTACTTGATGGTATTCACCCACGACTATTAAACCCTTAAAGGACGGAGGCAATTGTACACATTTTTCGAGTTAAAGAATTCACAAGCAACTTACACTCTAAATGGTTGCGAACTTGCGAATAAGGCATAACAAAACACGAGAAGGATTTGAGAATTGTTTTGTACTACAAACTAGGCAACAATCTGCAAAGCCAATCAGCAATTGCTAAGGCCAGTGGTCAGTAAGGTGTTGTCATGTATAAACAGTGCATTAATTCTTGGGATGAATATATAATTTTGCCTCTTTATTAATCGTTAGGCCAAACCTTGAATATGCTGTGCAATTATTTTGAAGGATTCTTTCCTAAATAAGGATATTATAGCACTAGAGAAATTGCAGGTTACAGAATTAATAAAAGTAATTGAACAAATTTAAATCTGTTTAGGTTAGAAACACTGAGCCTCAGAGGGGAGCATTACACAAGTATTTTGGGGGCCAATACAAACCATTGTCTGGAAATATAATTATAAGCAGGACTATACATAGGACACATTTAGACTGGAGGAAAGGAGATATAA
This sequence comes from Pelobates cultripes, assembly GCA_933207985.1. Taxonomy (NCBI): domain Eukaryota; kingdom Metazoa; phylum Chordata; class Amphibia; order Anura; family Pelobatidae; genus Pelobates; species Pelobates cultripes. Next base: position 277,413,237 of record OW240912.1, read on the forward strand.
CCTAAGGCAAAGGGAGGGTTTTTTTATAGTAAGAATAATAAGGATGTGGCATTCTCTGCCTGAAGAGGTGGTTTTAGCAGAGTCTGTTCAGATATTTAAACATCAGCTGGAAAGAATACTTGCAGAAACATAATATTCAGGCATATACATCTTAATTGATCCAAGGAGAGATCTGGCTGCCATTCTGGGTTTATAGGTATATTTTTTCCAAGTTTGCTGCAAAATTGGAATGCGCTTCAAACTGCCTTCTATTTAATCTACAACAAAAAAAGATGTGAGAAAGACTGATGGATGGATGTCTCTTTTCAGCAATGTAACTATGTAACTATAGAAGCAGAGTTGAACAAATCTACAAATCTAGATTTTACAACTCTGTTGTTTGTGCTAAATGTTGAAGTTTGTGCTAAGGGTTGCCAAAGTATGTTTTTTTTATTTACAGGTGATACTCGAAAAATTAGAATATCGTGCAAAAGTTGATTTATTTCAGTAATGCAACGTAAAAGGGGAAACTAATATATGAGATAGACGCATTACATGCAAATCAAGATAGTTCAAGCTGTGATTTGTCATAAGTGCAATGATGGCTTACAGCTCACGAAAACCCCAAATCCACAATCTCAGTAAATAAGAATATTACATGCAATCAATAAAACAAGGAGTGTACATAGGACAATATTGAATCTCTGAAATGTATAAGCATGCATATTGACTCAGTACTTGGTTTGGGCCCCTTTTGCAGCAATTACTGTCTCAATGCGGCGTGGCATGGAAGCTATCAGCCTGTGGCACTGCTGAGGTGTTATGGAAGACCAGGATGCTTCAATAGCGGCCTTCAGCTCTTCTGCATTGTTCGGTCTCATGTTTCTCATCTTTCTCTTGGCAATGCACCATAGATTATCTATGGGGTTCAGGTCAGGTGAGTTTGCTGGCCAATCAAGCACAGTAATCCCACGGTCATTGAACCAGGCTTTGGTGCTTTTGGCAGTGTGGGCAGGTGCCAAGTCCTGCTGGAAAATGAAGTCAGCATCCCCATAAAGCTCGCCTGAGGAAGGAAGCATGAAGTGCTCAAAAAACTTCTGGTAGACGGCTGCATTGACCCTGGACTTAAAGAAGCACAGTGGACCAACACCAGCAGATGACATGGTTCCCCAAATCAACACATACTGTGGAAACTTCACCCTGTACTTCAAGCAGTGTGTGCCTCTCCATTCTTCCTCCAGACTCTGGGTCCTTGGTTTCCAAATGAGATGCAAAAGTTACTCTCATCAGAAAAGAGGACTTTGGACCACTGAGCAACAGACAAGGTCTGTTTTTCTTTAGCCCAGGTAAGACGCTTCTGACGTTATTTGTAGTTCAGGAGCAGCTTGCAAGAGGAATACGACATCTAAAGCCCATGTCCAGGATCCGTCTGTGTGTGGTGGCTCTTGATGCACTGACTCCAGTCTCAGTCCACTCCTTGTGAAAGTCCCCAACACTTTTGAATGGCCTTTTCCTGACAATTCTTGGGCTGCGGTCAACTCTGGTGCTTGTGCACCTTTTTCTTCCACACTTTTCCCTTCCACATAACTTTCTATGAATGTGCTTTGATACAGCACTTTGGGAACATCCAACTTCCTTCGCAATTACCTTTTGAGGGTGTCAATTATGGTTTTCTGCACAACTGTCAGGTCAGCAGTCTTTCCCATGATTGTGATTCCTGCTGAACCAGACTGAGAGACAATTTAAAGGCTCAGAAACCCTTTGCAGGTGTTACGGCTTACTTAGCTGATTAGAGTGGGAGACTGTGAGCCTAGAATATTGCACAATATTCTAATTTACTGAGATTGTGGATTTGGGGTTTTCATGAGCTGTAAGCCATAATCATCCCACTTATGACAAGTCACGCTTGAACTATTTTGGTTTGCATGTATTGCGTTTATCCCATATATTAGTTTCCCCTTTTACGTTGCATTACTGAACTAAATGAACTTTTGCACAATATTCACATTTTTCGAGTATCACCTGTATGTATATAAGAGTTATTGTCATGACACTCCTTAGTTAATATACCCTCGTCCAGTACTCACACTCACCACTGTTTCTGTTTGGCACTGTTTCTAATTTCTTTTCGTTATGCACTTCTCCTGGTCCTTGTTTAGCACCTATATAGTTTGGTTTCTCCCCTCACTCCTTGCCAGATCATTGTCTCTTGTCTCCTGTTTCCCTGGTTCCTGGTTCCCTGTGATTCTGGCTCCTGGCTCCTTGATCCTGCATACTGTTCCTTGGTCCTGTGTTATGCGCCTCCTGGTCTTCGTCCTGTGTCCTCCTGATCCTGCGTTACTGTGTCCTTCGTTCCTGTGCCTTCCTATCCTGTGTTCGGGTTCCATGTTCTCTGCTTTATTACCAATGATCCTGACCCTGCAGCCTTGTTCATCTATTCTGCTTCTGACCTTGCTTCCTGGTGCCAGTATATTAGTCTTGTGACTCTGGATCTGTGCCCTACCTACTACTCGTGGTAACTGCACAATCCTACCCTTATACCAAAGGACTTTTTCAGTTTACGTTGCCTGCACTGTTCGTGCTTATCCTGATTTATTGTATATATTTTGTGGCATTGTGTGTATATATTGTTTTTGTTTTGTCTTTTGGTTTGGCTTATATAGGAAAGGTTAGGCGGTTCTATATATCTTGATTTAAGAAGAAATAGTAAGGAGAGCTCCTCCCGTAACACGACGAGAGGAATCCTCCTACTAAAGCTACCCCAGAGAAAATGTATAATTACACAGGCTAATATAACTAGAAAAAACTTAAATATATGACATCAGTTACACATAAAAATAAATTTATTGAACATCCCACAAGGTAGAAATGTGTGTAAGCTGGATAGTACCAGCCATCAGTCACAATTAAATCAACCTGTGAGGGTTTGAGACAAAGTTACCACACTTGTAGCAAATGTAACAGTTAAATCATGTAAACAATGTATCAATATACACTCACAAGACAGAAAAAATGTGAATGATTATCACAAGATTAATGTACTGTGTCCTACTACATAAATAAACAGAAGGTGGCACAAAAATCTTTGTGGGATCCCTTTCAAATCGAGAAAATTATTATTCAAAATGCCCCCCCAAAATTATAATCTTAAAGTAAGAAATCGACAGGACAGAGAAAAGAGTATAGTAGAAAATAAAGAGTACAGGGGAAAATATCCACAGAGGCGTCCCTAATAATGGAAAAAGAAGGGACACTTCCACTGTGGATACCCCTAATATACAAATCTATTAGTACCCCAGCTATTAGAAAAAACCGTCCGGTCAATGTAACGAGTGGGCACAGCACAAAAAACAAAACAAAAGAGTGAGATGCTACAAAAAACAGTGTAACGGCATCAAGGTGAATAAATAGCCCAACGCGCGTTTCGGCGGGTAAACCGCCTTTCTCAAGGGCATATAGTGTAATAAGATGTAATATAGTGTAATTAACCCATTTTTATAATACTCGATAGGGTTTGTTTGCCTTATCTGGTGGTATTCTTTTTGTATATATCTTGATTTAACCTATTCATTTGTGTCTTGGCATTTATTTCTTTGCTGTATTGGTTCCCACATTTTAAAGGGACAGTGCTGTTCCAGGGCAGCACCCCTTCATGTCATTACAGTTATCTCCTGACACCAATTTCCTCAGGAAGTAACACAGAGTCATAATATTATGTGTAGAGGTGCACATTCATTTTCAATTCTAGTAATTCAGGTGCTGTATGGGTTTTCCTTTGTCTTAGGCTCAATATACCAACAGGAATACCAAAGACGCACTGAAAGACACAAAAGCTTTATTGATAAAGGTCCAGAAGGGTCTAAATAACACTGTATTTGGTTTAGCTAAAGTCTGCGGGGGTTGCATTTTCCATTAGGCAGAATCCCATTGTACAGCGCTATGGAATCTGATGGCGCTATATAAATAATATAATAGGCAAAGGGATAGTTAGAGCAGTGGCGGATCCGGGTGGGGGGATGCAACGGGGCAATTGCCCCTCCCCTGAGATTCTCCTCTGCCGGCTAATGCAGTGCTGGCATTGTCCAAGTGCCAGCCCTGCAATGTGCCTGCGGACCGGGGAGGGAGATCTCCCTCCCTTAATGATCTCCCTCCCCGGTCCGCAGGCACTGTGCTGTCAGCCAGCAGGGGAGGGAGGGAGTGAGAGAGGACCCGGGAGATCTTACCAGCAGCTCCTCCGGGTCCTCCTCTCGCGAGCATGGAGCGTTGCCGCGGTTACCATGGCAACGCTCCAAATCTCGCGAGAGTGAACTCTAGCGCGGGCTAGAGTTCACTGTAACCACTGGGACCACCAGGGATGGAGAAATGCCCCCCCCCTCCTCCCATTAAAGGTAAGAAGGGAGGGGGGACATAATCTATATTTATTTTATTAAATAAAAAAATTAAATATTAAAAAGCCTCCTTCCCCCCCCATACAAACAATACACACACTGCCCCCATACACACACTGTCCCACAAACACTGCCCTATACACACACTGCCCCATACAAACACTACACACACTGCCCCCATACACACACTACACACTGCCCCACAAACACACACTGTCCCCATACACACACTACACACACACTGACCCATACACACACTACACACACTGCCCCACAAACACTGCCCCATACACACACTACACACACTGCCCCACAAACACTGCCCCCATACACACACTGCCCCACAAACACTGTCCCATACACACACTGCCCAACAAACACACACTGCTCCACAAACACACACTGCCCCACAAACACTGCCCCCATACACACACTACACACACTGCCCCAAAAACACTGCCCCCATACACACACTACACACACTGCCCCACAAACACTGCCCCCATACACACACTACATACACTGGCCCACAAACACTGCCCCCCATACACACACTGCACATCCATATACACACTGCCCCCTAACACACACACACACACACTGCAACCCTGACATACACTGCCGCCCTCACGCACTCGCACACTGCACCTTTCACACACACTTCTCCCCTAACACATACCACTGCTCCCATGCCCTATATCCCAGCAGACCCCAGGTAAGTTGTCAAACTGTTCTTAAACGGTTTGACTACTTACTCTGGGATGGGATCCTGGCACTACTGAGGCCATAACTACTACACTGAGCTGTAGTGGTTATTGTGCCTGGATTATTTCTTTAAATAATATACAAGTGCCCCTCCCGAGATCAGGCTCTGGATCCGCCACTGAGTTAGAGAGGGTGTAAAACTCAATGCTGTTGGAGCTTATTTAGTGTCTGCATGTGAGGCTTTGCAGGAAGTTGAAGGTAACTGCCCACTAACAGCCTCTATACAGAAAGAGCATTGCAGGAAAGTGAAGGGACAGCATTAAGTTATGCATACTGTATAAACGTTCCTGCAGCTCTGCTATAAATCATAGGAGGATGACTGGACTACAGAATACATATGAGAGTGAGCACTTTGCACATAACTCTTCAAACTCTACATGCCTGTTTTAATTCCTGATATTTTGCAATAATAGGAGGACACAATATTTTAAATAGTAAATTGAGTTGGAAGGATCATGGGGTGCTTTAGCATTCTATAACTACAGGCATCTGCCATCTAAATCTGGACCTAAGGTCTGCTTTGTGTGTTCCCCAACCCAACCCTCATAGACCGCCAAAAGTCCAGGATTTATGTATTTTCCTGTTTTATTCCAATGGAGATACTGACAAAACCTGGACTGTTGGTGGTCCATGAGGATTGGGTTGGGGAACACTAGTCTAGGGTACTCCTGAGCACTCCGTTTTTTCTGGGTTTGAAATAATGGCTGATAGTTCAAGGACATGATAGATTACATTACTGTGACTGTTCTACCACACTTTTCATTGCTACCACTTCCCCAGGACCATAACTTTGATGCAGTTCCTTTGTAAACAATGTTTACACATGAGACATGCACAGCATTCAACTCAATCTGCCAACACTGATTCTAATAGAGGTGCATTGAAACCAATTCTGCCTTTGAGAAGCACTTACTTACACTTTGAAGTACAGTTTAAAGGAAAGGAAGAAGGAAACCCCTTAGCTATCTGCTTGAAAGCTGGGAGGTGTTAGTTTGGAGATTTATAAAATATACATTGTCACTTTTATAAATTTAACAGAATTTACTTTTATACATTTACAGAACTGGGGTATGCTTATATTCCAAACTGTTGACAAGCTCCCATGACTGGATTGGAAACCACTGATCTACATTTGTTACATCTGATCTATTTTTTTAGGTCATCTGTAGGGAACATTGTTGCAGCTAGTTAGGCTCAGATAATTGATTTTATAATCCAACCTAGGCTATAAAAGAATACAATTCAAATTCCTTTGTTCACATTTCAACAAATGGCCTTTATTTGTAAGAAAATATATTCCAGCATGCAGTTTCTTCTACTAATTTAATTTGATTTTGAAATTTGTAGTTCGCTTAGTAGAGGAGAAAAACATTTAGACCATCTGTCAAGTCAGACATTTGTTTGTCAGTAAACGTTATTTATTGGATTAGCGCCCATATAAAAAATACCAGAAAGACTCAACTAAAAGTCATTCATTAAGATTAGAAATATTAAAAGGAAACGACTTAAGAGTCAAAACCATTTTTTATGTCCACAGGTTTAAATCTGAATTCAAAATTTGGGGACCAAGTACCCTAATCCTTTTTCAGTACATAAGTAATGGGAGTTGCAACATTAGCATCTCATCTAGCACTCCTTTCCCTTATACTTGGGGATTTCAATATCCCAATCAACAACTCCAATTGCACTGATTCCTCTCGTCTGCTCTCTGTAACCTCTTCCTTTGGCCTTACACAATGGTCCAATTTAGCAACCCATACAGCAGGAAATACTCTTGATCTTGCCTTCACCAACCTCTGTACTGCCTCTAATCTATCCAATATTCCTTTTCCTCTATCTGACCACCATCTACTGACTTTTGACATTGGCATACCTAAGACCCAATTGACACCACCGTCTGAACATCACTCTCGCAGAAACCTCTAATGTCTTGACCTAGAGCATTTCTCCACTAATCTCCAAACTCTCCTTTTTCCTATTTCAAACCTCACCTGTCCTAGTTCTGCAACCTCCTTCTACAATTCCACCCTCTACTCTCAACAAGACATCATGGCACTTTGTACATTTAAACGCCGCAGGCACCCCCAACAACAACCCTGGCACACCAAGCTCACTCGATACCTCCAAAAATGCTCCAGAACTGCTGAACGCTGTTGGAGAAAGTCTCACTGTGCATCTGACTTTCTCCACTATAAATTTATGCTGAGCTCATACAGCTTGGTTCTTTCCTCTGCAAAAGTTAATTACTTCAATACCCTCATAACCACACTCTCCCGCGAACTCAAACGACTATTTCACACATTTAACTCTCTTCTTCGCCCTGCTGTTTCTCCTCCACCTACTAACTTGACTGCCTCAGACTTTGCAACTCACTTCACTGACAAGAGCTCTACAATCAGAGAAGAGATCTCTCATCTTTCTTCTTCCCCTTACAATACTTCCCCTAACTTCACTCCCTCTGCTGTTCTATGTTCATTCGCACCCGCTACATTGGAAGAGGTTTTTGCTCTGCTCCAGTCCTCCCACCCCACCACCTGCTCCCTAGATCCAATTCCCTCGCATCTCATCCGTATTCTGTCTTCTTCTCTTTCTCTACCTCTCACTAAAATTCTCAATTTCTCTCTCTCTCCTCTGGTATATTTCCATCGCCCTTCAAACATGCAAGTGTAACCCCAATTCTAAAGAAGCCCAATCTTGACTCTAACTCCCCATCCAACTATCGTCCTATCTCGCTACTGCCTTTTGCATCCAAGATCCTTGAAAGAATTGTGTATGCGAGATTGACAGACTTCCTCGAGTCCAACTCTCTGCTAGACCCGCTTCAGTCTGGTTGATCATCAACAGCTTCTTCTCATCCTCCGCAATATCGGTCTACAAGATATTGCTCTCTCCTGGTGCTCCTCCTACCTCTCCCAGCGCTCTTTCAGTGTTTCTTTCTCTGGCTCTGCTTCTTCTCCCCAGCTCCTCTCTGTTGGTGTCCCCCAAGGTTCAGTCCTCAGTCCCCTACTGTTCTCCATCTGTACTGCCTCCCTTGGTAAACTCATTAGCACCTTTGGCTTCCAATATCATTTCTGTGCAGATGACACGCAAATCTACCTGTCCTCTCCTGATCTCTCCCTGTCCCTCTTGACTAGTGTCTCTGACTGCCTCTCTGCTATTTCTAACTGGATGGCTTCTGGTCTTTCCTCCCTCAAGTGTTGTTACTCCTGTGTCTGTCTCCCTCCAAGCCAACGGTGCTACCATCAGCTCCACCACACAGGCTCGCTGCCTAGGTGTTCTCTTTGACTCTGACCTCTCCTTCAAGCCTTTATGTTCAATCTATCGCCAAATCCTGTAATTTCCATCTCAAAAACATTGCGCGCATCCGCCCCTACATAACACCAGATGCGACTAAGGTGTTGATCCATTAAATTTGGTGCCTGCACTTCATATCTGAGAGTCAAATAGAATCGTCAACTACTGTGGTTACAGCGCATTTTTAAACATTCAAATTCTGTAGGTGCTAAATTGTACATTTGGGGCCCGCACTTCATATCTGAGAGTCAAATAGAACCGTCAAATACTGTGCTTACATTGCAGTTTTAAACATTCCAACTCTTTAGGTGCTAAAAAGTCAATTTGGTGCCTGCACTTCATATCTGAGAGTCAAATAGAACCGTCAAATAATGTGCTTACAGCGCATTTTTAAACATTCAAATTCTTTAGGTGCAAAATTGTACATTTGGGGCCTGCACTTCATATTTGAGAGTCAAATAGAACCGTTAAATACTGTGCTTATATTGCAGTTTTAAACATTCTAATTCTTTAGGTGCTAAAAAGTAAATTTGGTGCCTGCACTTTATTTCTGGTGTATGTGTGCAACACTGGCTAGTTACCGCTTCTCAAGAAAGTCTAAACACTTTCACTTTCACAGACAAGCGCAGCCACCTGGACAAGCTCACATTTATTAAAATGAACCAGGCATGGATCCCACCAGGCTTGTCTGTACCTTGAGCACAATAGACATTTATACCGGCCTCACCCAGCCATTGTTATACTCAAGTGCATTTATTCTTTTGTTTCTTTTTTTATATGTCTCAATATTTTGGGGGCTACCCCAATTTAAAAAAAAAAAAAGTGTTGGCTACCTCCACCGCCGCCGCTTGCACCTACACTGCCATGGTGTATACCCAGATATATCAGAGCTGCTGCAGAAAGTGCGGGCCGTCTGTGCGCGCTTTTGGCGTTCTCACCCTGCTGCTGCTCGCCTGTGTGCGCTGCAGCGTAACTTCGGCCTTCACGCTCACCGCCTCACAATGCGATGTGCCCACAAGGTGGAACTCCACCTTGCACATGCTGGAGAGACTGTGCGAGCAGCAGCAGGCGATAGCGGAGTTTCAGCTGCAGCACGCACGGGTCAGTCGCTCAGCGGAACAGCACCACTTCACCACCAATGAGTGGGCCTCCATGTGAGACCTGTGTGCCATGTTGCGCTGTTTCGAGGACTCCACCAACATGGCCAGTGCCGATGACGCCGTTCTCAGCCTTATTATCCCGAGACTATTCTATGTCTCCTTGAAAAAACGCTTTGGGCGATGATTTAAGAGGATGAAGCACAGGAGGAAGAGGAGGAGGAAGAGGGGTCATTTCCACTGTTATCAGGCCAGTCATTAACAAGTGGCTCAGAGGGTGGGTTCCTGCACAAGCATAGGCCAGGTATACAATTGTCCAGCATCTCCACACTGTCCCATGGAAGCGTTACGCTGTCCCTCTCCCAAACACAGGAGAGAAAGAGGAAGTACCCCCCTAGCCACCCGAAATCCCTGGCCATGGTAATCTTTCCCTGTAATAGATTGTGGCATTGCTTGGTTTCCAAGGCAATGCTCTGAGGCCGTACTGACAGCCAGCCTGGGGTGTCTTACACATGGTCAGTGACTGCCTGGAGTGCAGATCAAATACTCAGTCCGCTGGCCACTGTACCACTAAAGCCCCTATCCCCAGAAATAGTATCCCTATCACCCCACAGTAAAGACCCTTTCCCCACAATGCTGTCCCTATCTACCAAATACTGCCCCTTTCTCTAGATACTAAAACACCTATATCACTTACAATACTGCTTCTATCCCCCCCACACTAAAGCATTTGCTGATCTGAAATATTTTCCAGAACAAACTGCAAATGCACATATCAAAAGCACCAATTGAAGTTGACAGAACCCATTTTAAGTAATAAAGCTTTTTATTATACTTAAAATAACATTAATCTAGTAAGAGTAACAATATTAATAATCACCAGAGAGATGTGTAATACTTCTTTCTTCAGATATCTTCTTCCCACAGAAACATATTGTGCAGTCTGATAGCGGAATTAAAGAAAATGCATTGTCCACAATAAACTAAGGCAGAACATTCAGAACACCATGGCCAGCTCACATAAAATGAGAATGCTTTCTGTGTCTGCAGTAATAAGATTAGCAGAGCATGTGTTTTCACCTGTTCTAATGCTGTATTTCCACGTAATGTCACACTGCATACTGTACAGCACAGATAGTTCCAGCACAAGTATGCGTAACTGTTGGTATGGTATGTGTTATGTAAGGTAAAGTTATTATCAATTACCTGAAAATGCTAATAATTATACCAATAAATCTGTTAACTTATATTAATAAAATGCTTTCAACATAATATAGTAATTTACTTGCCTTTCCAATAAAAATAATTCCTTAGGGCATACAATACCAAAAAATGGTTAATGGCAAACAGAAAACATTTATCTCCTGGTTCGTTATAAATATCTAAAAAAAATTGATTCATATTTATGGAATGTAAAGCTCCAATTGTTTCAAATGTCTATGTTATTTATTGTTGCCTTGAAAAAAAACTACATTTTCACTTTTTTAAACCTGTTTGTCGATTACTGTCCAAACCCATATTATTTTCTGAGTTTATATTCTCCACTAGTCCTAATCTCAATTCCATGGATGTTTGCCCACATATAGATCCCGTAGGTACCATTTATAAGAAAAAAATAATATAGTTCTCAGGAAAACAGCTAATGCATGCTGTTTTCAGCGTTACCACAATCTGCATGGAAATGCCGAACGCTCCCCATAGAGATGCATCGACTCACTGCATCTCTATTATGAGATGCTGATTGATCACAGTACGCAAATATCAGTGGGTCCTGGAAGCAGTTTAGGCACTGCAGCGAGCATGTTAACCTCCCATGTTAAAACTAGTGTAGGACCCACGAATATTGGGGTACTGTGACATAGTGATGGACTTAACACAATATCGCCATATGGTGTAACTGAATGCCATTTTTTTTTTGCTAGTATAGGTGATTTTAAGTAGCTTCATAAAATGTAAAACTGGATTTATTTTGTGCACTGTTCCCTAATCTGTATTTTGAGGCTGAAACATTGTCACTTCAGTAGCGTGCCAACAGGGGGCGATAGGAATAGTTCACCCTGCGTGACAAGAAGGAGGGGGTAAACAGAGTAACTCTCCATTACATTTTATTGCATGGACCCAGATAGAAGATTGAATTACTTTGTATGTGACTTTGTAATGTGACTGACCATGTATTACTGTAAGTGAATGTTTGTGACTGTGTTATTGTGTAATTATGTTGTGACGGTGTATGAATGTGTGTCTGTGGGTGCTAGCTCTCACTTGCCCTCTCCATTTTTAATTCTTAATGTTTACATCAACTGCTCTCATACATGCAAAACTTAGCCATAGTCTTACATACACATATTTTTGCGTCTTTCACACTCACACACACGTGCACACATACGAACAGTAGGTTTCTGTCACATCCTATTCCTCGCTGTGGATCATTCTGGCAATGGCTTCTGGTATCCAGTACTCTTTTTGCTGTCCTTGCTTGGTTTTTCTGGTGTATATCTGGTTTTCTTTGTTGCTGGGTTTCTGGGTTCATTCTTATATTCCGTCCCTGGATTTCCCAGTCTCTTGGATTCATTTAAATGTTTGTTTTATGTTGCCACACCTGTTTGTTTTCCATCATTCCTTTTTGTTTCAGTGTCCTGCAGGCAGCAGCTCAAAGCTTCTGCCTTTTCTTGCAGGTAAGTACTATGTGTGTTTTCTTTGGCTGGTTTAGTGAACATTAGGCAGAGTAGGACCTGCCAGATATGGGGTACATTGGCATTGTTGGCAGGCTTATGCAATTTATGATCATATAATGTGACTAAATCCCCATGATTTTCATATATAGTGCTTAGTTATGTCTTTTGTTTTGCCTATTATATCTTGTCTTGTTTTAGTTTGTATACCCAGTCCATGTACAGTCCTGTCCTGCCCCTGTTTAGTTAATGTTCCCTTATGTATTGTGTACATGTTCTGGGGTTAGCTTTCTATCCTTCTCCGGTTCTGGGTTCTATTAGTTCTGTCTTGTTTTCATGTATGGTGCCTATCTCTAGTTTTGCTTTGTTCTCCTAGTTTTTGTCTTGTTTTCTTGTATGGTGCCTATCTAGTCTTTCCTTGCTTCAGTACTGGATACATCCCTGCTGCAGAGCCTCCCTATTCAGCTCCTGGGAGGTCTGCTAAATTACCTGCTCCTAGTTCCTGGGATCGGCATAAGCTGAATCAGGGTTCTGGTATGTGGCTGCACAAACGCTGGTGCTCAACACCAGGGGGTGTGCGGTTACCCTGCACCAGACCCTGCTAATCCACCTCCACACTGTGACTCCTACTCTGAACATCAGGCATATTGGGTCCTGGTCCACGCTCCGCCGCCCGGACAGTGTCTGGGTCCCGGGCACGGGACCGCCACCCTGACGGTTTCTAAATGATTTTCAAGTATTATTTTGGTTTGGTGATCATCAAAGAGAATATTAATTGAATATTAATAATGTTTGATGTACATTTATTCTACAATAGTTATTTTAATAATTGAACAAGATGTCTGCATCACCAGCACGGAAGAAATTGTCTGGTGCTGCTTTCCGAAAGAAAAGAAGACTCCAAAAAGAAGACACTTCTAAGATGGCTGGATCTTTAAACATGATCCAGTACAAAAAGCTGTAAGCGAGATGGAGCACAAAACTAAAGAAAATCGTGAAGCTGTAGACGTCGAACCACACCCTTCTACTTCAACTGTGAGCGAACATTCTTTGGGTATAGAAAGTGATACAAACACAGAGGAAGAGCGTTCACAGAAATCAGCATCATTATCAGAAGATGAAAATGGAAAAAAGCACGATGGTAGACTTCTTTGATCCAGCTGACTGGCCTCATAGCTTACTAGCTCACTAAAAGAAACCATCATTATGAAAGGTTAGGCAAAGCCAAAAGAGCACTTTTCATTTCCTAAGGATGCATCCAAGAGACGGTTTACATCAACCCACTATAGACGGCGCCTTGGAAATGACAAAGTGCATGTTAGAAAGTGGCTTTGTTATTCTCCTAGACTGGACAAAATATTTTGCTTTTGTTGTAAACTCTTTACAGCTACGAAAATGACCCTGACAACGGGAGGCTACAATGATTGGAAAAATGTGTCCTAGTGTCTGGCTACACATGAAGTGCCTCCATCTCACCTCACTGCTATGGGAGACTGGACAGAACTGTTAACAAGGCTTGGGCCAGGAAGTACTATTGACCATTCATACCAAACATTATTGGCAACTGAAATGCAGCACTGGCAGAATGTTCTTCAGCAGCTTGTAGCCATTGTTCAATACCTTGGGAAGCAGTGCTTGACATTCAGGGGCAGCAGTGAAACGTTGTACTCTGAAACCAATGGAAATTACTTGAAACTTGTAGAAATGATGGCAACATTTGATAGTGTGGTGCAAGGCCACTTACAAAAAGATACAGAATTTAGAAATTCATCAGCATTAATTAGGAAAAGACATTCAAAATTAACAAATTGATTTAATTTCAAAAGAAATACAGGGACGCATTCTACAGTTGCTTAAGGATGCCAAGTACTACTCCATTATACTTGACTTCACCCCTGACATCACTCTTGTTGAACAGATGACTATGATTTTCAAGTTTGTATCTGTTAAGCAAGGAGACTCAACTGCAAATCCTGAAATACACATTGAGGAAAGATTCCTTGGTTTCCTGTCAGTTCACAACTCATCTGGAGAAGGATTAACAGAGGCAATTTTAAATAAGCTTGAAATGCTGAAGATACCTCTCAGTGATATGAGAGGTCAAGGGTATGATAATGGCTCCAACATGAAGAGCAAGCACTCGGGAGTACAAATAAGAATCATGGACCTGAACTCATGTGCTTTCTATGTCCCCTGCAGTGCTCATTCCTTAAATCTTGTAGTAAATGATGCTGCATGTGCTATAGGGATGCCAGTACATTTTTTTATTTTTATTTTTGCATTCTTCAGAATTTTTTTTTTTTTTTTTTAATCAGGTTCAACAAATCGTTGGGATATTCTAAAAAAAACGTGTGAGTAAGCTGACAGTTAAGCCGCAATCCAATACTAGATGGTCAAGCAGAATTGATGCTCTTCAGCCATATTAGGCTCCATGTTGGAGAAGTGGATGACACCTTAATTGAAATTGGAGGTGATGGAAATTTTGCTGCTCTTGCTAGAATCGAGGCTTCATCCTTGGCAAAAAAGAGTTAAACAAGTTTAAATTCTTGTGTTTTATCATCCTTTGGTTTAACATATTAAGTAGAATTAATTCTGTCAGCAAAGTTCTATAACCCCTTAAGGACCAAATTTCTGGAATAAAAGGGAATCATGACATGTCACACATGTCATGTGTCCTTAAGGGGTTAAAGCCAGTCAATGTACTTGCCAGATGTTGTGGAACTTTTGGAATCAATCAAGACATTTTTTTCAATCTTATCAGACAGATGATGGTTTTGAGGATTTACTTAAAGAAGCAGTAGAGCTAGCAGTGGAATTTTTCTCTTAACATCTGTATGTTGTATTGCACTTTCAGAATGTTAATGTAGTAAACTATTTAAATTTGCACTTTATTTTACATTATGGCCTTTTGTGCAATTTGTCAGTGTCTTGAACCAAAAGCTACAGGGTTATTCGCTAAAATGAGAATTTAAAGTGAATTCAAAATTTAAGGTCAAAGTAGCTTAAATGAAAGCATAACTGAAGTAGATAATTTTTACAAATCAGTAATTTTTGTTTGCACTAAAGAACTAAATTTGGGTAAGAAACCATGAAGTTACCAAATTCACGAGCATCCGAACAATCTAATACACAGGCTTGTTTCTTTAGCAATTGCTTAAGTTATGGTAGTTATTATCCACCATCCTAATAGGGGGGTTTAATTGCAACATATAACTCTTTTAATTTAAATGTTGAGAAAGGGGTGGGATATATGTGATGTCATGATATGGGCAGATCATATGGGTGTGTGATGTCACATCATGGGCCGGGCATATAGGGGGGGCAGAAATTATTATTTTGCCTAGGGTGGCAAAAATCCTTGCATCGGCCCTGCCAGGCAACCTATTTGTTCTGTTTTTTGTCCTTCTATTTAAACCTATAAGTTTATCTGTAGGTTTTTCTTATTTACTTTCATACCTGTTTATAATCTATTTAGGGCATATGGCATAAGCCCCTTTATTTCTGTTTTCTCTCTCTTTCCTATAATTTCTATTCTAGGATATCCTGTTCATACTATGTCTAAGAGCACAAATAAAGTACCCGAAGTCAACCCTGGCATAAGTCTCCTCTTGGACCTGCTCAAGATCATGACTGTAGCAATCAACTCAAATGAGTACGGTTTGATGACTTCACATGTGGAAGTGAGTTTATTTAAAATGGCCTGAGCCTAGTGCATGAACAGGCTGCATTGACAGAGAGTGATGCATGTTCCAGCAATTAAATCCTGGAATGTAGAGGTTTGGCAGGTCATTGGGCCACCATGGGGAGAGTTTGGAAGAATACGAAAAATTGTGATTGAGTCACCTCATCAGTTGCTATGTTGTGACATCCTGGTATGGGTATGTGAACAAAGAGTTTCTGTGATGCTGCCAGTCAGATCCCTTCCTAATCAATTATTGTTAGTGAGGGAGGGAGACTGGTAGTAATTCACATGCTACCGATTTGCTAAAAGAGGGTAGGTTCCCTGTCACTATGGGAAATGTGTCACAGATCCAGTTAAATTGGCTATAATCCATTATGGCTGTATTAGTCCAGATATGAGGGTCAATGGTGCAGTGAATATGCTTTCCCTGTTCTGGTAGGATAGAAAGTTTAGCGACATGAACAGGACTGTTCAAACATTTGTCAAATGTAACAGCGCTATTGTTGACAGGTGAACCTGGGAGCAGGTTGAGTGGATGGGAAATGAATGAGCTCCCTTGTATAAGGTGTATGGTAAAGTTTAGCCGACCAAGGAGAGACTGGAGATCCATATGGGAAACAGGCATCATTGCCCAGAAAGGATTTTGCCTTTCCATAATACGCTGTACTAAGTCTGCAGGGAGGCTGAACTGCAATGAAATCAAGTCTAATTTATTTCCAGAAATTAAAATGGTGTAGGGGCCAAAGGTTGATTGAGACTGTGGAGTTCCAAAGGATGTACCAGATACAACAGACACATCATCTGCTTCAAGGTATGGCATTCGGTTCCAAATTATAGGTCATATAGATAATGTATTACTGAGGGACTACAGGAGTCTACAGAGAGATTATGCAATTTATATCGAATAGTTTGGGAATCTCTCGGCTCCGAACGTAAGACTGGTGGCAAAATAGAATGCACAGTTCGCTAAATATCGTGCAAATGCCACTGGGACTGATACACTGGGAGCAACTTTAAGATGAGGAATATGGTATTTTCCTAGTCAGGCTGCTTCTGTGGCCCTTAAAATAGGTCAAATACCATGGCTTAATGTTGAGAACGTTAAAGAATGAGAAGCCGATAATAAGATTGAGCAGATAATATTGGGATTCCCATTGATTAGGCTAATATGGTAGACCCGCAAATAAAGGGGTTGTTTGAAGGGCCCCATCAGGAAACCAATACTTGATTCTGCCACTAATAGTAAATAGGTTAATTGAGTTTTAACTAATACATTGGAGGTTAGGACAAACCCCAATACCTGATAGACCTGAAATGACGCCTGTGCGGAAGCCTACTGTGACACCTGTAATTACAAACTTAACCAGAGGAGGGGACGTGTGAGTATTGAGGGAGATGGCTCCTAGTGACAAAAGGTGTGATCGAATACGGAAAGTCAGATTGTACAATCTGTGTTCCCTAGCTGTGAACTACTGACATGTCCCAAGGACAGGAACTTACTGTACAGATAATAACTTTAGACAAAGAAACCTGTGCTGGATAGCAACTGGTGGTGTAACGCTGAGGGGATGGAAGTAGGGAGCATGATGTAGGGTGCTACATGGGATAGTAAGACATCTAAAGTCAGGAAATTCTAAACGTCACTAGTGACAAAAATTGTTCATGATGATAGGAAGGGAGACATCATGGCCTTCATCCCGGTTATGATGTCTGTGTTTCCAGTCTAGGTGCTTCCATAAGGTAGGGGAGCCTAGAACTAGACATCAAAGTCTATACAGCACAGTTTTCTGAGCCAAAGAAGGGAATGGCACGGTTTTATTTCAGAGCTCAGCAAACTGGGCTGGGGAGTGCATGGACTAGATGGGGTTGAGGGTTTGTCTGGGGAGCCTGGATTGAAATATCTTACTAGTTCTGAGTTATCCAACATCTACATTTAGAGTAAATGTGACAGTCATGTAGGTGACAGTATAACAACTGGCAGCTTGCATGGTGTTGAATGGCGGAAAAAAAAGATAAATGAGGGAAAGGTGAGGCCCTACTAAGTGCCAAGTGACTGAGAGGTGCTAGCTATGAATTGGGACTGAGGCCACCGAATGATGTGGTGGAATTGTTTGCCTCTCAGTGACAAGAGATTTAAAGGAGTGGCATTGACATGTGAGGCCTTATCTAAAATCTAGAGAGGTAGGAGCAAGGCTCTAGCTATGAGTTGGGCCGATGGATGAATACCTCAGCATGAGGATGGGTGTAGGCCTTGCATGACTGAATTACAAATATACAATAATATGGCACACACCAATACTCTTAACAGCCAGTTGATCTATCCCTAAGGAATATAAGGTTATAGAAACCTAATGAATTGATAGAAAGTATATTGCAATGTACGTATATTTCCCAACTAGTGTGTGGTTGAGCTTGAGAAAGGATTATCGTAGAGAGTAACCTAAAGACTTAATGGGAACGTTAATGAAAATATGTCCAGTATGGCAAGTGCTTATTGAGGTAAGCGTATAAAGTACCTGTGTTGTGGCTCAAGATTAAAACGTTAACAGGACAATAAGTAGTGATAGTAGAAACCTAAATAATAATGGAATTTATGATTGGCAATATGAATATGAAAAAAGAACATGAACGAATGAAGGTTCAAAGTTGTAGAAATGAACTGTGAATTGCGTAAGGACAGTAGTGTTGCTCAGGTATTCAATCTTGTTTTATTTTATTTTTACGCTGAGTGGTGTACTTAAATGCAGTATAATAAGGCAATATATAACCCCCGAGTGACAGGAAGGCCACTTACATATGAAGCTTATGTAAGTGAAGGACTATTGAGACCTCTGTGTTAAGGTATAGGAGTAGAAGGCAGAGAGAACTGATTCAGCAATTCATGAGTAGCAGAGTAGCCATTTAAGGGCAGTATGAGAATTAACATGTGTATGAAGTGATATGATGTGGGTTGGCTAATGGTTGTTGAGCTGTGGAGCAGTTGCAATTTACACAGTGATGCAATATGGCAGACCTGCTCCATATCATAACGTGTGTGTATATAACCAACTTGACCCATGAAAGGCCCAAATGGTAGGACTCTTAATTAGAGATGATAATGAGGAGACACTTGAGTAACATGACACTGATCGTAGTAGGTTGCCCACTGAGGGCCATATGAAGCATATGTTGTGGAAGGTCAAGTGAGGCTCTAATATAAACATATATGTGTGATTCTCTGCATCTCTCATGGGGACTTAAAAATTCCACTTTTTTTTTTTTTTTGCATGAAAGTTTGTGCTTTTTTTTTTTTAATATTCTCTACATGTATGCAGCTACCACTCTATTGATAAGTATACATATTGTTTTCACACTGTTTAGTACACCCTTTGCTTTCTTATGAAAGTGAAGGCCTAATGACGGCCCAATATAACTATATGTAGATGCAGGGTGACCAAATGAGGGCCTAATGAGAAGTTACATGTGCATAATGATACAATTAAATTGGGTTTAATAAATGCTGAAAATATTTTAGTAGACTGGTTGCAAGTTAGTATGTTATTCATGACACTCAAGTGGTGGACCTGGTTCGTGAGAAGTCTTGATTTGAAGTGTAAAATTAACATATTTAGATGAGGGCCGTGAATATGGCCGTAAAGGTCATAACATTTTGTTAAAGTACACTTGACCAAATCTGTGCTTAAAACAATGTAAGTAGTGATGGACAGTAAAATAAGATTAACAGTACCATAAATGCTAAACACATGTATAGGCCCAAGTTTGGGCCTGACATAAATTTAGACAGTCATTAGCAACACCTAGCCATATAATTACTAAACAATGTAGGCCCAATGAGTGCCTGAATACCCAGATGGCAGAGATATAGAATACATATAGGTACAGAGGCTGGAAGATGTCTGGTGAACATAATGTAACATATTTATCCTCACGCGCTCAGCAGCCATGCATCTGTGTACCTGACTCCTACAACACGTTGATGGACGCCGGCTGCTGCGGATCCACGCCACATTATAGCCCCATGTCCGTCCACGTTGATGATGTCGGCGTATGTGTGACGTCACGCAGGATGCGCAGGTTCTGGGGTCAAAGGCCAATTTCAGCCAATCATATTTGTAAAGGGCTTATTGAAACGCAATTCTACTTTTCCTCATTTCCCTGTCGTAGTTTCCCTTAGTAGTTGTCCGAGAGTGTGTTCCTGAGTGTTTATTTCTGGTTATTGGCTTTGTTTTGACTTCCCTGTATTCTGGGAAACAAAAAACAGATGCTAAATTCATAAAAATTAGCTGTTTATTGTTAGCCAAATCGTAATGCTCTGTAAACATACTGCCAGTGCCAATCTAATGGAAATGATGACACAAATGACCTACAATGGCAGATGCTGGCGGTGTGATTTGGCTTCTATTGCTTCTGTAAATACATTTCTCCTAAATCTATGTGATCGTAATTTCTACCAGCATTTACCTTTTATATTGTAGCTCCTATTCACCAGAGCGTGAGCACAATTGCTGCTAAGTAAAAAATCAAGGCATTTTATTAGTTTGCAGAATAAAAATAGGAATCTGATCTAACAGTCCAGAGCTGTCAAACAGTTATTCAATATTCACCAAATTATGAATTGGAAAGTCAAAATTAATTTCAAATTTTAGGCCAAACTAAAGAAATTGAAATATTCAAACACACTTAGAATTAAATTGTGTGTATGTGTATAGAAACGTACTGATATCATATATATGATCTAAGGTTGATATCATATATATGATCTAAGCTTGTTAATAATGTGTGTAGTGTTTTTGTTCTAACTTTCTTTATAGTATTTTTTTTTAGCTTGGAGGACTGCTGATATCCCTAGCAGACTGATAGACAGCTCTGAAGCCTGCTATTCGGGGCTACGTGATCGTGATCACATGTGATGAAGGGCCGGATTGGCAGCAGGTGGACACCCTGGCATGTCAGACAGTCCCCCGAACTGGATCATCGAGGAGGGTAAGTATGGCGGGCCGGGGGGGGTAAGTCACAATTAAAGCCCTGCTTTTGTAAGACAACACCAAGTGCCATGTGGTGATAAAGGGTTAATAGAACACTTTAATGTTAGAAATACACACTGTTTTCCTAAGACTGATGTGTTCCACCCCCCTCTCCCTTTCCTCTTGTAAGTGTTAAAAACCTTATTAAATCACCTAGTGTGTGTTTGGTTTGGTTATTAATATGCATAGGCCCTGCTTGTGGAACTGTGTCACTTACACAAATTTTGATTTGGAGATAGAAATATCCTGTTTAATTACAGTTTAATTGATCCTAGTATGAGGCTGGTAGTTATTGGTTGTGCCAGTAGCAACTGACACTTACATCAAGTTTGATTCACTAATTTTAAGTGTTACACCTCTTTACTTTTGTTAACTGTTTGTAGAAAGAAAATCCAGTGTGTTCAGTCCAGTTTGCACAGTGCAAGTGTGTGAGCACGAGATGCACGGTGTGCTGTGTGCAGTGTATTTTTTACTAAAGTCAAAGACCATAACATCACTTTTCAACAAAAACACCTGTTTTACTTAATAAAGTTGTGTTACTATACACATTGTATCCCAATATATTTAAATAATAAAAACAAACCCACTGTCATCAACGTCATGTACTTATTCCAAAACTAAATTAAGGAAGAGTAGGGTGTTCCTCAATTCCATTTGCAGTACTGATAGTAAGCCTCTCAGAGTCTTCACACTTCCATGGGGACTGCTGACATCAACACTATTAGTAATGTTCACCTCAAAGTAGTGGTACTAGCATGTCTACTACATCCAATGCACTACCGAAGAGGCAATTTCAAAGTCATAGTCCAGTGATGGCGAACCTTTTTGAGCCCGAGTGCCCAAACCACAATACATGCCAACTTTTTTTCCCTCAAAGTGCCAACACCGCAATTAAACCTGAATACTGAGGTTTAAGATTAGAAAAAACAACTCGTACAGTTGTCCGAACTAATTAACAACTTTTGTTTTAAAAGAAGAACACAACAACAGAGAGTTCAATGATACAAATTCTAAATGATATAACTAGTGATGTCCTGAACGGTTCGCCGCGGACGGCGAACATATGCGGTAAACTTTGACCCTGTACCTCAGTCAGCAGACACATTCCAGCCAATCAGCAGCAGACCCTTCCTCCCACCTCCTGGACAGCATCCATTTTACATTCATTGTGAAGCTGCATTCTTAGTGAGCTGTCTGGGAGGGAGAGTCTGCTGCTGATTGGCTGGAATGTGTCTGCTGACTGTGAGGTACAGGGTCAAATTTTACCGCATATGTTCGCCGTCTGCGTCGAACCGTTCGGGACATAACTAGATAAAATTAAGCTTATATTTCTTAGTATCTTCAAGCAATACATACTGTGAGCGTAAAAGTGTAATGGTTGTTGAAGGAAGATATACCAGGCTTGCTTTGCTAAACAGCAGCCAGAGAATTTTCAGTTAAATGCCCCTGGGAGAAATGTTAAGTTTGCAATATACATTGCTGATACTATGCAAAACACGGTATGGGTCCCTGGGGCGGAGCATTTGGAGAGCAGGGTGGGCCAGTGCTCCAACAGCACTAGTTGCTCTGTAACAGACCAGAATTTGGATTTAATTTAAGAGTTCAAGAGATAACTAATTGACACTCACCTGTAGCTGGTCAATTAGAAGGCAGGCCTTTAAAAGAAGAGATCAGCCTGCTGCAGAGTGAGGGAGAAAAAGCCAGCTAGGATAGAGCACAACAATTGTGTTTATTGCAAAAACTATTTTGTTTTTTTGGAAAATTGGTAAATGGGAAAGCCACCCAATGACAGATAGTGATTTCTGTCTAGTAAGAGCAAGGAATTTTGTTTTGTGTATTATTATTTAAGGCACCTATTTTTCTTATCAAATAAAAAAGGAAAACTGAACTGGATGTGTCCTGGACTTTGATTACCCTAGAAGGCTGTGGTTACTGTAAGATCTGTGACAAAATCCTACCTGTAAAAGAGATGGTTTGGGGGGTAGGGGTGCTGTGTCTGTATGTGAGGGGGTAGGTGTGCCATAGGTTCGTCATCACTGTCATAGTCTATAGTAGCAGAAGAAGAACATGAGCTCCATAATAACTTATTTTGCCACTGGTACTGCTTCCTATTGTGCTGCAGCTCCTTCTGCCACAGTAGGCCCCCAAGAAGCAAGTAAGACAGAGTAATAAGTCTGTTTCTCCCACAATTGCAGACACTTTTACCTCCAGCCCAGGAACTACTTGACTATGAAAATGATGATCCAGTGCAATTAGAGGAGGAGAGTGTTGAGACATTAGGCTGCAGCCCAATATTTTCTGTGGCAGGTAATATGCATTTGCCTCCTACATCTTTTCCATCTTGTCAAAATCAATCTGTATCTGCTTTGAATCTCCTAAACCTAATCTAATTAGTTAAGACAGGCAGCTCCTTCAACCACTGGCACAAGCAGCTCACACAGTGGCGGATCCAGAGCCTGATCTCAGGAGGGGCACTTGTAGATTATTTAAAGAAATAATCCAGGCACAATAACCACTACAGCTCAGTGTAGTAGTTATGGTGCCAGTAGTGCCAGGATCCCATCCCAGAGTAAGTAGTCAAACCATTTAAGAACAGTTTGACAACTTACCTGGGGTCTGCTGGGATATAGGGCATAGGAGCAGTGGTATGTGTTAGGGGTGCAGTGTGTGTGTGAGCGGTGCAGTGTGTAAGAGTTGCAGTGTGTGTGTGTGAGGCTTGCAGTGTATGTGTGTTTGGGGCAGTGTGTGTATGGGAGGCACTGTATGTGTGTTTGGAGAAGTGTGTGTATGGGGGCAGTGTTTGTAAGGCAGGTTGTGTTGTGTGTGTATGGGGGGCAGTATTTGTGGGGCAGTGTGTGTATGGGGGCAGGGTTTGTATGGGGGAGGAAGGAGGGTATGGAGGCTTTATAATAATAATAATAAATAAAAAAGATTATTTAATAAAATATACATTTCTGGATTCCCTGGTGGTCCGGTGGGGATTCCCTGGTGGCCCAGTGGGGAGAGTGAACTCTAGCCCATAGCTCCAGGGCTAGAGTTCCCTCTCGCGAGATTTGGAGCGTTGCTGTGGTAACAGCGGCAACACTCCATGCTCACGAGAGGAGGCTGCCAGCACGGTGCCTGCGGACCGGGGAGGGAAATCTCTGAACTCCCTCCCCGGTGCGCAAGCACATTGCATGGCTGGACTTGAACAATGCCAGCCCTGCATTAGCCGGCAGGGGAGAGCCTTTGGGGGGGGGGGGCAATTATCCCGTTGCCCCCCCCCCCCGGATCCACCACTGAGCTCACATACTATCATTGTTCCCACCACCAACCACCATGAACAGGAGAATTACTATCAATATCAGCATTTCTCTTGGCATTGATCATCAACTAAATGCTTGTGTATAGCCTAATGTTGCAACAGCTTCCACTGCCATGAATTCAACTTCACACGTTTTCAGCAGCAACAAGCAATCATCTTTCTTTTTTGTCTAATTATTCACTATGTACTTGAGGACTTACAGAAAGTATCTGCCCTGAGCCTGCTTATGAACAATGCCGGAACTATTTCTTGATTCCTTCTCCTCTCCTTTTTTTACCTTCTCTTGTTTGTTCATTCTTATTTTCAGAGAGGGCTGGGAAGGAAATTAGCAAGATTAATAATAATAATACGTACACCATTTCTTAGCTCACCTCTTTCCCACATACCTATTTTTTGTTCAACATCCTGTCTGAGCAAAAGTCACAATAGAAAAAATCAATTTCTATCTCAAAATCAAATAAGGTAGAGATCCATATGAGCTAGAAATCATGTGTACCTGTTGTCCAAATATTAATTTATCTGAAATTGCTCCCATATGCGTAGAATATATCCTATATCACAGATACATGATCCTCCTCCTTCGCTTTACTTCCCAGGTAGGGCAAACCTCCTCAATGATGTCACGTTGCTATGTTCCTTCTAGCTAGGAAACATGCACTTTGGTTGTAATACTTAAGAGAGCAGAAGGACCTCTTGTGGAAAGTATTTTCTGTACTCCCTTGAGATATTGACTAAAAGCTGTGAGAAAATCCAGTTTTTAAATAGTTTTCCTCCTAATCTATATATTTGCCAGCAAAACAGCTATGTAATATATAGCTAGAATGTTATGTCCAAATAAGCATAAGTTGTTTGGGTCATGACAGGTCATTTTTAATTTGTCCGAGTGACAATAGTACAGAGTAATCTGGAGTGGTGACACTAGATTATAAATGATAGTGATGGAAAATGTAATAAGAAGAACTAGAGAATATTTGCTTCCCAAATGCATTACAGTTCCCAAGAAGCATTGAGTTTGTGTTATGATTTGGGGTTTTATGGCATGGACGCATTTTGTGTGATTCATGGCACTGTAAATGACCAAAAAGCACATCAGTTATATACTTGA
Organism: Pelobates cultripes; assembly: GCA_933207985.1. Lineage (NCBI taxonomy): Eukaryota > Metazoa > Chordata > Amphibia > Anura > Pelobatidae > Pelobates > Pelobates cultripes. Next base: position 277,438,547 of record OW240912.1, read on the forward strand.
GCCAAAACTAAAGCCTTTGGTATGTGACCTTTTCCTGGTTAGCGAAGTGTATATATTTCAGCAGGACTCCGTTCCTTGGTATGTTGCTACAAAATCATACTATATTGCTAGAAAGGCCTGGTAATAGACCTGGCCTGAATCCATTAGAAAACATACAATACAATCTTGGTTTAACATTATAGCACCTGATAAAAACAAACACTCGGTTTAGTCCATGAGATGTCATTGTAAGATTGCAATTGTGGCTAAAGATTTCCTAACTCAGTACTAACAAATGGTAAGAAGTTATAAAAAATTTAAATAGGCCTTAGAATTATCTTTGCATTATCAATATGTGCTGCGTTTTTAATTTAAAAAAAAAAACATTTTTAATAAAGTATGTTGCATTACATTTGAAAGCATTTATTTCTAATATAATACATAATTTAATGTTTATAGCATTGGAACATAATTAAATATTTGTAGCATTCCAAAAAAAAAAAAGATAAATCTCCACACTTGCTGTATTAACCATTCACTTCACTGCACGAAAGGCCTGCACTCACAGCAATACCCCTACACGGTGCAATTCAATATGAACTTATGTAAAAAGAGTTACTTCTCTCACAGTATTATAGGGGACCGATATTAGAACAAGGGTTTTTCAGCCCTCCCTCCTCCCCCTCCTCCCCCAATCTAGAGTAAGTGACTTTTAAATTAATTAAAAAATCTGTGTTTATTTTTTAATCTAGTCAGAAAATGATGAGCTCAGAACTGACCCGCAAAAATTCAGTGAAACATGAAATGCCGAAATGTCAGAACTGGAAAAAAATCAGTTGTTTCCATCCAAGTTGCACATATTCATTCTAAAGTCACCTTATTTGCTTTTTTTGTCAACAGACCTCCACAATAATCAAGAAATGTACTGTGTATGTTAAATTGCTGAGTAGATTATGCCTCTATGTAAATAAAGATATACACATTGATAAAAAAAAAAAAAAAAAAAATACTCATGGATAAAGAATTAATAGGGAACTGTTTGCTCCCAAGATTTTTACTATAGTAAATTTACCCCCTGTCAATCAATGATAAAACTTATGTTCTATAAATGTAAAGTAAAACATGTTTCATTAAAAATAACCTATAGACAAGGTAAATGTGATTTTCAATGTTTTATTCAATTATGTAAATTTCAGAGAAGTTATTTCTTAAACATACAACAGCACAAACTATTTTTTTAACAGATGCCCTATATTAAACAGGGAGCTGGCCCTCCTGCAGGCTTATTGTAAAACAATAAGAATACAAATGTTTGGTGTGACGAAGTGCCCTTCGCCACTTGGTCCTGGAGAGGCCTACTTGCCAGCCTCCTCCCCTGTGACTATGACTCTTTCATGTATCTGGCTTTAAAGCCCCTAGTCTACCTTCAGACAGACTATTTATGTAGGCTGCTTTATTTATCTTATGTTTTAGTCACCCTGTACCCATTATAGGTGCAGGGTGTGTGTAATGTAATTGTTTATAGTGTGTGTATGTACTGTGTAATGTATTGCCTGCTCTCTTGTATTGCTGAGGTTTGCTACCAACTAGGTGGGTTTGGCTATGGAGCTTGTCTAGTGCCCTCTGTTGGTAGCAACAGCAATATACACTACCTGAATTGCAAGACTGGTTCATTTGCATATTCGGGTAGATTTGCATATTGCTAATTCTGCAGGCAGGTGAGATATTTACTGTTAAATATTGTCTCCCCCACCCTTTTTAAAATGTGCCATTGTGTTGTGATAAGTCACTGTGTGTTGCTTGATATGGTTTGACTGTTTGTGATTTTATTGAGGTTTCACAACAATGTTATTGTGGTGACCCTATTGGCTGGTCCTAAGGGAAATAAAGGTTTTGACAGTTCTTCTTGATCCCTCTAAACGTAGCCTTGTCTCGTTATTGGAGGGAGCTGTTATAATCACACTAGGGATTGCTATGCTCTGCATGCTCCCCTGAGCTTGAGTCACTTAGCTCTTTTAAGAGCTTGTTCCTGACACGCTCTCCTTGGAAGAGGGGTCTTCCCCACACAGTCCTGGATGCTGGCGGTTCATAGAGGGTGGAAGGAAGAGTTCTTTCCCACACAGTCCTGGAGGACAGAAGCTGATCCAGGGTGGAAGGAAGACGGCGAGACTCCAGTCAAGATACGGCGGTTGCGGAGTCTGCGGTGGTTGTGGTGTCTGCAGCGCTTGGAGTCCCCAGGAAGCACTAGGAGCATCCGTCAACGGAGGGTACTCAGTCGGAGTACAAGGAGCTCCGTTACATTTGGTATAACATAATGTATTACAAATTATTTAATGTACTACAGTTGTGAAAGGGTTGTGAATATATTATTTGAGTCTATCTAGGTAAATTAGGTAGGTATTTATTTTCAGGGTTTTTTTTTTAAATAATCTTTTTCATTCTTCTGTGGTGTGTTTTGCAAGTTTTTCTGTTTTCAAAAAAATCAGGAATAATTTTAATGCAAATATTTGGAATACTTGGCAAGGGTGGTTGCCATAGTAACATTTCAGCACCAGTATAATAACTATAATTTACCATGCATATATAATTATTTTATTATATATACATATACAAAAAATACCTTGCACACAGGCTGACTCTAATATAATTTTAAGTGCCGGATGCGAGACTGTAGTCACATCGATAAATAGAAGGGATGATCCGCACTCTCGGTCTTAACATAAAACGTAACTTACATTATAAAAAAAAAAAAGTAGGCCAAAAAAAATCACTTTTTTTTTATATATAATGTAAACATTTAAAAGTAAAATTTTATGAAGATCGCGAGTGCGGACCAAACCCCATCTAGTGTGTGTGTGTGTGTGTGTGTGTGTGTGTGTGTGTGTGTATATATATATATATATATATATATATATATATATGTATGTGTATATATATATATATATATATATATATATATATATATATATATATATATATATATATATATATATATGTGTATGTGTGTATATATATATATATATATATATCTACTGTTAGATTACTGTTGTTTTTTGTAGGGAAATCAAGACTTTTAAACTACTTTGCTTTAATTTTTGAAAGTGCTTTAAAAATATACACAGAACACATACACAAGGAGCTAACAAAGGTTGCTATAGTAACTAGTGATAGAAAATGGTAAAATTCCACATTTTGGGTGGCTGGGAGCAGAACAGGTTTTTTAATGGTTTTTATTCTTTTTTTCAAGTTAATATATTAAATAGCAAATGTGTGTTGTTTATATGCATACACATGTATATAGAACTATTCTATGATAACATTGTTAGATTTTAGTTACTTCTGAATTATTTTTCTTGTTGCATCCAGATTCCATTTATGCTGGAATTTAGTGTGTTTTATTTTAAAAAATTATTTAATTCATTCACGTGACCCACAGTTATCTTTTTTGAGTGCCTGACTTGGGCACAATTCTGACACTCAAAGGGTTAAACAAGAGAGACTTGCATGATGTGCCTATTCTTTCAACAGATAGGACATATTTTCAAATCTCATAACGCACATTGGGTGGCATCAAACAGTACACTAGTGCATTAAAAACTGCAATGCATTGTGTGGCTGCACTGAACAATGAGGGCCCCTCTTCTACTAACACCATTTACCAATGCGCCCTAGATTAGGTACATTATCTATTAGATAGAGTTACATTCTTGGGCAGCAACTACTATTATATTATAAATATATGAATATATATATGCTATTATCATGTGTTGGATTCAGAGAGGGAACTTTTGTTGGTACAGCTGGTGCAACTGCACGAGGCCCCTCATGTTTCTGGGGCCTCTATCTGTGTGTCAGTGTTTGTATGTTTCTTTGTGTGTGTGTGTCCGTATTTCTGCATGTGTATGTTTGTGTTTCTGTCTGTGTGTGTTTCCAGACGTTTGTCAGTGTATGTATCTGTGTGTTTCCAGACTTTGTCAGTGTGTGCCTGTGTGTATGTGTATCCGTTTGTGTGTGTGTGTGTGTTCAGGACATTCTTAAAAACAAGAGAAATCTCAATGTATCCTTTCTGGTAAAATGTTTTATAAATAAATACATTAAATAAATCATTCAAATTCCAACATTACACACATATACACCCCTGCATTCAAATTTCAACACAGCAAACAGACACACCTCTACATCCAAACAATACATCACTGCTCTCAAATGGAAACAGTACATAAAAGCACATAATACAACACTGGACACAAATACATCCCTAGATTCACACACACAAATATGCTTACATTGAAGCAAAAAAACACTACTCCACTACTCAGTGCTAAATACAACAATTCAAAGATGGGCAAATGGTAGATACCCAGCTAGCAAAGCATTGTGTGAATTTTATGACAAACTACGGTCTACCTTTGTTTTCTATCCTTGTGATAGGAGGGCTCTAAAGATTTCTTGCATCATGGACCTCTCTTTAGTTCCACCATTGGTTGGATATATTGCTTAGAATAGAAATTATAATTACAACATTTCACCTTCTTCGTATTCATACTATAAAATTATTTGCATAGTGTTATTTAGATAGATTGGTGATTTTTGTACTATCATAGATTCAATTGAAAAATACAGTTATAGCAACCTTCATAGTGTGAAATCTGCCCTTGTAAATAATTTTAAAAATGTATTGTCAAAACCAGCAACAGAAGGTAACATCATATATTTTGTTATAACATAATTAAGCCTATACTTTTTTTTTTTTTTTTTTTTTTTAGAATTCCCTACTTGAATGCTTGGTATGAGAGGTATTAGCAGTAGAAAGAGGGAAGTGCTCATGCCATTGTACAGAACACTGGTGAGACCTCACTTGGAGTATTGTACACAGTACTGGAGACCGTATCTTCAGAAGGATATTGATACCTTAGAGAGGGTTCAGAGAAGGGCTACTAAACTGGTTCATGGATTGCGGGATAAAACTTGCCAGGAAAGGTTAAAGGATCTTAACATGTATAGCTTGGAGGAAAGACGAGACAGGGGGGATATGATAGAAACATTTAAATATATAAAGGGAATCAACACAGTAAAGGAGGAGACTATATTTAAAAGAAGAAAAACTACCACAACAAGAGGACATAGTCTTAAATTAGAGGGACAAAGGTTTAAAAATAATATCAGGAAGTATTACTTTACTGAGAGGGTAGTGGATGCATGGAATAGCCTTCCAGCTGAAGTGGTAGAGGTTAACACCGTAAAGGAGTTTAAGCATGCGTGGGATAGGCATAAGGCTATCCTAACAATAAGATAAGGCCAGGGACTAATGCAAGTATTTAGAAAATTGGGCAGACTAGATGGGCCAAATGGCTCTTATCTGCCGTCACATTCTATGTTTCTATGAATATATCCAAAGCTGAACCTAATCCCCTATCTAGTGCAAATCCTGTATTTAGTAAAAGTTACAAAGAAAAAGTGAAACAGCACTTTCCTTAAATAGATAAGACTACCCAGAAGATCTCCTCTTGTCTTCTGAATACAAAATATGGGTACTGATAAGTAGTTCTACTATGGAATAAAGAATATAACATAGTTATAGTTTGTACACAATAGCCACTTGATACGCAATATCCAATTGGCAACTCACTATTATCCAGTCAAAATTGAGCCTTCCAATTGACAAATCACTATTATCCAGTCAAAATGTTGTCTTATTATGAATGCCTATATTGAATATCTAAATTACAATTTCTAGTAAATTGTCAATTAAATTTTGCAACTTGGAGGCAGATTCTATGCTTAGTAAATAACCCTGATTCAATTTTTGTGAATACCATTTCATTTTGTTTTCTTTCTTTGGTACAAAATCTAACATCAAAATCTAACATCAGCTCTAAATTGCTGGCAATTGCAAAGATTGCTATAGTTTTAGCAGCTGTAACAAATCTGTAATTTTGAAAGTGAAGATGAAATAGAATTTCCTTTTGTGATAGATTGAAACTTAGCAATGTGTCATTTAAACTCGGAAAGTCAAGGTCACGGTCCTTTTATATGAAACTTCAAAATGTGTTGTTTTTACTCTTCAATATCAGGTTGGAGTCACCAAGCCTTTTGTTAACAGTAACTGAAAAGTCATAAAGATCAAGAATTTTTTAAAAATATTTACTGAGAGAGGAAGTGTTTAAAATACATGTAAAATATGTATTCCTTTTTATATTCATCAAAACCACTGAGCTCTGACGCCTACTCTTTTCAAACGATATGGATCTCAATTTATTTGTAGGGTTCCGAAATGTCAAGAAAATATAATTGCCATCATCTCTGTTAGACATCAGTTGAAATCGACTTAACTATTATAAATAGGATTATCGTGTACAGGTTTTAAATGTCTAAAATATTTGGTAATTAAAAAATGCATTGTTTAATATTAATTATTTGATGACTATCTTTTCTTTTTGATGTGAAGTTATAGTCAAGGAAATTAAGCATTCTGTACTGTGAGGTAGACAATGTACATTATTCTAAGCAATGCAATTGGCTGTCCCATTAGAAAATGTTAGTAGACTCTCAGTGCCCACTGTCTAGAGACCAAGTAGCCATAGTTCCAAGACAAACACAAGTTACTGTTCCTAACGTACCTTTACCTCTGTCTTTTACGATCTACCATGACACCTAAATTCAGTGTCATAAATGTTATTTATATATACCTATTCTCTGGGGTGCTTAGAACTTCTATGTAGTCTATGGTAGTCTGATGATTTAATAATGTTAGTGCTATAGAGGTGTCCTATGGTATTATATGCATTAAATAAGCTACCAAAAAACTACATCATTATATACATACAACTTTTGCCAGAAAATAGGTATTGCTTTGTATCACACTTACTTGAGTTTTATATACTTGATCTTCAAAATGCTTCTGTTTATGTTTAAATGCGCATGGCATGTTCTGTAAACTATAAGCAAGCTTTGCTGAAGGGCATTGGCATAATGGAGGCAAAGGCAAGGTGGATAAAAGTGTTGCCAAGGTAATCATGTATTTTGGCTCCCCTCACCAGTAGAACATTTATTTATGTATTTATGCATTGTAGAAGCCAACGTATTTCGCAAAACTGCACGTTGGGCAAACAGACAAAGCAGACATATAAATTATGACAACACGTTTAAGTAATTAGAAGCAAGAAATGAACAAAGCCATGTTTAAGAGTTTAGAATCTTGAGGAAGTGAAGTATAAATAGACGAGACAAGGAAATATCATAGTTTCATCTTAATTTGTATGGGAAGATCACAAAAAAGTTTGTTGAAATTGTTGTCACAGCCTTTATCTCGTGGCTAATAAAACTGTATTGCTGTGTTTAATTTATATAATACAAATATGATTGCAAGATATTTTATTATACTTACATGTCACATTTCCCACATGCCTCATTGCCTACATTTATTTCAGTTTGCTTCCATTTTATTATGCCCACATCATGCCACATTGCCTCCATTTTATCATGCTCACATGATCATCCATGCCACATACATTGCCACATTTTTTTTCTAACTTCCCCTGCATTACCTTCATTATAGAGATTGCTCTGAATCTGCATTGTGCTCCTTTATGTACACGGTGCTGCTCTATGATTCTTGGCTACGGGCCCATGATATATATTGACATCTCATTGGAGAGTGGTTGATATTCACAGAGCCACCTTACATGCGTAAGAGCGCAGAGACCCTACTCCTGACTTTTCAGCGGCCACAACTCACAGCTGGTGTGCACACATACTTTTGTTATGTGTGCTGCCCGCAAATTAGGTGTGTGCCCACATGAGCACTCCTTAAAGCGAACAGTGCCGGCAATCAAAAACCATTTTTTTTCTGTTGAATTCTTCATGTTAATTATTTGGTGTATCCTTAAGCCACCTGCAAGAACTGTTCCTAGATCTTTATCTTATATTGTAAATTAATTTCACAGTTATATAATTCTATATTACATTAGTTATTACAATATGCTACATTGCTTAGATTCATTGCCATTCAAATATCTTAAAATATTTGAAAAACAGTTAACCTACTTTCCCTTCGTTTCATTAACAACCACTAATGGATAGGGGATCATTCCATTTGCAACTAAATTAAATTTCAAGCCACTTCTTATACTTCTAATGTGAAGAAATTGTATTTCTGTACATATCTGTCTCATATGTATTGTACATTTTTTGTAAATATAAATGAATATATGGTAGTGTGTTTAATCATCTGTAACTGTATCTAAAATTAATCAAAATTAAAGGAAGATAGAAATTTTGTATGCCTGTGAAAAAATAATATTATAGACTAAAATTCAAATAAGCCTGTCATTTTTTTCATCACTGTGATTTAATGCCTTGATATTGTATATGAAACCTGTGATATAAAGCACATACACATACAAATACATACAGGTCAAAAGTGCAACTATTATGTTATACTTCAGTTAAAATGTGCATTATTTATAGTTTGATATATCATTCAAATGCTGCCATTAATTTACGCAGAAGATTTACAGTATGAAGGTATATTCCATGCAAAATATTTGTTTGAGCAGCACTGTTTACATTTATCCCCATGCAAGCGATTTGAACCTACACCATTTGATTAAGGTTTTCCACTATCTAATGCTTTCCGTAAGAGAAGCCAGGCAATTTAAAGGGAAACTCCAGTGCCAGGAAAACAATCCGTTTTTTCCTGGCACTGCAGGTCCCCTCTTCCTCCCATCCCCCAATCCCCAGGGTAACTTACCTGAGGCAGCGACTATGTCCCACATCACTGCTTCTTCGTCCGTGCCGCTCCTCCCTCTGATTGCGTCAGCCAGTGGGCGAGACTGATCCCGCCCACCAGCCGGGGAGACCTAATGCGCTCCCCATAGGAAAGCATTGAAAATGCATTTCAATGCTTTCCTATGGGAAATGAGTGACGCTGGAGGTCCTCACACAGCGTGAGGACGTCCAGCTACTCTCTAGCACAGGTTTCCTGTGCTAGAAACCAGGAAGTGCCCTCTAGTGGCTGTCTAGAAGACAGCCACTAGAGGTGGAGTTAAGCCTGCAAGATAATTATTGCAGTTTATAAAACCTCTTCAAGTGTCTATATGGACGAGTCTCCACTGATGATAATTTAGCAATTCACATACAGCCGAACTGCAATTAAATTCCCTTCAACTGTTTGATCCAATTTTCCTGAAACAGACCAGGAAAATGATACCCTTTATTCTAAGCCCTCCTAACACTAAGCCTCCTTAAATGTACACCAACCCTTGATCCCATCCAAACTTTTTTCTTTCCTTGGGACTTTGTGTCCCCCTAAATTGCAAAATGTGACTCGTTATTAAAATGTAACTCTCTATTAATTTTAATACTGGCATTTATAGAGCACTAACATATTCCACAGCGCTGTACAACTGGGAAAAAGACAGTACAATATAAACAGATAGAGGGCCCTTCCCATTAGCAGAGATCTAACCATTAAAGCTCCTTTATACAGAGTACTTTGGTAGATTGATTAAAAAATTAGTCTCACTACAACAAAGAGATCCATATAATATAGCAGGGATCAAATCAACTCAGTTTGGTTAAAATTCAGTTAATATTGAATACAATGAACCAGAGAACTGAGACAAATGAAAGAAACTGATTTAGCTTTAGTATTATTATTACTATTGGCATTTATATAGTGGCAACAGATTCCGTAGAGCTTTACAATATTGTAAAAGTGGGAGATTTAACAATAAATAAAACAATTACAAAAACGTTACAGGAACGATAGGTTGAAGAGGACCCTGCTATAGAAGAACACGATAGGACAGGAGATAGCAATCAAAAAGGTATGGGAGTGAATCAGAGCTGGAGGAGAGAGTAGAGTGTTGTCCTTTAGGAGAAAGGAAGAGACATGTATGTGAGGTAGAGGTTACGCTTGGAGGCCATTAACTTTCCTGAAGAGATAGGTTTTAAGGCACTTGTTAAAAGATTGAAGACTACACAAGAGTCTGATGGTGGTAGGCAGGCTATTCCATAGGAAGGGAGCCGCCCGCGAGATGTCCTGCAAGCATGAGTTGGCCGTACGTGTGCGAGCAGTGAACAGGAGAAGGTCACGGGCAAAGCGGAGAGACCGAGAAGGGGCATACTTTTGAATCCGTTCATTACAGACTGTAGCGGGGCAATACGGCTTTTGGGAAGACCAATTAGGAGAGTGTTACAATAATCTATGCAAGAGAATACTAGAGCATGAACAAGGTTCTTAGTAGCATCTTGTGTAAGAAAGGGGTGGATGCGGGCTATGTTTTTAAGGTGAAATCTACATGATTTGGTAACAGAATAGATGTGAGGCTCAAAGGTGACAACCAGAATCAAGTATAACACCAAGACAGCGCGTGTGCAAGAATGAACTGATGTGGGTACCACTAACTTGAAGGGAGAGCGAAAGAGGAGGATCAGAATTAGGAAGAGGAACGACAAGGAGCTCAGTTTTAGAGTTTCAAAAGCAGGAGGACATCCAGTCAGAGATGTAAGAAAGCCAAGCAGTGACACATTTCAGGACAGCAGAGGAGAGGTCAGGGAGGAGAGATATATCTGGGTGTCATCTGCGTACACATGGTAGTGGAATCCAAATTAGGTGATGAGCTTTTTTTTGTTTAATTTGTTTTTATTGAGCATATCAAAATACGTCATTAACATTAAATGTACATCCGTTTTACTATAAACAAAGAAAAGTCATCACAAAAGTTACAAGTGTCATAGTTTCAAAGTACATAGTTGTCACATTAATGGGAGTACATATAATTTCCAAGAACTAACTTCTTTGTCGGTAATGTACCAAGAAAGGACATGTCTCGTGCTCTAAGTTTTCATTATGTAGGTAATTTTATGCATAATTTTCCTGAGAAGAACCCTTATCCCCTTCCGTTACAATTAAAACATTGTAGAGGAAGGTGATGTATCATACAGAAGTCAAAGTCATGTTAGACATATTGAATGCCTTACCTACAAAAAAACCATAATATAATCAAGAGACAGAAAGTTATAAAACTAAAACCAACTCTAACCTAATTGTGCTGGCCACTGCGCGACTAACAAAGGGGTGCTTGTTCCAGGTGGGTTTTGTGGGTAATTCAGTTGATGCCATTGGGCTTGGTAGTACCATTGGAGTTCCCTGAGCTCTATTCTGCAAACTGTGACTTCGGTATTTGTACTCCCCATCTGCTTCTACATCTCACCTCCTGGGTGCTCCTCCTTCTCCCCCTTTCTCCTTCCCCCAGTATGCTACCTATGGTTGCCGAGGTGATATGTTTGCCAAGAGAGGCATTGTAAAGAGAAAATAAAAGGGGACCAGGGACAGAGCCTTGGGGGACTCCAACAGAGGCAGGATGAAGGGTGGAGGTATTATTAGACAAGGAGGCAATGAGTAAGTGTTGGGAGAGATAGGAGATAAACCACAAGAGGACAGTGTCATAGAGACCGAGTGATGGAAGAGTTTGAAGAAGGTGAACATGATCAACAGTGTTAAAGGCAGCAGAGAGGTCAAGAAGAATTAGTATGTAGTAGTGGCCTTTGGATTTAGCTGCGTCGTTAGTAACATTGCTAAGTATATTTGACATTTAGTGAACAGCCTGTTTACCCTATAAATTGGCACCGTTGGTATACTTGGTAGACCCAAAAGTACAATAATTACTTTAACGGGAAATAAAATGCATCCATGTACTTTACAAGAAGACAACAGAATATAATAGCTACACAAATTGTAACCCACAGGGTCATATGAGGGTTTGTGGAATGTCCCATTGTCAGCTTGGCCGCTATTATTTTACTCTGTCTATTTTAGGTGATTTGTTTTAACATGCTGCAAGTGTTAATAATGCAGATTATTATTGTGTTGCAGGAAAGTGTCTGAAAGCTCGTCAGCTTTTACTTTTACTGTGTGACCATAAAAGGATATGTTTCCTAGCTCTACACTTTAGTTTCCGTGTGCAATCTGTCTAGCATTAAATAACATTCAGAAAGGGTTGTGTAAAAAACAATTTAATGCTTTGTCTGCTTCAAAGTAAGGTAACAGACAAGACCGAAAATATATTGTTGTCGACAGCAGGTGGGGAGAAGGTCTGCACACATAATAACTAGGGGACAAAATGTTACAGTCAAATGTAGGTTTGTAATTTAAAATTTTCCGCTTCTTCTTTGTTCAAGAAGTACACAATGTACCATGCAAGCATTAAGCACTTGCTCCTTGCTTTTACAGAATTATCATAATTATAAGTGTCTATTGTGTGGGGCATTACTCTGCCTGCTCACTAGTTTTCATGATTGCTCCTTGTCTGTTTTTTATGTCATCCTGACACGAAAAGAACGACACTGTTGTATCCCAGGAAACAAAAAAGTACATTACGCAGCACTATATTCAGTCAAAAATACCTTGGAGATATAACCATCTGTGAACTATATATGGATTTTAACTATGCAAATAAGAACTGGACTAAATATAGACTGTAAGAAAGAGGTACAGAACGCAAGTTTCAAAAACACAAGAAAAGTCCACTACGTAACTAAAACTCACAATAAACAGTAATGGATGTGTAAAATAAAGTAATAACTAAAAAAAAAACACCCGAGACAGCACAACACTACATGAACTCGGCAACGTAGATTAAATTTAGACACACAGGATAGAATGTCTTCTATTTGAAATGCAGATTGGCAGCAAAAGGAGGGGGCAAGGGGAAGGGAGAAAAAGAGAAAACAGAATAAAATAACAATGCAATAACAGTTTGAAGAATATTTATATGATGATAATAATAGTGAAGAAGGCAATATTAATATTATGGTCAAGTCATAATTCAAATGTACTGGGTAGAAGGTGATGTTTGGTGTCATGATGTTTTCCTGTGTGCATTATTATTGTTATTGGTATTTATATAGCGCCAACTTATTCTGCAACGCTTTACAATATTATGAAAGGGGAAATTTTAACAATAAATTAGACATTCACAAAATGATACAGAAACAATAGATATATGAGAACCCTGCCCAAAAGAGCTTACAGTCTATATGAGGTGGGGTATAAAATCACAGTAGGGCAGCAATTGGAGGTAAGAGTGGAGCGTGGCTCTTCAGGAGAGACAGATATGTGACATAAAAGTTACTCTGGGAGGTCATAAGCATTTCTGAACAGATGGGTTTTGATGGACTTCTTAAATGATTGAAGACCAGGAGAGAGTGAGGGCAGGCAGACTGTTCCAAAGGAAAGGAGCCATCCGTGAAAAGTCCTGCAAGCCCGTGTTAGCAGTAAGGGTGCGAACAGGAAAAGGTTAGCCGAGAGGAGGCATACCTACGAATCAGTGAGGAAATGTAACGGGGCTAGAGTTGTTCTAGCCTGTGTACATGTGCAAGCCAGCAGGACATTATTTCTTTTAACAACAAATCTCTTACAGAGACCATGTCAATGGGGCAGCTTAGGCATCATAACCACTGTAGCCTCCTATGCATTAGGGTGTGCACCCTTAAGCACAAACACATGCCGCGTGTATATATATATATATATATATACATACACACACACATACATACACTGTGTGTGTGTGATGTTAGTGTGCTGTGTGAGGGTGGTTTAAGGGTGCTGTGTGTGTGTGTGTAAGGGTGCTGTGTGTGAGGGTGCTGTTTGTGTGCTGTGTGTGAGGATGCTGGCAGTGTGCTGTGTGTTTTAGGGTCCTGTTAGTGTGCTGTGTGAGGGTGCTGTTTGTGTGATGTGTGTGTGAGGGTACTGTTTGTTTTCTGTGTGTGGGTGTTGTGTGTTTGTGAGGGTGCTGTTAGTGTGCTGCGTGTGAGTGTGCTGTTTGTGTGAGGGTGCTGTGTGTGTGTGTGTGAGGGTGCTCTTAATGTGTTGTGTGTGAGGGTGCTGTGTGTGTGTGTTTGTGAGGGTGCTGTTAGTGTACTGTGTGTGAGGGTGCTGTTAGTGTACTGTGTGTGTGAGGGTGCTGTGTGTGTAGGTGCTGTGTGTGTGTGTGGGTGCTGTTTGTGTGAGGGTGCTGTATGTGTGTGTGTGCTGTATGTTTGGAGGGATTGTGGGGGTGGAGATGGGGGCAGATGAGTAAATATCCCCCCTCCCTTCTTAATTTATGTAGGAAGGGGGATCCTTGCTGCCATGTGCCATCCCTGGTGGTACAGTGGAGAGTGAACTCTAGCCTGCAGGGCTAGAGTTCACTCTTGTGAACACCCCGTGCGCACGCCTATGCTGCTATGTCTAGTTTTGTGTATCCATTGAACTCTTCTCAGACCATGATGTAGTTGGCAAACTGAGTTTGGTCCTTATCCTCCAATTATTGTCAATAGGAGTGGTGGATGTATGTATCAATAGAATCTATTCAGTGTACTATCATACCCATCAGTTTAATTTCTGTGTTATTCTAGCAAGGGGTAGTCCAAATAGTATCATTAAAAGTTATTAAAGAGACAGGATTGGCTGAGCATCATTACTGGACTTCTCTTAAATGTAGTCTAAATGCCAGCAGATAATGAATCTTCATACTTATGGAACTTTGGTCCAAACCCATTTGTGTTGTGATATAAACGGGTTTATTTAATGGACATCAAATTATAGTGAATTGAAAACAGAACTGCAATATTAGGCTAACATAACAAAACTGTGCCTGTGTAAGTAGAAGAATATTTGTAAATCAGATATTTTGAGACTAAATTTTGTTATTGTCTTTCAATTCACTAGAATATGATATGTTATAAATAATCCTAAAGATACTTGACTTGCCATACTATTTTTAAAGCAAAAATATCAACAATATTACCTTATCTAACAATTTCATATACATTTCAAGATCTACAGACCCTCATCAGAGAAGAGATGACACTTATAGTGGCAAAAAGCCATCACATAGATATATAAATATACATTACATATATAAATAAATTTTTCAGTGCAGTTTGGTTCACTGCAATTATTGAGCTCCATAGAACTCAATAAACTAGGAAATGACAGAACCAGTTGTCAAGCAAGCTAATGTGTCTTAGGTGTTTGGAGAGTTCTTTTAAAAATGTTTAATATCCTAAGTCTTGATAAAATGGGTGGGTTTCAAAATGAGTTGACACTGTCCCTCACATGGAGTACTCTTAATATTTAAAATGGCTAAAGGCCTTTAGAAAAGAGGTAGCTCAGAATGTCGTGATACTGATAAAAATATTTATTAAATACTGGGCTATCAGTAGAGAAACTATAACATTATAAACCCTATTAAGAAATGTAATAAAGTAAAACCCCAAAATTTACAAAGTACAAAATCCAAGTCATCCAACTTCCTTTTTGTGTCCTTCAAAAACATGTTTCACCTGGTTTGAATGCCTTCACAACCAACAAAAATCTTTTTAAAATAAGCCTTTTGATTTTAAGAAATAACTATTTTTAAGATATAATACCATATGCATTGTTCTGTGGAACTTACAACCGTGTATCTGTATGTCTTTCATCCCATTATATCACTCTGAGATTAATATTACTAATGATACCAGCAAAGTCTAGCACATTAGGTGATGGAATAGCATATGTACTTTAACCCTCATGTGACAGCTCAACAGATGGTAGCTCATACCAACATATTCTTCCCATTTAAATTCTCTCCCTGTGTTTTGGCAAATGATCTTTCAATAAAGATTCCTGTCACTGTTTCCTAAAATCTATTCTTTCATGAGCTTAGTCAGCTGATCTGGTTAAAACATGTAAATTTTCTGGAATCCTAAGCCAGAAATTATCATTTGATTAGTGTACATGCTGTTCCCTTGAGTGGAATACCATAAATTTAGTACTCTGTAGAGAACATGATGACAAACATGTTGGGCACACACTGTTGATAGTATGTCTGATAAGCATGTGTCTACTAACAGAAATCATTTTTTGTTGTCATTACATGACAGGTGTAACTGGGTCATTTGACATTAGTAGATTGATTTTGCCTATTTTTGTTTTCAATATTAGATTGGGTAAGCGCGTACAATTTAATTGTTGATAATAGCATATGTGGGACAATACATAGATGGAATACTCGTGGATATATTAACTTGTACCTATGAAGATAAGTCAGGGTTTATTAATGAGTCACATATGCTGTTTCTTCGTTAGAAAAGTAAACAAAACAAGCGTCACACACAAATAAATTCACATTATACCTGTACATTGCAGCAACTAAACTGTGCACCCACTTTCAAAGAAATAGTCCAAAAATATATAATACAACTGCACTATTTAACAATTCTACTGCAATCAAACATATTACAAGCAACACAATGTGTACAGAAACAAATTGTAAAAACATAGCTAAAAATATTGAATTAACTACGAACAAAATGGCCACAAATCATGCCAAATATCCCCCATCATTTCACCAGTAACTACTTAGAGTATTGCATTGGCAAATACCAAAATTCATAAAGGCTATATCTAGCACATTTATAAAAAATTGCAGGCTATTTCCAAAGCAAATTGGGGTACAACTCGGCACAACGTATACATCATAATGTGCCCACCAAGTGCATAGTTTTAAAATTATTTAGCATATATTGTTAATGTTTCCCAAGACAGTTGTAAAACAAAATCATTATGTTTGTTTTCACATTTGTTTTTTCTATAACATTATGTCGGTATAAGGATGAAGGTAAGAGAAGTAGTAATTGAAGTTTATCTTAAAGGAATACTGTAGCCCACATAGCTATTTCAACAGATTGACATGGTTATGGTGCCTACAGCGAGTGCTGGGTTCCATCTTCAACATATCATAAATGGGGGCTGGCTTCAGGCTGCTGAGGTCATGGATTTCTATTAAATTGCAAATTAGCTGTTTAACAGTGGTGCAGGACACAGTGCCGTGCACTCAATCAGTTGCACTGGTTATGGTGCTTGCAGTGTCCGTTTGAGTTAAACTTCAATTATTCTTAGTCTTACTCTTTCAATGTACACTTCAAGAATTATAACCACTACAATGCATTATAGTGTTGATTGTACAAGGATATTTTTTTTATTAAATAACCTTCAATCTTTATGACTAACATCCACACACCCTCTGCTGTGATAATTTCTTTTCTTCCTTATTATCCAGCCAAAACAAGTGTACAGATCAGCGGCGTTTGGACATGCAAAATCATTGTTGATGCCACTGCACTGAGAAAGCCTCACTGTGTCAATACCCGGTGTCACAGAGATCCTGTCTTAATTCAAGGGCACTGACTGGTTAACAGTGATACAGTGCAGCCAAATCCTGTTAACCTTACTATTATTTTGTGTCAGTAAAACATCATCATTATTATGAAAAATGGTGGGGGATGCTAAATAAACCTCTGTTGTGTGTACTACGGCTCACACATAAAGCCTCCTTGCACCTTAGCCACAAGAACAAGCATTAGTGATATTATTTATATGTGATGTATGATATATATATTTAGGGGCATTGGGAATGAAAAGAGGGATAGGGGGATATGGTCCAAATCTGGGACTGTACCTTCTAAATAGGTGCATGCTTTAAACATGTTTTAACTTCTAACTACATCTACTGGTTACTACCACAAAGACACTTGCACTATTTGTGATGCTCAGGCACTTCATTATAGACCTCTGTTTCTGTAATAAAGGAATTGGAAAAAGTAGAAAAAGTAAATTACATCACATATGGTGTACTTATCAGTAGACTTGTGCACAGAGGAAAAAGATGGTTCTTCCAAAATACTCTGGCAAAAAAAAAAATTATTGGGGAAGTCCATAATTTTGGTACCAAAAAAGCAAAAGAATTGTGCCTATGACTGTGCTGACATGCAAAAATCATTACAATATTTCCTGGTCTATTTGCTATTTAATATCAGGCATTGTTTAAGTGCCAATTCTGAGTTATATCTGAAATTAAAAAATAAATGGAAGTGAGAGAGTTTTAAAATTATAGATTGTAAACCTTTTTTCCCTTTTACCTGGGGCTATGACTCCTGCCATCCACGCTGGGCGACCTGCCGCTGTGCAAGCCGTCTCCTAACCCTGTCAAGTTCCCTTTCCACTAAGCTGTGCTTTTGTTACATGAGGCTACAATATCATAACTCTTATTTAACCCCTTAAGGACCAAACTTCTGGAATAAAAGGGAATGATGACATGTCACATATGTCATGTGTCCTTAAGGGGTTATAGTTATTTTAAGTGCCACTGACTGTTACCGTCTTTCCCTGAAAATAAGACCGAGTCTTATTTTAATTTTCCCCCCGAAAAATGCATTAGGGCTTATTTTCGGGGGATGTCTTTTTTTCGGGGAAAAACTGTAGCAATCATGTGTTAGAAAGCAGGTCTACGTTTGGGGGAATTCCCCCGAACATAGACCAGTTCACTAGGGCATGGAATCCCGCAAATCTAAGTTTGGGGAAACTTAACCCAACAATGATTAGCTTACTCACGTATGGAATTTGTGAAAATATGGGACAATTTATTATGCTAAATATGCCAGCACTTTGATAACTATTGCTGCAGCCTTCCATGTTCTTGACCATGAAATGATTATCAAATATAAAACAAAAGGGCAATTAACCCCTTAAGGACGGAGCCAAATGTACACGTTGTGAACAAAACAAAATGTAAACAAAACCTGGCATTTGCGCTACATGTCTGTCCAACCGTAATACACCTCTTTCATAGTAAATGCACCCACCCTTATTATATATCATTTATTCAGGGGAAACAGGGCTTTCATTTAATATCAAATATTTAGCTATGAAACATAATTTAATATGAAAAAAATGTGAGAAAATACGATTTTATTGGATTTTTTTAGTTCTACATGACAATTAAACGGTCAGTGTCATAATACTGTTTGCTTTTACTGCAATAAAATACACATATTTGTATTTAGTAAAGTCTCACGTGTAAGACAGTACCCCCTATGTACAGGTTTTATGGCGTTTTGGGAAGTTACAGGGTCAAATATAGCACGTTACATTTGAAATTGAAATTCGCCAGATTGGTTACGTTGCCTTTGAGACCGTATAGTAGCCCGGGAATGAAATTTACACCCATAATGGCATACCATTTGCAATAGTAGACAACCCAAGGTATTGCAAATGGGGTATGTCCAGTCTTTTTTAGTAGCCATTTGGTCACAAACACTGGCCAAAGTTAGCGCTAGTATTTGTTTGTGTGTGAAAAATGCAAAAAACGCCAATTTTGGCCAGTGTTTGTGACTAAGTGGCTACTAAAAAAGACTGGACATACCCTGTTTGCAATACCTTGGGTTGTCTACTATTGCAAATGGTATGCCATCATAGGGGTAATTTTCATTGTTGGGCTACCATAGGGTCTCAAAGGCAACGTAACCAATCTGGCGAATTTTAATGTGAAAAAAATGAAACGCAAGCCTTATATTTGACGCTGTAACTTTTGAAAACACCATAAAACCTGTACATGAGGGGTACTGTTGTACTCGGGAGACTTCACTGAACACAAATATTTGCGTTTCAAAACAGTAAAAAGTATCATAGCAATAATATTGTCCGTTTAATGCTGTTTGTGCGTGAAAAATGCAAAAACCGTCACTTTTACTGGCGATATCATCGTTGTAATACATTTTAATGTTTTGAAACACTAATATTTGTGTTCAGCGAAGTCTCCCGAGTAGAACAGTACCCCCCATGTACAGGTTTTATGGTGTCTCGGAAAGTTATAGGGTTAAATATAGTGCTAGCAAATTTAATTCCCTTTACTTTCGGCATGGGTTGTCATGCAGGTCCTGCTAATTGTAATTAATTAAGATACCTAATTATGTAAAAATATTACATAAATATATATGTAGAATCAATATATGTATATATATACGTATGTGTATATATATGTATATATCTATATAATTTTTTTAAAATATTTTTATTTATATATATAGGTATATATATACGTATATATTTATGTGTATAAATATATATATTATTTCGTTCTATGTGTATTTTGATATATATATATATATATTAATTTCACAATACAGTTAGAACGAAATAACACACATCTATATATTTTTTAATTATTTATTTTTAATTATTTTTGTAATTTTATTTTTAACGTATTTACATTTTAATTTTTTTTATAATATATATAAATATATATATAACAATAATTATATATATATTTAATCAGTATCAGTGTACGTGTAATTTGATATTAATATATATATATATATATATATATAATTATATATATATATATATTAATAGTAAAATACACCTAGACGGTGTACATGTGTGTATGTATATATATATATATATATACTTTGATCATATATATAATATATATATATATAGATATATATATATGATCTAAGTATATATTATTTATTTTTTTACACTATTTATTTATTTCATTTTTATTTTCAGCCAGCAGGGGGACCACCTGTCATTACAGGCAGCCCCCTGCTGGCAATACAGAAGCCAGCTATCCCCGGCCATGTGATTGTGGGGTCCTCGCTAGGACCCCACTCTCACACGGCCGGGGGGCTTCCTGGAGGACGGTCGTGCCGCGGGGGGCTCCCTGGGAGTCCCCCCCACCGCGATCGCCGGCGTGGGACCGCCGGCGACCGGGTAAGTACAGAAAGACCGGAGGGCGTACTATTACGCCCGGCGGCGTTTAGAGCCGCCTATTAGAGGATGTAATAGTACGCCCTCCGGTCTTAAGGGGTTAAGTGCAAACGATATGTATACAGTTTTACATTTTACTGCTTAAAATCACAGATCTAAGCAAACAGATGTAGGGATTCAGTTTCACAATATGGCCATATTGTGTTATGTTAAGCCCAACATTGTGTCATAGTACCCCAATATCGATGGGTCCTACACTTATATAAACAAGGGAGATACTTACTGCTTACACTGTTTCTAGAATCTCTGCTTAAATGTATGCTTTCCTGTGGTCTCCTCTAAAAGCTCACCTATAATGAAGGGGAGGAGGTTAGCACAGATCCAGAGGGGGAGCATTGTGGTAAGGGTTCACCCCCAAGCTGGCCAAGTAGTAACTTAATTATTTAGCCTCACATTTCAATTTGCCATGTGTGAGGAGTATTTTACTTTTTGTCCTTTTCATGTAGCAGTTTTAAAGGAACACCCTAGGCACCATAACAACTTCATAGGAAAGAGGTTGTTATGGAGCAAGGAGGTCCCTGGGTGCAGTTTTACCTTGGGATTTAAACTGTTAATGAACATTGATTGTCGTGCCCATCTTTTTCTGCCACAGTCCAAGGCTTAACTCAGGCATTTTTCGGTCAGGATTGCCATTGATAGGCAGATAGTGTTAGCTAATGGTCTCAGACTATCAGTAGCTCCCCATTCACAAAATGGCTTGAGAAAAATACACTGCTCAAAAAAATAAAGGGAACACTTAAACAACACAATGTAACTCCAAGTCAATCACACTTCTGTGAAATCAAACTGTCCACTTAGGAAGCAACACTGAGTGACAATCAATTTCACATGCTGTTGTGCAAATGGGATAGACAACAGGTGGAAATTATAGGCAATTAGCAAGACACCCACAATAAAGGAGTGGTTCTGCAGGTGGTGACCACAGACCACTTCTCAGTTCCTATGCTTCCTGGCTGATGTTTTGGTTAACTTGTGAATGCTGGCTGAATCCTTTCACTCTAGTGGTAGCATGAGATGGAGTCTACAACCCACACAAGTGGCTCAGGTAGTACAGCTCATCCAGGATGGCACATCAATGCGAGCTGTGGCAAGAAGATTTGCTGTGTCTGTCAGCGAAGTGTCCAGAGCATGGAGGCGCTACCAGGAGACAGGCCAGTACATTAGGAGACATGGAGGAGGCTGTAGGAGGGCAACAACCCAGCAGCAGGACCGCTACCAGAGCCCTACAAAATTACCTCCAGCAGGCCACAAGTGTGCATGTGTCTGCTCAAATGGTCAGAAACAGACTCCATGAGGGTGGTACGAGGGCCCGAAGTCCACAGGTGGGGGTTGTGGTTACAGCCCAACACCGTGCAGGACGTTTGGCATTTGCCAGAGAACACCAAGATTGGCATATTTGCCACTGGCGCCCTGTGGTCTTCACAGATGAAAGCAGGTTCACACTGAGCACATGTGACAGACGTGACAGAGTCTGGAGACGTTCCTCTGCCCGCCACATCCTCCAGCATGACCGGTTTGGCAGTAGGTCAGTAATGGTGTGGGGGGGCATTTCTTTGGGGGTCCGCACAGCCCTCCATGTGCTCACCAGAGGTAGCCTGACTGCCATTAGGTACCGAGATGAGATCCTCAGACCCCTTGTGAGACCATATTCTGGTGCGGTTGGCCCTGTATTCCTCCTAATGCAAGACAATGCTAGACCTCATGTGGCTGGAGTGTGTCAGCAGTTCCTGCAAGACGAAGGCATTGATACTATGGACTGGCCCGCCCGTTCCCCAGACTTGAATCCAATTGAGCACATCTGGGACATCATATCTCGCTCCATCCACCAACGTTACGTTGCACCACAGACTGTCCAGGAGTTGGCAGATGCTTTAGTCCAGGTCTGGGAGGAGATCACTCAAGAGACCATCTGCCACCTCATCAGGAGCATGCACAGGCGTTGTCGGGAGGTCATACAGGCACGTGGAGGCCACACACACTACTGAGCCTCATTTTGACTTGTTTTAAGGACATTACATCAAAGTTGGATCAGCCTGTAGTGTGTTTTTCCACTTTAATTTTGAGTGTGATTCCAAATCCAGACCTCCATGGGTTAAAAATTTTGAGTTCCATTTTTTTTATTTTTGTGTGATTTTGTTGTCAGCACATTCAACTATGTAAAGAACAAAGTATTTCAGAAGAATATTTAATTCATTCAGATCTAGGATGTGTTATTTTTGTGTTCCCTTTATTTTTTTGAGCAGTGTATGTATGTTTGTCAAGCCATTTTGTGAATGAGGAGCACTCTCAGCCTTTAAGTGTTGCCCTATTGAAGCATTCTGATTCAAGAAGGAAGGAGATGGGAAGGAGAGACCAGATGCCAGATTCACCTCTTGGGGGTTAAAACATTAATTTACAGTTTAACCCCCTGAGGTAAATTGGTGCCTAGGGAACTCCTCTCATCATCAAAACTTTATTCTGATGTAGTTGTTATGCTGGGGAGTGTACCTTTAAGCCAATTACAGGAGAGTGGACAGTGGCATGTGGCATCATAGTTCTGTGCGACCTTATCTAACACCCAGCTACCTGAACACTAGGTCCAGAAGGCGGCAGCGAGACTGGGAGCCGGAAATTATGCAAGCTGTCAAAGATGGTGTAATGGATGCAATCTCCCATCATTCTGCATCACAGCCGGTGTGAAACTACAGCTTTCCTGACAGTGACCTAAAAAGCAGAAAGTGCATGGGCCAAGTAAAACACTCCTCTGCTCCTTTGTTATTGCAGTAATTCATAAACTGCTAAGGTTTTTTTTTTTCTATCGGCCTTCATGCAACAAAATAATCTTAGATAGTGCCACTCACAAGATTGGGCTCTGGATCTACCTCTGACTGCAGTACAAGCTATACATAATTGTTTAGATTAATGTCGCAGTAATTCTCATTTATATTTTAAGACTATTTATACATCCAGATCAGTTATTTAGCTGTCTGTCTAAATGCACACGTTACCAATCCATTTCTTATAGTACACCAGCACACAAATTGTTACTATCATTGTCACATTAGTGTCATGGGACCAGGTTGCTTCTAGTAATTGATTTGTGGATGCTATTTCAAGGCAGATGGTTTGATTTCTCTTAGTTAGAACTATGGCATAATTAAGAAACAAAACCAAAAAATATGAAAAGGTACCATTCATTTGCATGTGATGGTGATAAAACAAAAAGAGAGAAATGTGTATTTACTACTGACATGTAGACAAAGTCAGAAATTGAAAATATACTATGTGTATTACTATCACTGACCTGGTTAGCATTACTTATGCCTTCTGACAAAAAACAAAACAAAACTTTAGCAGCATGAATGCTAATGGATGGCATTAAACATACTAGCAAAGATATAAAAAAAAACAAAAAACAAAAAACAGCAAATTTCATTTGGACTATTATCTTCTTGATACAAGAAAGTCAGACAATTGGAGAATCGTAGAGAATACAGGAAAACAGGGACATATGTTACATAATTCCCTCACACGTTGCTAGTCCAGTCTGTCAAGCAAACATGTTATAAAATATAATGTTTCTACGCTAACAACAAGGAATACAAAACTAGAAAAAAATATATTTATTAGATCCTGTTCAGAAATAAAGCATCTCCTTGTGTTACAATATTTTTGCAGGTGGCATGTGGGCTAAAACAAATTACATGTTGAGGTGGGAGAGTGAGCTGGGTGGGATATACACAGTAAGGAGTGGAATTATTTTTTTATTATCGTTAAAAGGTCCCACTCAATGTACAAACCACTTGGAATCCCATTACAAATTAATTTATAGATGATACCTAACCCCTTCCAAACTTTTTAACATGCACTTTAGCAAAAATAGTAAATGTTGAAGAGACTGCGGTCAAGTTGGTACATTATTCCACATCTTGTATTCGTGTTTCAAAATGAAAACGTATTGGCTAAAAATTCTCAAATTAATTAATCACATATTAGAATTCGATGTAATATTATCCCTGTCTTTTTTTTTTGAATTTTTTTTTTTTACAGTGCATTTGCAAGTAACAGACGCATGTGAGGTACCCCAAGGACGGTCCTCGTGCGTTATTGAGACATATGTAACAGTGGGGTAGTCGAGTATACATGCACACTTTTTATATTTAAACAGGTAGTAGTATTCACAAGCAATATTCAACAGCTAGAGCCAGTATCAACTGCGATGTGTAGGTCATCAAGCATAAGACATTGTGTATTTTCAGGCTGTTACATACTGGAATATATATTAAATTACAAGGTCTGTAGCTTAACAGAGATTATCATTAACCTTTATATACCACCAGGTGAGATATCATCTACCAAGCTGTATTTATCAATAGGCAGTGAACACATGCAAGTTTAACTGGGGGTGTGATGAACAGAATGTTGAGCAAAATGGTCCTGAGCAGCTTGTCAGAGTATAATAGTCAAGCTAACAGGCTGGTTTACCAGCGCTAATTTTACCCTCCGCTTATGTATAGCCTTTAAATTGCCCTTAGTCTTGTCTGCTAAAGGGATTAACTAGTTGAGGCCCTTTACAGGAGGAGGCTTATGGGCTATGAGCCCAGCAGGGAACACATAGATATGTAACTTGAAGAACAACAAGGAAAAAGCATATGAAAAATCAAACTAAAGAGCATATATAAAAGCTTGTTCATAGATGGGTAACATGAGTGGAGTCACTTATTATAAAGAGTAGTCAGGTGAGGTACTCCTCATATATTATGCTTCAGCAACTTGGTGTCAGACAGTTTCCGCTCGTGGATACTTCACCCAATGCCTCGGCTGGGCACAGCTCGGGGGTTGCTCTTAGACCTGCTGGCGGTGGCATCTGTGCAGCAGTATGTCTTGACAATCTGAGAGCCCCATATCACTAGAGAGGCAGATATCCTGGAATCACAGGCTCTGAAGTCCGCGAGGTCGGAGTCCTTTCCCTGAAGTGTACAGCAGAGGATCGGTGCAGACTGTTGCCGTCGTCTGCGTCGAAGTCTCCACTTGCGTGGGCGATGCTTTGAGGGGTAACCCCTAGCTGCCTTCCGCCAAGGAAGGTGAGTATTAAGGGGAGCATCTGCTTGTATTGGAGTTGTACCCCTGGGGACGCCAACTCCACTCAGCGCTCCGGTGTGTGAACTCTGCCTTGGTGGTGCCATTCGCGCCTCAAGTGTTGCCCAGAAATGCTGGAAAATAGCATCCAACCTCTGCAGACAGGTGTCGACTGGGCAGCTTTGATTCTGCTTTGTCTGTGTCTGTGTGGGTCTTCGCTGGAGTTCCTCTGCCATTTTGTTAGCAGAAGGTGAGGCAGGGGCAGCAAGTCGTGTGTTCTGACTTTGAGGTCGGTGCCGGGGGGACCGGGATGACCCCCACTGTACCAACTGTGGTTGAGGTCTTATCTCTCATTTTTTTTTAAATAAAAGGTGTGAATTGGCTTTTCATGATCCATCTACTTTCACATCTATATTGCAGCATGAATGGTCAGTGTGGGAAGATGATGAGAAAGATAAATTCGGACTTTAACCATGTTCTCACCTGACTGAATTCATTTGCTGCTTCCTGATTTTTTTATTTGTACCGTGTTGTCACTAATTACTTGCCACTTTACTATTATTTCTGTACATAGTTTACTTATTTCATGTACAAATATTTATAAAAAATGTATGTGTATTTTATTTGATTGCTTGTTTAGTTTTGACAATGGTTCATACGTCATTTTATATATATATATATATATATATATATATATATATATATGCCAATGTTGTATGATATATTATATTGTTTTAAAACATTAATAAAAACATATTTGACTTAACAACAAGCAATATGACTCTTTTATTAAAAAAAAAAAAAAGGTTTCCATTCTTCGTGGAATGCTGTAGTAATATATTGAACCTTTGTCAAGAGAACCCTTCCATTCTTAGAGGGATGAAGGAGGATGACATTTTCACTTCTACTGAGTACTGTCCCATATTTATAGTCTTGTCCTGATGTACACCATGAGATGGTCAAAACAATCTTTGACTTATTATTTATCATCCTGAAATAACAGAGCATCTCCAGTGAACTATATTTACTCTTATTAATTGGTCTCATGTTGAAAAATCATTACTGAACCTAATGCCTGCCACAATATTAATGGCCATATGATTATGTATCGCTCACTATGACATTGTAGAATGAATGTATCCTTTGACTTTCTCTAAACTGAAACTGTTTTGGATATAGAAAAAGGGATGAAAGATAACCCAAGATAAACTTCCATTGCTTCGGGATCTAGGTACGCACAAACTTTGAGGGAATAATAAAAGTAGTGCAGAGCGTAAAATCTCTAAATTCATCACACCTTACAAGTCTTTGTTAGACTAGCATGCATACGGGAGCAAATTAGAAAAGATCTCAGTGAATATGAATTAAACACAAGGCTATAATGTTTTAGATTTGCCAATTGGAAGCTATAAAGCCCAAAGGTTTGAATGAATAATTTATCTTTAATGATTTTTAGAAGTTGTTTGCATGTATGTAACCCTTGGATATTTATTTTTTACTACACATTCTGAGCTATTTACTGTGATCTCAATGAATATATGAATACCTGATTAGATATGACATACTGCACTATGTTTGAGAAGTTTTAGGTATCTAGATTATCAGTTCAAAGCTCCATACCATTATGCATTTATAACTAAGAAAAGGAAAATAAGAGCAGTGAGTGGTGTCTTGAGGCTACTGCTACTATCAATCAGATAACATTTTTTTGCATGATACATATATACGAAGTACTCTATGCTTATGATATTATTCTCTAGATTGTGCTATTTTACATTTTTGAAGTATAATTTGAGCTTCTGTTTATTTTTCTCATTTCGCTTGCAACTGTATTGCATTTTTAAAGAGATAGTATATTTGCTTGTAGCTATGTGTAATTCTCTTTCCTGTCAAATGTTCATGAGTGTTCCTTATATATTTTCTCTAATTGTACATTATATAATTTTCAACATTTAAACATTTCGAGTTTGATTGCTAAACAGGGAGTTTACAAAGAGTGTGCATATTTTGGCCAATACAAATAATTAGTTTCCACCATTTGGAGGATTGTTTTTGTAAACATCTTTTTATGTTAATTTTGACAAATTTGTCAAGAGATACAAAGTGGGACTCGCAGGTCACTATTTGTAGTTTCATTTGAAAATATCGAATAGTAAGAGGATGGAATTTTGGCGCCTGTGCTTCGTATGTGTGGCAGCTTGGTCTTTCCTAATCAGAGTCGCTTCTTTCTGGTAGTGTAGTTGGAATGCAGAGAAGGGTACAGGGAGATAGCACATGTAGAATTGTTCTCAAATCTAAAGTGATATATAAAATAAACAGAAAAACTTAATATAGTGTAGTATATTATAAATCCTGGTGGAGAATAAAAAACAGAAATGCACTTACAATATTCTGGAGCTTATGTTCAGCTCCAAATTGATACGCATGGACGGAACAATCCCCGTCTGTGGATATAATGGTAGTTCCTGGTGCTTCTTGATAGGTATTGGTCACAGGCTTTGAATTGTTGTACCACTGGTGGGCAGTCAGATGTCCTCAGTATAAAAGGGAAGATAAAAGCAGACTATAGTGCTCACTGTATATGATTAACAGAATAAAAAGAAAAGATAAAATATCAATTCAACAATTCAAAGACTGGGACCAATACCTATGCAGAGAGGGAGGGGGTCTCTGCAGGGTGCAGAGAGAGAGGGGGTCTGTGCAGAGTGTAGGGAGGGAGTGGTCTGTCTGTGTAGAGTGCAGGAGTCTGTGCAGAGTGCAGGGATGAAGGGGTTCTGTGCAGGGTGCAGTGGGGGAGAGGGTATGTGAAGGGTGCAGGGAGACTGCGGCATGCAGGAAGGGGTTCTGTGCAGGGTGGGTATGTGTGTGTATATATATATATATATATATATATATATACACGCACACACACTACATGACACAGTGATAAATGTAATTTTTTGCGTATGATTTGTCAGTGATTTTGCGTGTGTGGTGGGGGGTCTGTGCGTAGGTGTAAGTCAGTGATTATGTGTGTAGGTCTGTGATTATTTGTGTGTGTCTGATGTGTTTGTAGGTATGTGATTGTGCGTATATGTCTGACTATGTGTGTATGCGTCTGTGATTGGGTGTGTGTGGGTCTGACTGTGTGTGAATGTATGTGATTGTGCGCATAGGTCTGATTGTGTGTGGGTATGTCTGTGATGGTTTGTGTATGTATGTGATTCTGTGTGTGTGTGGATCTGTGTAAATCTGTGATTATGTGTGTATGTACGTGACTGTGTATATATATTTGATTGTATGTATGTGACTGTGTGTATAGGTCTGTGATTGTATGTGTATGTCTGTGTGTGTATGTGACTATGTATAGGTCTGTGAGTGCATGTGACTGTGATTATGTGTGTATAGGTGTGTGTGTGTATATCTGTGGTTATGTGTCCGTATGCATATACATGTGTATGTATTTAGTAGACAGCTCCCTAATTTGGTATGCTTAAATATATGGGGTGTAAGGGGTTCTGTGCAGGATATATGGTGGAAGTGGATCTGTGCAGGGTACATGGAGAAAATATGGGGGGCTGTGCAGGGTACATGGAGAAAGGGAGGCTGTGCAGTGTACATGGAGAATAGGAGAGGGGCTGTGCAGGGTACATGGAGAAAGTATGAGGGGCTGTGCAGGGTATAAATGGAGGGGACTGTGCAGGGTATAATGGAGGAGGGG
>OW240912.1:277468027-277487062 GCA_933207985.1 Pelobates cultripes
GTCAAATCCTGTAGATTTCATCTTAAAAACATAGCCTGCATCCGCCCCTTTCTTACGCAAGATGCTACCAAGGAGCTTGTCCATGCTCTAGTAATTTCCTGCATGGATTATTGTAACCCTCTCCTAATTGATCTTCCCAAATGCCGTATTGCCCCGCTACAGTCTGTAATTGACTCCTATAGGATACAGGAAGCCAATGTAAGGGCTGACAGAGGGGTGAGGTGTGAGAGGACCGACTAGAGAGGAAAATCAGTCTGGCGGCAGCATTCATTACAGACTGTAGGGGGGCAATACGGCTATTGGGAAGACCAATTAGGAGAGAGTTACAATAGTCCATGCGAGAGATTGCTAGAGCATGGACAAGCTCTTTAGTAGCATCTTGTGTAAGAAGGGGGCGGATGCGGGCGATGTTTTTGAGGTGGAATTGGCATGATTTGACAACAGACCGGATGTGAGGCTCAAAGGTGAGGCCAGAATCAAAAGTAACACCAAGACAATGTGCTTGTAAGGATGGGCTGATATGGGTACCACCAATCTGAAGGGAGAGTGAGAGAGGAAGATTAATATTAGGAGGAGGAAAGACAAGAAGTTCTGTTTTGGAAAGATTCAGTTTCAGAAAGCGGGAGGACATCCAATCAGAGATAGAAGAAAGGCAAGAGGTGACATGTTACAGGACATCAGGGGAGAGGTCTTGGGAGGAGAGATATATCTGTGTGTCATCAGCATACAGGTGGTATTTGATTCCAAAAGAGGTAATAAGCTTGCCAAGAGAGGCAGTGTAAAGAGAAAATAGAAAGGGACCAAGGACAGAGCCTTGAGGGACTCCAACTGAGACAGGACGAATGGTGGAGGTATCATTAGAAAGGGAGATGCTGAATGAGCATTGGGAGAGATAGGAGGAAAACCATGAGAGGACAAAGTCACAGAGACCGAGTGATTGGAGAAGGAGAACATGATCAACAGTGTCAAAAGCAGCGGAGAGGTCAAGAAGAATTAGTATGGAGTAGTAACCTTTGGATTTAGCTGTGATAAGGTCATTAGTGACTTTGATAGGGGCAGTCTCAGTAGAGTGGAGGGGGCGAAGCCGGACTGAAGAGGGTCGAGGAGAGAGTAGGAGTTGAGGAAGCAGGCCAGACGGGTGAAGACTAGTCTTTCAAGAAGCTTTGAGGAAAAAGGGAGCAGGAATATAGGACGATAGTTAGAGGGGGAGGATGGGTCGAGACATATTTTCTTTAAGATGGGTACTACAGTAGCATGTTTCAGGACAGCAGGAACAGTGCCAAAAGAAATAGAGCAGTTGAAGATGTGTGTTAAGGAGGGCACAAGGCAAGAAGAGAGAGATCTAAAAAGGTGAGACGGGACAGGATCAAGCGGGCAAGTGGTGGGGCGAGAGGAAAAGATAAGTGCAGCCACCTCTTGTTCAGTAGCCTGGGAGAAGGTCGGAAGGGTTGGAGAGGCATGATCCATGGGAGGTTGAAAAGGTAAGGGGCAAGGTGTTGAGAATTCTTTCCTTATCTGTTCAATCTTGTCAGTAAAGTAGCAAGCAAGACTATCAGCTGTAAGGTAGTTTGAGGGGTGGCCACAGCAGGGCAAAGAAGAGAGTTAAAGGTATCAAAGAGACGCCTGGGATTGTGGGAGCATGAACGAATAAGAGAAGAAAAGTATGACTGTTTGGCAAGGGAAAGGGCTGTGCTGTATGAACGCAATATTAATTTGTAGTGTAGAAAGTCTGACTCTGTGTGAGACTTCCTCCAGCAGCGTTCAGCAGAACGAGAACATCTTTGCAGGTAGAGTGTTGATATAGTGTGCCATGGTTGGGGGTGTGTCCTCCTTGCGGTGTGTATTTGGAGAGGGGCTGCAGTGTCCAGGGCTGAGGTGAGGGTAGAGTTATATGAAGAGATAGCCAGTGAGGGACATGAGTGAGCAGGAATGGATAATAGTTGGGAATTGATATCAGCTGACAGCTGCTGGAGGTTTATAGAACTCAGATTCCTTTTGAGTTGAGGGTGGTTAGGCTGAGGTTGTTGGGGGAGGGGGCTATTGAGAGCAAATGATAGGAAATGATGATCTGAGAGAGGAAATGGAGTGTTGCAGATGGTAGAGACGGTACAATCATGAGTGAAAATAAGGTCTAGAGTATTGCCTGCTACATGGGTGGGGGAATTAGCCCACTGTGATAGCCCAAGGGAGGAGGTAATAGAAAGTAGTTTTGGGGTTGCTGAAATCAAGGGTGAGTTAATGGGAATGTTGAAGCATCCAAGAATTACAGATGGAATGTTAGAGGAGAGGAAGTATGGAAGCCAGACAGCAAGAAGGGTGGGAGCAATGAAAATTGTGTCAGCAGGAACAGGTATGCAGAATGACAGGGTGAAGATAAAGAATATGAGGGAGAACATTTTATAAGAAGAATGAAAGATTTTATATTATATAGAAGGGGAGTAGGAGTTTCAGTAATGTAGAATTAGATAAGGTCGTATATTAGTTACAAGAGAGGTATGAGGGGTTAAAAGGCCAGGAGTGTGATAATTAAGCAGGTGATGAGTGTTTGAGAGACATAGTGTGTTTGGGCTGTCAGGTAATTTATCCTATCTATAAATGTAATGAGAACCTTGGGGGGGGGGGGCAGAAAGCCATACAAGAGAGCTACCTCTGCATGAGGCTTGCAGCTGAGAGTCTTGGGAGCTATATGCTGGTGTGTGTGGGACCCAGGCTGCAAAAGAGAGTCTGGGTTAGATCAAACAGCAATTTAAAGGTGGGGAAGACACAGATATTGAGGTGAGAAATGGCAGTTAATGAGGAAAACTAAATAAACAGAGGAGAAAGTATTTGAGATTTAAAAATATGAGGATAGGCCATAAATGGTGAACATAAATTAACAAGACTATCAGCAATAGCTCTAAACTAACAAAAATAGGGGTAGGTCATAAATGGTGGACATAAATTAACAAGACTATTAGCACAATAACTAACAAAATAAACATTCATATAAGCAACAGTTTAGCAAGGAAGGTACAATGTTAACAACTAATTATAGTTAGACTAAAGGGGAGAG
The DNA here is from genome assembly GCA_933207985.1 of Pelobates cultripes. Lineage (NCBI taxonomy): Eukaryota > Metazoa > Chordata > Amphibia > Anura > Pelobatidae > Pelobates > Pelobates cultripes. Next base: position 277,471,080 of record OW240912.1, read on the forward strand.
AAGAGAGACTAAGAAATAGATGAATAAAATAAGTAGTGCAGAAATTCATAGGTAGACCATGCAAGAGAGCTACCTCTGCATGAGGCTTTCAGCTTAGAGTCTTGGGAGCTATATGCTGGTGTGTGTGGGACCCAGGCTCTGCATGAGGCTTGCAGTGGAGAGTCTTGGGAGCTATATGCTGGTGTGTGTGGGACCCAGGCTCTGCATGAGGCTTGCAGCTGAGAGTCTTGGGAGCTATATGCTGGTATGCCCCTTCTTGGTCTCTCTGCTCTGCCCGTGACCTTCTCCTGTCCTCTGCTCGTACCTGTCCAGCCAACTCACCCTTGCAGGACTTCTCGCGGGTGGATCCCTTCCTATGGAATAGTCTGCCTACTGCCATCAAACTCTCCCATAGTCTTCAATCATTTAAGAAGTGCCTTAAAACCCATCTATATAGGAAAGCTTATGGCCTCCCTCTACCTCACATACCTGTCTCTTGCTCTCTCCTAAAGGGCAGCACTCTACTCTCTCCTCCAGTGCTGCTTCACTCCCACCTTCTTTGATTGCTATTTCCTGTCCTAATGTGTTTTATACCCCACTTCCTATAAACTGTAAGCTTGTTTGAACAGGGTCCTATTTAGAGTTAACTCCCCCCTCATAATAGTGCTACGGAATCTGTTGGCGCTATATAAATGGCAATAATAATAATAAAGTAGTACAAAAGTGAAATTAGGAGCACAGCTTCATATTGTGCTAGTCTATCACTGGTTAAAATCTGTCCTCTCCTCCATTAAACAGTTGACATACTGCATGGATAACAAGCAGTGTCGTCTCCAGAATTCAAACTTGGGGGAGCCAGGGGCAAAGTAGGGGGCAGTTATAAAACATGTGTATATATATGTAATTGAAAGAAAAAAATCAGCACTCCAGGTAGCTTTCTTAAGAACTTATTTTACTAAAAAGTGTAACAGTCAAAGTTTCAGCAGTTCCTCTCTGCTCCCTTGCACACTGTTTAGTGACATTACGTCACTCTGGCCCTAGCATTACTACTCTGTAGCATCACTGCAGAGGAGCAGAGAGAAACTGCAGGAAGACTGAGAGGAGACACACTGGATGCCAAGGAAAGATCCACTCAGCTCTACCAAAAGCTGGGTGGATTTAAATAAATATAGCAATTTGTGAGTGTGTGAGAAAATATCTGTGTGTGTGCTGAAAGGGCCTGTAAAGTGTGGCCACATTGTGAGTGTATGTGTATTGGGGTTGCATTGTGTGCTTATCAAGGAGCTGTTTTGGTGTGTAATGGAGTGGAGCATGTATGTATGTATGTATGTTTATGTGGGGGAGAAGTGTGTATGTGGGTGAAGAGATGATGTGTGTGAGGGGTGCGCTTTGTGTCTATACAAAGATTTACTCTTTGTTAGTGGGAGTGTACTATATGTGGGGGCTTCACTGTCTGTGAGGGTATACTGTGTTCAGGGAGTGTATAGAGTGGGATAGGGAAGAGCTTTAGAATTTTTACTTTAATAATTGTTTTTAAAAAAAAGAATATTCCCCTTGCCCACATCTTACCTCGCAGGAGGGGGTGGCACAATTAGATCCATGGTGGTTGACAAGGCTGGCTATCCATGGGGCCCGGGGAGGTCACGAGAAGAGAGCTATCTCTCCTGGAGCTCAAGCACTTACAGAGACTGACCCAAACAAACCCAGACTTCCCATACAAACCCACAGACTGACCCATACACATACACACACACACACACTGCCCCCCACACACAGACTGACCCATACACACACACACAGACTGCTCCCCCACACAGACTGACACCCACCCCACCCAGACTGACCTATGCACACACACAGACTGACCCATGCACACACAAGACTGACAAAACTGAGTAAGTTCCTTGCTTTTCATGTACACACAGTCTAACGACTTTGTTGCAATCTGCAACAACAGGTGCTTTTTTAGGGCAACTTTTAACTCGTGAAAGTCTTTCTGGCTTTATTTTTTTCCACTGTATCATGTCAGAAATTCATAAATGCCGGTCTCTCAAAATAGCTCACATTTATTTGTTTGCCAGTGGAAAATAAATAACTGGAGGCAGTTTGCAAAGTCATTGAAATAAAACGTATTCCACAAATTCTACTTTTGGCTGGGAAATAATAGCCCTTTTTCTTTAACAGCTTTATATACACACTGGCTTAGATATTACAGCAGTGAAAGACATTATCAACATATCAACATTTTTTGACATAGCTCTGGTAATCAATAACCAATGCATATATTGGACCAGCAGAGTGGCAGTAGTGTGAGTGCTTGCTAAATTGTCCACCAAAAATAGATGGAGTCTCTGTGTATCCCTGAGGCAGCCTGGGCCAGCTAAGCTGACGCATCTGTCTCTGTTCTGTATCTTCTCATTCAAATGAAATAACAATTGGCTTTCCTTGGCCACCAGGATGCAAAAGAAAGTGTCTTTGATTCCATTGTAGTAAAAATAGTCCATGTTTGCATGAGGCTTAAAGGTGTAGTTCATTTGAAAAGTAGTAGACATTCCTTAAGAATATAAGTCTGTATCACATGCTATAACTGTAATGCTCTAGCCTCTGAGACTCTTATAAGGCTGGGCTGGTGATTTCAATACAGGTATGACATTTTCTGGGTAATCAGGTTTTGGCAGTTGTCCAAGTATTAGGAGAAACTTTGGAGAGAATACTCTTTGGTTTCTGTTGGCCACTCATGGGCAGCATGAGATCAGTGGGCAAATTAACCTGAAAGAATATCTCACATAAAGTTTTAGATCACATATTTATTTTTAGCCGGTGCAAACTCATGCTATTTTTTTTTTTTACTTTTTCTTTTTCTAGTATTTCTAATTCATTGATATTCTCACAATTTAAAATAATTTCATAGTGTCAGTAAACTAAGCAAAACATTTTAAGTTACAAAATGTTACATCATCCCCACTTGGAACACTCTCTTACATGTGAGAGAGGCATTTATTGTATATAACTATATAAAACACTTAAAGTCTGTACATTTCCCCTATGTGGGCTTAAATGACTCAAAAATCATGTAAAATAAAGCTATAAAGTTATACTGCCAGTGTCCTCAGCATATGAGGGGTTATTAGATTTCCAATTTTCCAGGTCAAGGGTTGAGAATGGGACACGCATACATCTAGTGACCATATCACCATTTCAATCTGACATCAAAGTCTCTCGGAGGGACATCATTGTAACCCACTCCTGCTTTAATGCAAGTTGAAGTTTATTCATGAACTTATTTTTGATCAATTGTGTGCTGTTAGCATAGCTGTTGCATCATGTATTATTAAAAGGTTACTAGAATATTCTCAGAATCCAACACAATATAGCATACAACAACTGTATTACTTAAAAATAAAACTTATTCAGTTATCAAATAATATGTATTCCTTCAAACATATCAGAATACTATTTCTATAGTAGATTATGTAATCTGGGCAGTGAATACTCCAGCTAATGGCTCACATAATTATATCAACAATAAATGCAATAACTCAGCATAAGGTAAGGAAATTCTACACGTATTTTTTATATATTTGAATTTCAGCAAATTAATATATCAACAAATACAGAATTCATAGTTAAAATTAAACTCCAGACCCCTAAAACACTTTATCTTGCTAAAAAGCTTTATGTGTGAATAGTGTGTCCTCTTTTTTCATTTTGTTAATAGTGCAGATTTTCAATAGATATTTACACTTTTATAAATTTATACTGGTAACACTCCCCCTGGCTTTTCAAGTAGGCAACATGTCCTGTTACTTCATGGTTTGGTTAGCTTTTTTGAACTGAGCTCAAGCGGAAGCAATTGCCCAGAGCACTTGCAAAGACTTCTCATTGAGCTGCATTGGCAAGTATGTGATTGAACAGTCACATAAAGTCTGGGCAGGATTAGAAGAGGAGGGCCTGAAAAGGCAGCAGACAAAAGATCTGTAGTTTTTGCAAGCTCTTTTTTTTTAAATATTACTCCAAAGAAGAAATACATAATTAAATGCATGTAAGTTTTCATTTGGGCTATATCTTCTAAACAGTGATTTTCATTTCTTTTGTATTTGGGCAGTGGAATGTCCATTTAAAGAATTATTGCATATTTTCAATCTGAGCTGCAGACACAGATTTCAAATATATATGAACTGATTTCCTTACAGGGATAAAACATTAAAAATCTTGGATTCAGCTAGCTACTTCATTCTTATATAAAATATAAACATATATCAACACAGATAATTAGAAAGAGAAAAATGCTGGTACATATTTACATCTAATACACTTTTGTCATCAAGTAATATCTGTATCAGACATAATTTAGCACCCCACATATTATACAGTATTTTATAATTTTACAAAGAAGATAAAGCAATATCTTTATGTCTAGTTTGGATACCAGCAGTCAATATAATTCACAGGTTCCTTAACTTATTTAAGACAGCTTCATATTATTATTATTATTATTATTGCCATTTATATAGCGCCATCAGATTCCGTAGCACTTTACAATATTACGAGAGGGGGGGGGGATTTAACTATAAATAGGACAATTACAAGAAAACTTACAGGAATGATAGGTTGAAGAGGACCCTGTTCAACACGCTTACGCTACGGGAGGTGGGGTATAAAACACATTAGGACAGGAAGTAGCAATCAAATAAGGTGGGAGTGAAGCAGAGCTGGAGGAAAGAGTAAAGAGCTGCCCTTTAAGAGAGAGAGCAAGAGACAGGTATGTAAGGTAGAGGGCGGACATAAGCTTTCCTAAAGAGATGGGTTTTAAGGCACTTCTTAGAAACATTGAAACATAGAATGTGACGGCAGATAAGAACCATTCGGCCCATCTAGTCTGCCCAATTTTCTAAATACTTTCATTAGTCCCTAGCCTTATCTTATAGTTAGATAGCCTTATGCCTATCCCATGCATGCTTAAACTCCTTCACTGTGTTAACCTCTACCACTTCAGCTGGAAGGCTATTCCATGCATCCACTACCCTCTCAGTAAAGTAATACTTCCTGATATTTTTAAACCTTTGTCCCTCTAATTTAAGACTATGTCCTCTTGTTGTGGTACTTTTTCTTCTTTTAAATATAGTCTCCTCCTTTACTGTGTTGATTCCCTTTATATATTTAAATGTTTCTATCATATCCCCCAGTCTCGTCTTTCCTCCAAGCTATACATGTTAAGATCCTTTAACCTTTCCTTGTAAGTTTTATCCAGCAATCCATGAACCAGTTTAGTAGCCCTTCTCTGAACCCTCTCTAAGGTATTAATATCCTTCTGAAGATGCGGTCTCTAGTACTGTGTACAATACTCCAAGTGAGGTCTCACCAGTGTTCTGAACAATGGCATGAGCACTTCCCTATTTCTACTGCTAATACCTCTCCCTATACAACCAAGCATTCTGCTAGCATTTCCTGCTGCTCTATTACATTGTCTGCCTACCTTTAAGTCATCAGAAATAATCACCCCTAAATCCCTTTCCTCAGATGTTGAGGTTAGGGACTCTATCAAATATTCTGTACTCTGCCCTTGGGTTTTTACGTCCAAGATACATTATCTTGCACTTATCCACATTAAATGTCAGTTGCCACAATTCTGACCATTTTTCTAGTTTACCTAAATAATTTGCCATTTGGCTTATCCCTCCTGGAACATCAACCCTGTTACATATCTTAGTATCATCAGCAAAAAGACATACCTTACCCATTCAACAGTAATGGAATCCAAACTTAAAGATTGCAGTTTATTGATAAGCCTTCTATGTGCAACAGTGTCAAAAGCCTTACTGAAATCTAGGTAAGCAATGTCTACTGCACCACCCTGATCTATAATTTTAGTTACCCAATCAAAAAAATCAATAAGATTAGTTTGGCATGATCTCCCTGAAGTAAACCTATGTTGTCTCTGATCTTGAAATCCATGTGTTTTTAGATGTTCATCAATCCTATCCTTTAACATGGTTTCCATCACTTTCCCCACTACTGAAGTAAGGCTTACTGGCCTATAGTTGCCCGACTCCTCCCTATTACCTTTCTTGTAAATGGGCACAACATTCGCTAACTTCCAATCTTCTGGGACTACTCCTGTTAACAATGATTGGTTAAATAAATCTGTTAATGGTTTTGCTAGAACACCACTAAGCTCTTTTAATAAATGATTGAAAACTAGAGGAAAGTCTGATGGTGGTAGGCAGGCTATTCCATAGGAAGGGAGCCACCCGCAAGAATTCCTGCAAGCGTTAGTTGGTCGTACAGGTGCGAGCAGCAGACAGGAGAAGGTCACAGGCAAAGTGGAGAGACCGAGAAGGGGCATACCTTTATAGGTATGGGTTAGCACTTTGAATTGACTCCTATAGGATACAGGAAGCCAATGTAAGGACTGACAGAGGGGTGAGGTGTGAGAGGACCGATCAGAGAGGAAAATCAGTCTGGCGGCAGCATTCATTACAGACTTTAGCAGGACAATACAGCTTTTGGGAAGACCAATTAGGAGAGGGTTACAATAATCCATGCAGGAAATACTAGAACATGGACAAGCTCCCTGGTAGCATCTTGATGCATAAACAAAATATTTTAAAATTAATTCACAATGATAAAAAAAAATTCATAGGAAGGGTGAGAGTCATAGGATGTGCCATAAGATGGAGTTGACTAGTTTCGTCCCTGTGGCGGGGTTATACTTGACGTCAATGTTCACTCTGACCAAAGTTAAAACATTTGCTACTCCTACAAAGAGGAAGCTGAATGCCATCTTGACCGCTTTCTTTCTGCACCTTAATAAATAGAAAAACTCACAACCTCTTCCATCAAATCACCGTGGGATTTCTTATATCTGACTGTCTAGAAACTTGGCACAAATATTCTGCATATTAACCAATTCCTAACTTTCATATGTCCTGACTCTGAATATTTCATTAAAAAAAGAAAACAAAATTATTTCAGCCAACAATTCTATCATAATCACTTACAAATGTTTCTGACTTAATCTTACATGCTGCTGTCTCCGACATATTTTTTTTTCACATACATTTCTGACTTAACATTTTTTAGTTACAATGGCTGTTCTTATCTCTCACTCCTCCTTACATTCCACACACTTTCTGACTCAGCCATCTGCTTTCTTATAACACTGGAAAAAGCAGGGGAAGACGCAAAGCAGTCTTATGTTATAGCCAGGGTTCAGTAATATGGGTAATATGGCAAACCCATCGGGAGGCACATTATGTAACTGTGAGTACAAAAGTACAAACACTAAGAGAGTTACGCAGTCACTGGTTCAAGTTCTTGAAAATCCCAGACCAAAACCTACACAACTGTTTGATCATTTGTCCTTGGTAATCAGCAGAATTATCTGCCATGGCTTCAAAGTTATATCCAGACCATACCACGCCCTCTAGTTCTTAGGTTCACTTTTGAGAGATCATACAAAGGAGTCAATTTAGAAAATGTCTAATGTTTATTAAACAGAACAAACATTTAAGGCAAAGCAATAAGGGGCAGTCTAGGGGCACTTATATTAACCCCTTAAGGACTGAGCCAAATGTACACGTTGTCAACAAAACAAAACGTAAACAAAACCTGGCATTTGCGCTACATGTCTGTCCAACCGTAATTCACCTCTTTCATATTAAATGCACCCACACTTATTATATATCATTTTATTCAGAGGAAACAGGGCTTTCATTTAATATCAAATATTAAGCTATGAAACATAATTTAATATGGGATATATTTTTTAATATGGGATATATTTTTTTTTAGTTCTACATGACATTTTAACTGTCAATGTCATAATACTGTTTGCTTTTACTGCAATAAAATACACATATTTGTATTCAGCAAAGTCTCATGTGTAAAACAATACCCCCTATGTACAGGTTTTATGGTGCTTTGGGAAGTTACAGGGTCAAATATAGCACATTACATTTGAAATTGAAATTCGCCACATTGGTTACGTTGCCTTTGAGACTGTATAGTAGCCCAGGAATTAAATTTACACCCATAATGGCATACCAAAGTTAGCGTTAATATTTGTGTGTGTGTGAAAAATGCAAAAAAAAAACAATTTTGGCCAGTGTTTGTGACTAAGTGGCTTCTAAAAAAGACTGGACATACCCCATTTGCAATACCTTGGGTTGTCTACTATTGCAAATGGTATGCCATCATAGGGGTAATTTTCATTACTGGGCTACCATAGGGTTTCAAAGGCAACGTAACCAATCTGGTGAATTTTAATGTGAAAAAAATGAAACACAAACCTTATATTTGACGCTGTAACTTTTGAAAACACCATAAAACCTGTACATGATGGGTATTGTTGTACTCGGGAGACTTCACTGAACACAAATATTTGTGTTTCAAAACAGTAAAAAGTATCACAGCAATAATATCGTCCGTGTAAGTGCTGTTTGTGAGTGAAAAATGCAAAAAAATTTCACTTTTACTGGTGATATCATCATTGTAATACACTTTACTGTTTTGAAACTCTAATATTTGTGTTCAGCGAAGTCTCCCGAGTAAAACTGTACCCCCCATGTACAGGTTGTATGGTGTCTTGGAAAGTTATAGGGTCAAATATAGTGCTAGCAAATTAAATTCCCTATACTTTTGGCATGGTTTGCCAGACAGGTCCCGCTAATTGTAATTAATTAAAATACCTAATTATGTAAAAATATTACATAAATATATATGTAGAATTAATATATGTGTGTATATATATATATATATATACATATGTGTATATATATGTGTGTGTATATATATATATATATATATATATATATAATGTTTTAAAAATATTTTTATTTATATATAGGTATATATAGTGATATATACGTATATATTTATGTATATAGATATATATATTATTTAGTTCTACGTGTATTTTGATATAAATATATATATATATATATTAATATCACAATACAGTTAGTATGAAATAACACACATCTATATATTTTTTAATTATTTATTTGTAATTATTTTTTTAATTTTATTTTTTAACGTATTTACATTTTTTTTATATTATATATAAATATATATAACAATAATTATATATATATTTAATCAGTATCAGTCTACGTGTAATTTGATATTAATATATATATATATATATATATATATATAAAATTATATATTAATAGTAAAATACACCTAGACAGTGTATGTGTGTGGATGTATATGTGTATATATATACTTAGATCATATATATATTATATATATATATATATATACATATATATATATATAATATATATATGATCTAAGTATATAATTTATTTTTACACTGATTTTAACTGTTGTTTATTTGATTTCCAGCCAGCAGGGGAACTAACTGTCATTACAGGCAGTCCCCCTGCTGGCAATGCAGCAGCCAGCTAACCCGGCCATGTGATTGTGAGGTCCTCGCAAGGACCTCACTCTCACATGGCCGGGTGGCGGAGGAGGCAGGATCCGCCACGGGGGAATCTCTGGGATCCCACGCCGGCACTGGTAAGAAAAACTGTGAGGGCGTACTATTAGGCCCTGCGGCGTTTAGAGCCGCTTAGAATAGGGCGTAATAGTACACCCTCCGGTTTTAAGGGGTTAATGACCAATCAAATATTGACAACTATTAACTAACTGCAGGGTGAAAGCCTTAACAAATCATTAATCCTAAGTTTTTCTAGTGGACATTATTAAATGGGGTTTTCTGAGAAAAGTAGGGTGTATGGATAGAAGCTTCCTATAATAGAAGAAAACAAAGATGGCCATGTGCCAAGACTTCTTATGTGATGTCCATGAATAATCATGTGCAAAATTACATATGTAACGTTCTTATGACTCCGCTGAACCAAAATGAACCCTTGCAGAAATATTTAATTTGTTCTACGTTTTTACCTCTGTTGTTTTTTGGTGCCATGGACAGAACTCTAAATCACAAAATAAACATAGTTGTCCATTGTTCATTTTGTTTGTTTCTTGATATGTCTATATGACTTGTTGGAGTTACGGAATTTGGATGGCCCACTGAACACCCAAAATGTGGATAAATTGCAATTTATTTGAAACTGAATGCACAATTCTATTGTCTATGATGAAGGTCTTATGTCATGAAATGTGTAGACAATATAAACACTTTTTTTCTGATGAGATCTACTTCAATTTCAGCCAGAGTATACACGTACATGCTAGAAAAATCTCGTCTCCTCAGTCATAGTCCAGGACAAAGCAATTTCCTTATTTTTTATTTTATGATGGATGGCCTGTCGTCTGAAGAAAAATATAACTTATACCTCCAGAGCACATCTCAGCACAGGTAACTTTTTCTTATATGCCTTATAGATGTATTATTATATAAATCACTGGTTTTACAAAATGTTAACTATTATTTTTTTTTTTCACTAAATCCCATGACAAGTAAAACATGATAAGCCTCGTAATAAGGTTTATTCACTAACGTGAGTATTGCCAGGGATTCAAAAGTTATTCAAAGTGAAGTTTAAATGAAAAGTCCAAATAATTATACTGAAAACAATTGTGGATTCTTTGCAATTCTGGCATAAATTTTGAATTTCACTTTGAATTCCCTTTGAATCCTGTTCAATTCTCAATTTAATGAATTGCCCTGCAACAAGAAAAAAAAACATTTAAAAAATGTGTTCTTTCGAGATCTAAAATAATTGTAATCCTATTTGTATGCAGTTATTGCAGCATTTTATAATAAAATATGCTTAACTGTAATACTGTTTTTTAATTTTAGTCAGTGTTCATGAAATGTTCTTACTTATAATGTATTGTTTATGTAATTCCTTACAATTGAGATATGTCTTAGAAATGTAATAGAGCAGATGTGTGAGAACTGTTCAGCACTCCTCGAGGCCTAAGCATTATTATCCAGCATTGTTAAGGACTTGTGTGCTATTATTACACTTCGGCACACTTGATTGCCCCGAACAAACTTCTCAAGTCCCACGATAGAGCTACTACCGGCTTATTGTAAACGTGATCAGTCCAAAGCCTATCAAGATGGTGGCTTTGTACACAATTGCAGTAAGAGCTTTCACTATTTAGTAGACATACCCCAATCAAAACATGTATACTTTTAATTATGCATTTTTTTATTGTGGCTTTATCTAACAACAAAAGCTGCAGATATTTCTTATGCAGCCTTTGCAAGCACAGACTTTCTGTGGCTGTTCAATCACAGACATCCTAATGCAGCTCAATGAAACATCTTTGCAAGGCAGGTGCTCTAGGCAATTGTCTGCCTCTTGTGTTTAGCTCCACTGATTTAAGCAATGTAACAGGACGTTTCCTATTGTCTGCCAGGGAGTTGTTACAAAGTTAGTTTATAAAAGTGCTGATTTATATTATTTAAATTGCTGTGGTTAGTTCAACATAAAGGAGGACTTGGACTAAACATACAATTGTTATTATATAGACTCAACTTTGGCTCAAACAACTAAAATACTCAGTTGTAAATTCCATACACGTGGGTATCTCTTGAAGACTCTTCCCTACAACAAGGCAAATTACACCATCTCCTGTAGACAGCAGCTTCTCATATACCACTGCCTCACCCTTCACTACTTTTACTAACTTGAAACTTTGGGCTCCTTGTCTGTTTACATATTTTCACTTCATCTCAACTTGGAGTACATAATATTTGTTATCTCAGTCAACTGGTGACCTAATGGTAATGTTCAATTTCCTAAAGTATTTTGATGTATAGTGTCTAGTTAAGAGCTGTTTTCTTAAATAAAACATATCTTGCAGCTGTTCTTTAGAACTTTTTAAAAGTGCCTTACAAACTGCTCTCTTTTTGCTATTGGCATTTGCTTAACAGTACATTTCCCCGCAAACTTCTCTATATGCTACAATGAGAACATGAATGAACTTAAATCCTCTTACTCTGTATAATCCTGGCAGTGAGTCTTGTACAATACTCATGGCACTTGTTTGAACTACTTAGAAACCCAAATGGAGGTGCTTATTATTTGGTACATGGTACCCCAACACATATGAAGTCACTATTTGGCATGTACTTTAGCTTTGCCCATTACAGTACAGATATGTATACCTTTCCAAAAGAGATCCATCAATTGATATTTCAATGCTGCTTTTGAAAATCTTCTACTCCACATGTATCCATCAGATGTCAAGGGTCTAACTCGCATGATGACATTTCATGTTCTGATTGCAGCCAGAATCACTATTGCCTCTCAATGCAAAAATGTCTTAAAGGGATCCTTTAGTGCCAGGAAAACAAAGCCTCCCTCCCTCGGGGCCCCCATCCCGTGGGGCTGAAGGAGTTAAAACCCCTTTAGCCACTTACCTGAATCCGATGTCCCTCGGTGCTGGGTCAGGCTCCGCCCATGCTCCTCCCCCGCCAACGTCAGCCATCGGGGGAGACCTAATGCGCATGCGCGGCAATAGCTGTACGCGCATTAGACCTCCCCATAGCACTTTAATGCTCTTCAATGTTTTCCTATGGGGAAAATCTGATGCTGGAGATCTTTGAGGACGTCCAGCGTCCAATAACGGACCAAAACTCCATTAAGATTCTGGATGCGCCCCTTGTGGCTGTCTGGCAAACAGCCATTGGGGCCAGACTTAGAGCTGCAATGTATGCATTGCAGTTCTCTGAAACTGCAGTGTTTTACATTGCAGCACTAAGTGCAAAAGGGTCACAACACACAGACTACTTCAAATAGCTCAAGTGGTCTGGGTGCCTACAGTGCCTCTTTAACTCCGAACGATGAAAATGGTCGATAGATTACCGAGAAGAAAAATCTATGAAGACATGTCACACAGACAACTAAATAAACTTCCGCTCTTGATTTCTGATGTTCTCAATATACCATATTTTTCTGTGTATAAGACGCCCCCATGTATAAGACAACCCCTATTTTTTGAGCCCAAAATCAAGAAAAAAATATTTTAAGCATCAAATAGAAAAACTGTATTTTAGAGGTGACTTCTGAGGAGAACAACACACTTCTGATTCACATGCCTCCCCTGTGCTACAGCAATCTGTGAAGTCAATGGCTCCATAGTACATGCTGGGATACTACAGCTCCCATAATACAGCACGTAGAGTGAGGGCATGCAGGGACATTACATCAGTATTTCCTCTGCTTCTTGATCCTCATTTGTATCCCCCATAAATATAAATCAGAAAGCAAGACCTAGATATCCCAAAAATATGGGATTATCTGCTAAACCAATAAAAAACAGGAAGACATAGCGTGTTCACAAACCAAAAAGCAAGATCTACCTGAGATGGAGCATACCTCAGTATGTCTGCTATTGTTATGGTGTGGCATGTCTATTGAGCTCCATTGGTAGTAAGTGCTGATGTCTGCTGCAGCTCCCATGCATGTAGGTACCTCTTCTTCCTTGCCACAGCATTTAGAAGTGGTTTGTCGGGAGGGAGATCATGTATGTGTGAGGGCTGTGACACATTGAAATGCGGCAGGCACCATCTTGGCTTAGGTCACGTGCACAAGTGGTTTTTAACCCTTGCAATGACAATCCATTGATAGGACAACCCCAATTTTTAGAAAAAAAAAATAGTTCTATACATGGAAAAATACGGAATATTTCACTGCTTTGTCTGCCCCTCTCTGGGTTGTTAATCATTATTATGTTTATTGTTATGAATACATTTATGCTACTCTGCTGATTTCTATCTTTATCTAGATTTAAAGGGACTATACTGTGTAGAAAAGAGGCCGCAGAAGGGCAGATTATGTAAAACTATGTGTAAATAATCAAGGAAAATAGTAAATTAAATTCTCCAAGGGTTTGCATCCCCTTGGAGAATTAGTAATATATGTACCATTTTTAAAGAAAACATGAGTGAGCAGGCAAAACACATTTATTTTATTTCTTATGGGATTCATATTCAACTGTATATTATAACAGAATGGCAAAATCATAAAACAAAACATGGCAACAAAGAAAAAAATTAGATCACCCATGTTCAAAAGTTTGCATACCCTTAGTTCTTAATACTGTGTATTGTCCCCTTTAGCATCAATGAAACTTGCAGTCTTTTATACTAGTTGTTTTATGAGGCCCCACTTGCAGATGGTATAGCTGCCCATTCGTCTTGGCAAAATGCCCCCAGGTCATGCAGAGTCTTTGGTCGTCTTGCATGAACCGCACATTTGGGATCTCCCCAGAGTGGCTTGATGATAATAAGGTCAGGAGACTGGCCAATCCAGAACCTTTGCCTTTTTCTGCTGTAACCACTGGAGGGTCATCTTGGCCTTGTGCTTATGGTTATTGTCATGCTGGAATGTCCAAGAGCGTCCCATGCAGAAGAATGCTAATTGTCTCCCAGTGTTTTCTGATAACATGTTGCATTCATCTTGCCATCCTTTATTTGCAAGATTTCACATGCTTTTAGAGCTTACACCCCTCCCAAAACATCAGTGAGACACCACCATGCTTCCCAGTAGGGGTGGTATTCTTTTTATGGCCTTGTTAACCCCTCTCCGAACATTGCACTTATGATTGTTACCAAAAAACATAAAAGCATAAAACAGAATAATGCATTCTTTTATGATCCAGAGTAATTCAATAAAACCTAGTGACTGTGATATTTCCAGAGTATAAATGGAAATGGCATAATGTAAAGCATTTCATTTATGATGAAAGAACGAAACCTTCGTCAGTCTGGAACGTGTGCTTATACTGAAGATATATGATTTGGTTCATCTGCTTAGTTTCTGTTTTCATATCAAACATTTCTAACTAAAAATAAGCTCTCTTACTAAACATATTGTTCCCCTCCTCTTTTGTAATTATATGTCAAATGTAAAGACTTAGCAAGAAGAATAGCTTTGCTGTCTGAACCTCATGATTGTCTTAATTTAGCAAGGAACAAATTGATCTAAATGCGTTTTTGTCATTGGCTGACTATATTTATGTACAGAAAAGCATTGATGTATAAACAATGCATGTCACATGGACAGATACACTTTGCTATTTTAGGATAATTTAAGTGGCATTGATGGTGAGGGTTCATGATTAGATGTTTTCAGCACAAAAATGCATTAGAAGCATCATTTTGGTACAAGAATGATTTCTGAGCAAAATGGGATTTTATGTGAAACTAACTTTCATGAATATATCATACTGGTTATACTGGTAACGACTGAAAAGTGGGACAATGTTAGATTGAAATATTTCCTGTTAGAGATGACCTACATTAATGTATATTTGAGAGATATATTTTCTTTGTACTATGCTACATTATATAAATAATAGCATTAGTACTAGTAAGTAGAGTTGAGCAAACCCGAACATTACGGTTTTTGGACCCCGGAACGGAACACGGACATTTCAGTGTATGTTCGGGTTGGAGTTCAGTGTTCGGCGATTTAATTGCGCGATTTGAAAGGCTGCAGGGCAGGCAATCGACAAGCGTTTGACTCGTTTGCCCTTAGAAGCCATCACAGCCATGCCTACTAATGGCATGGCTGTGATTGGCCAGTGCAGCATGTGACCCAGCCTCTATATACAGTGGCGTACTAAGGGGGGGCGGAGGGGGCGGTCCGCCCCGGGTGCCACCAGGATGGGGGGTGCCATGACCAGCACCCCCCGCCCCCCCCCATGCTGTACAGAGCCTCGGGCGGCTGCAGCTTTGCCTGGGCGGTGCGTCCATGAGGGCGGACCGCACCGCCCGGGCGCAACCTGAGGAGAGGGGCTGACAGGAGGGAAGCGCTCCCTCCTGTCACTCCCTCTGTAGTAGCGTGGCCGAGCCCTGTATAGTCAGCGGGTACAGGGAGCATCTGTCTCCTGTACCCGGCCGGACTAACAGGAAGTGCACACAGTGTGTGCACTTCCTGTTAGTCCGGCCGGGTACAGGAAACTAAAGCTACCTGTACCCGCCGACTATACAGGGCTCGGCCACGCTACAGCAAAGGTAGGGGGGAGGGGATGAGAAAGAGGAGAAAGGGGGGGATGAGAAAGAGGAGAAA
>OW240912.1:277487162-277604662 GCA_933207985.1 Pelobates cultripes
TAATTATGGGGGGTGTATTATGGGGGAGTATTAATTATGGGGGTGGTGTATATTAATTATAGGGGGTGAATTAATTATGGGGGAGTATTAATTATGGGGGTGGTGTATATTAATTATAGGGGGTGAATTAATTATGGGGGGTGTATTAATTATAGGGGTGTATTAATTATAGGGGTGGATTAATTATGGGGGGTGTATTAATTATGGGGAGTGTATTAATTATAGGGGTGGATTAATTATGGGGGGTGGATTAATTAAGGGGGGAATTCATTATGGGTAGTGGATTAATTAAGGTGGAGTGGATTAATTATGGGGGGTGTATTAATTATGGGGGGTGTATTAATTATGGGGGTGGATTAATTATGGGGGGTTGTATTAATTATGGGGGTGTATTAATTATGGGTGGTGGATTAATTATGGGTAGTGGATTAATTATGGGGGTATATTAATTAAGTGGGGTGTATTAATTAAGTGGGGTGTATTAATTAAGGGGGGTGGATTAATTAGTGTGGATTAATTATGGGGGAGTGGATTAATTAAGGGGGAGTGGATTAATTAAGGGGGTGGATTAATTAAGGGGGGGTGGATTATTTAAGGGTGTGTGGATGAATTAAGTGTGGATTAATTAAGGGGTATGGATTAATTAAGGGGTATGGTTTAATTAAGGAGTGTGGATTAATTAAAGAAAACCTTTAACATTTTTTACAGGTTTGTTTTTTTTGGGGGGGGGTGGGGGAGGGGTGGGGGGTGCCAAGCACAGGATCCGCCCCGGGTGCCAAATGCTCTAGGTACGCCCCTGTCTATATATAAGCTGGAGTCATGTAGCACCGCACGTCACATGAGCTGTTATTAGTGTAGGGACAGGATGCTGCAGCTGTGAGGGACAGCTTAGGAAAGAATTCTGGTGTTGAATCTGCAAACTACAGCGATTATTCAAACTACAGCGATTATTTTAGTGGGTGCTATACTACATTTTTGTACCCTGCCCTCAGCCCAGTGCCACAGAGTGCAGTGCACTTGCAACTGCATGTATGCCGGGCACATGACTTTAATCCTGTTCTGGTAGCTCAGTGGGCAACATCTAGGCATTTTTAAATACTGCAATTTTTTGGGTGCTAAATAGTACATTTGCATAGTGCATTTCTTGCAGTCTAATAAAACCCATAAAGGACCACTATAGTGCCAGGAAAACATACTCGTTTTCCTGGCACTATAATGCCCTGAGGGTGCCCCCACCCTCAGGGACCCCCTCCCGCCCGGCTCTGGAAAGGGGAAAAGGGGTAAAACTTACCTTTTTCCAGCGCTGGGCGGGGTGCTCTCCTCCTCCGATCCTCCTCCTGGGCTGAATGCGCACGCTCGGCAAAAGCTGCGCGCGCATTCAGCCGGTCACATAGGAAAGCATTCATAATGCTTTCCTATGGACGCTTGCGTGCTCTCACTGTGAAAATCACAGTGAGAAGCACACAAGCGCCTCTAGTGTCTGTCAATGAGAAAGCCACTAGAGGATTAGGGGGAAGGCTTAACCCATTCATAAACATAGCAGTTTCTCTGAAACTGCTATGTTTATGAAAAAATGGGTTAACCCTAGCTAGACCAGGCACCCAGACCACTTCATTAAGCTGAAGTGGTCTGGGTGCCTAGAGTGGTCCTTTAAATACTACTGTTACATTGTTGGGTTAAAAAATCACACTTTTTTGTGCTAAATAGTACATTTGCGGTCTGCGGTGCACTTCATATCTGAGAGTCAAATAGAACCGTCAAATACTGTGCTTACAGCACACTTTTAAAAATTCTAATTGTTTTTGGTACTAAATAGTACATTTGCGACCTGCGGTGCACTTCGTATCTGAGAGTCAAATAGAACCGTCAAATACTGTGCTTACAGCGCACTTTTAAAAATTCTAGTTGTTTTGGGTGCTAATGCTAAACAGTACATTTGCGTCCTGCTGTGCACTTCATATCTGAGAGTCAAATAGAACCGTCAAATAACGTGGTTACAGCGCAGTTTGACCCATTCAAATTTTTGGGGTGCTAAATAGTACATTTCGTGACTGCACTTCATATCTGAGAGTCAAATAGAACTGTCAAATACTGTGGTTACAGCGCGGTTTGACCAATTCAAATTTTTGGGGGGGTTCTAAATAGTACATTTGCGGCTTGCACTTCATATCTGAGAGTCAAATAGAACCATCAAACACTGTGCTTACAGCGCACTTTTAAAAATTCTAATTGTTTTGGGTGCTAAATAGTTTTGGGGTGCTAAATAGTACATTTCGTGACTGCACTTCATATCTGAGAGCAGTGGCATACACACAGTCCATGGGGCTCTGGTGTGAAACTGACACGTGGCCCCCCCCACCCTGAACCTCTCCCCCCTGACCATGGCCCCCCCGACACACAAATACATACACACAGACACCCCCCCCGACAGACACATACATAAATACACACTCACGGTGCACTTCATATCTGAGATTCAAATAGAACCGTCAAATACTGTGCTTACAGCACACTTTGACCCATTCAAATTTTTGGGGTGATTAAAAGTAAATTTGGGGTGTGCACTTCATATCTGAGAGTCAAATAGAACCGTCAAATGCTGTGCTTACAGCGCACTTTGACCCATTCAAATTTTTGGGGTGATTAAAAGTAAATTTGGGGTGTGCACTTCATATCTGAGAGTCAAATAGAACCGTCAAATACTGTGGTTACAGCACAGTTTGACCAATTCAAAGTTTTTGGGGTGCTAAATAGTACATTTGCGGCCTGCGGTGCACTTCATATCTGAGAGTCAAATAGAACTGTCAAACACTGTGCTTACAGCGCACTTTGAAAAATTCAAATAGTTTTGGGTTCTAATGCTAAATAGTACATTTGCATCCTGTGGTGCACTTCATATCTGAGAGTCAAATAGAAACGTCAAATACTGCGGTTACAGTGCAGTTTGACCCATTCAAATTTTTGGGGTGCTAAATAGTACATTTCGTGACTGCACTTCATATCTGAGAGTCAAATAGAACTGTCAAACACTGTGCTTACAGTGCACTTTGAAAAATTCAAATAGTTTTGGGTTCTAATGCTAAATAGTACATTTGCATCCTGTGGTGCACTTCATATCTGAGAGTCAAATAGAAACGTCAAATACTGCGGTTACAGTGCAGTTTGACCCATTCAAATTTTTGGGGTGCTAAATAGTACATTTCGTGACTGCACTTCATATCTGAGAGCAGTGGCATACACACAGTCCATGGGGCTCTGGTGCGAAACTGACCCGTGCCCCCCCCCCACCCTGAACCTCTCCCCCCCGACCGTGGCCCCCCCGACACACAAATACATACACACAGACACCCCCCCGACAGACACATACATACATACACACTCACAGATACATACATACACACATGCAGACACATACATACAGAGACACACACAGACAGAGACACAGACACACACACAGAGGCACAGACACACACATACAGAGACACACAGACAGAGACACAGACACACACATACACACATACACACATACAGAGACACACACACACATACATACACACATACAGAGACACAGACACACACATACACACATGCAGAGACACAGACACAGTCATACACACACACATACATACATACACACATGCATACATATACATTCAGAGACACACACAGACAGAGACACAGACACACACACAGGCACACACATACATACATACACACATACAGAGACACAGACACACATACATACACACATGCAGAGACACAGACATACACATACATACATACACACACATACAGATACAGACATACATACAGAGACACACATACAGAGATACACACACACATACATACACAAAATGTTTCCCAACTTGTGTGACTTTCCCTGGGGGGTGGCTCAGCCTGATGGGAGTCAGAGTTCCCACTCTGACTCCCTCCTCCTTCCTGTTTCCTCCCGTGCTCTGTTAGCTGGGAGGAGTGACCGGGGAGTCACTTCCTCCCAGCAGTGATGTAATCACAGGGGGCCCGGTCGCACTGTTAAAGTGCCCAGCGCAGACCGGGCCGCCAGATAATCCATATCCATCGGGTGGCCCTGACAGCATTGGCCACCCGATGGACCTGTTAACATGCGGCCCTGGCGGTTTGCCGCACGGGCCGGGGTCGCAAAACGTGGAAGGTGGTATCCGGTTGCGGGGGTCTGTAGGGTGGCCGGGCCCCCTGGAGTGCCGGGCCCGGTCGCAGCTGTGACCCCTGCGACCGTGGTAAGCACGCCACTGTCTGAGAGTCAAATAAAACCATCAAATACTGTGGTTACAGCGCAGTTTGACCCATTCAAATTTTTGGGGTGCTAAATAGTACATTTCGTGACTGCACTTCATATCTGAGAGTCAAATAGAACCGTCAAATACTGTGGTTACAACGCACTTTCAAAAACTCATATGTTTTTGTTGCTGAATAGTACATTTGCAGCCTGCGGTGCATTTCTTGCAGTCCAATAAAAATACAAATAAAAATTGTTGACTATTGGCGGTTACATTGTCGCCTGACATAAACCATCTGTTACCTTAACCCAAATGCCGCTCTACGAATGGTGAGGCCAGAACAAGTACAGGTGATAGTAGATTGGGTGGCTGACAGTGCCTCCAGTTCCTTCACAATGTCTCCCACCTGGTCCCCTGCTGAAAGCTCAGAGTTGGCACCTGCAGCCCATGGCCATCTGTCTTTCACCTCACCCCCTTGCAAATCAGCCAAGCAGTCTGAGTCACAAGTCACGCAGCAGTCTCTTATGCTTTTTGATGACTCTGCTGGCTGGGTTTCCATGGTCTGTCCACCTAGCCCTGCCCCAGAAGTGGAAGAGATTAAGTACACTGATGCACAACCACTTATGTGTCAGGATGTGGACATGCGAGGACCACCACAGCACATCTCTGATGATGACTAAACACAGGTGCCAACTGCTGTGGCTTTCGGCAGTGTGCAGACCGGCAAGGAGGGCAGGGTTTAGGAGTGGGTGGAAGATGATGTGGAGGATGATGAGGTCCTAGACCCCACATGGAATGAAGGTCACGCGAGTGACGTGTCCAGTTTGGAGGAAAGGGCGGAAGAGGCACCAGCACAGCATAAGAGGGAGCAGGGTGTAAAAGCGGAGCGGCCGTCACCTAGACAGTACGCCTGCTACTGCCCATCGCACCCAGGGACCTGGCATGGCAGTTCTTCAGACAATGTGCTGACGACAAGACACGAGTGGTTTGCACGCTGTGCAATCAGAACCTGAAACGAGGCATACACATGCTAAACCTGAGCACAACCTGCATGACCAGGCATCTACATGCAAAGCACGAGCTGCAGTGGAGTAAGCACCTCAAAAACCAAGAAAGGTCTCAGGCTCCTCCTGCTTCCTCTTCTGCTGCTGTCTCAGCCTCTTCCTCCACCTCTGGAGTCACAGTGGCACCTGCCACCCCGCAAACAGAGGATGTGGCAGCAACGCCACCACTGTCCCATGGAAGCGTTCAGCTGTCCATCTCCCAAACACTGGAGAGAAAGAGGAAGTATGGCCCTACCCACCCATGATCCCTGGCCCTAAATGCCAGCATTTCAAAATTCCTGGCCTTTGAAATGCTGTATTTCCATCTGTTGGAGACGGACAGTTTTAAAAACCTAATGGCAGTGGCTGTCCCACAGTATGTGGTTCCCAGCCGCCACTACTTTTCCAGTCGAGCCATCCCTTCCCTGCACAACCAATTGGTGGACAAAATCAGGTGTGCACTGCACAATGCCATCTGTGGCAAGGTCCACATAACCACAGATACATGGACCAGTAAGCACGGGCAGGGACACTATACCTTCCTAACTGCACACTGGGCAAATGTAGTGGCGCTGGGCCTGAGGCGGATAGCAGTTTGGCGTCTGTCCTTCTGCCACCGAGGATTGCAGGGCATTTTTCTTTGCCTCCTGTTGCTGCCTCCTCCTACTCCGTTTCCTCCTCCTCTACCACCTCCTCATCCGGTCAGCATAACACCTTCACCACCAACTTCCGCACAGCCAGGGGGAAATGACAGCAGGCTGTTTTAAAACTCACATGTTTGGGGGAAAAACCCCACAGCGTACACAGGAGCTGTGGACGGGCATGGAACAGCAGACCGATGAGTGGTTGTTGCCACTGAGCCTCAAGCCCGGCCTGGTGGTGTGCGATAATGGACGAAGTCTCGTAGCAGCTCTGGGCCTAGTCGGTTTGACACACATTCCTTGCCTGGCACATGTGCTGAATTTGGTGGTGCAGAAATTCCTGAAAAACTACACAGATATATCAGAGCTGCTGCAGAAAGTGCGGGCCGTCTATGCACGCTTTCGGCGTTCTCACTCTGCTGCTGCTCGCCTGTCTGCGCTGCAGCGTAACTTCGGCCTTCCCACCCACCCCCTCATATGCGACGTGCCCACAAGGTGGAACTCCACCTTGCACATGCTGGAGAGACTGTGAGAGCAGCAGCAGGCGATAGTGGAGTTTCAGCTGCAGCACGAACGGGTAAGTCGCTCTGCGGAACAGCACCACTTCACCACCAATGAGTGGGCCTCCATGCGAGACCTGTGTGCCATTTTGCACTGTTTCGAGTACTCCACCAACATGGCCAGTGCTGATGATGCCGTTCTCAGCCTTACTATCCCGCTTCTATGTCTCTTTGAAAAAACGCTTCGGGCGATGATGGAAGAGGATGTGGCACAGGAGGAAGAGGTTATCAGACCAGTCATTCACAAGTGGCTTGGAGGGTGGGTTCCTGCACCAGCATAGGCCAGGTACACAATTGTCCAGCCAGGGCACATTTCTGGAGGAGGAGGATGATGATGATGAGGAGGAGGAGGAACCGTGTTCACAGCAGGGTGGCACCCAACGCAGTCCGTGGGCATCACTGGAGGGCGGCTGGAAGGACACAGACGATACACCTCCCACAGAGGACAGCTTGTCCTTGCCTCAGGGCAGCCTGGCACACATGAGCGACTACATGTTGCAGTGCCTGCGCAACGACTGCCGAGTTGCCCATGTTCTAACTTGTACTGATTACTGGGTGGCAACCCTGATGGATCCCTGTTACAAGGACAACGTGCCGTCCTTAATTCCCTCACTGGTGCATGATCGGAAGATGCGCTACTACAAGCGCATGCTGGTAGACGCGCTGCTGAGGGCATTCCCAACTGACACCGGGGGCTCATTGGAAGCACATGGTGAAGGCAGAGGAGGAGGAAGAGGTCACCAACGCAGCTGGGGCACCGCCAGCACCTCAGAAGGCAGGATTAGCATGGCCAAAATGTGGAAAAGCTTTGTCAGCACGCCACAACAGCCAGCACCACCAGCTGATATGGAATGTCTTAGCAGGAGGCAGCATTTCAGCAACATGGTGGACAGGCCCGGAATGGCCATCGGGCATACCGGGCAAATGCCCGGTGGGCCGCGATGGCCATGGGGCCGAGGCCGGCAGGGAGATCACAGCCCTGTGTGCCTCCATGGGCCGGTGGGGAGATCAAAGATCTCCCTCACCGGCCCACAGGCAGTTACAGGCGGCCGCAGGCTGGGTGAGGGAGGGAGGGAGGAGAGCACCGGCGGAGCTCTAACCAGCAGCTCCGCCAGGTCCTCTCACGGGATTCTGAGCGTTGCCGCGGTTACCACGGCAACGCTCAGATCTCGCGAGAGTAAACTCTAGCCTGCAGGCTAGAGTTCACTCTCACCAATGGACCACCAGGGAAGCATGACAGCATGGCCCCCCCCTCATGGCAACACGGCTACACCCCTCCCAGGCTAAAGGTAAGAAGGGGGGGGGGCATAACTTTTTTTTTTAATTATTAATAAAAAAATATATATTTTAAATAATTTCCCTAACACCCCCCCCAGACACACACAGCCCCCCCCAGACACACACAGCCCCCAGACACACACAGCACCCCAGACACACACACAGCCCCAGACACACACAGCACCCAGACACACAAACACAGCACCCACAGACACACACACAGCACCCCAGACACACACACAGCACCCCCAGACACACACACAGCCCCCAGACACACACAGCACCCAGACACACAAACACAGCACCCACAGACACACACACAGCACCCCCAGACACACACACAGCACCCCCAGACACAAACACACAGCACCCCCAGACACACACAAACAGCATCCCCAGACACACACACACAGCATCCCCAGACACACACACACAGCACCCCCAAACACACACACACAGCACCACCAGACACACACACACAGCACCCAGGCACACACAGCACCCCCAGACGCACACAGCACCCCCAGACGCACACAACACCCTCAGACAGACAGCACCCTCACTCCCACACATATACAGCACATATATATTATATAAAATAACCCTCAGTGAGTTAACAGACAAATAAAATTAGAAACCCAGAATGTGACGGCAGATAAAAACACCCTCACACACAGCACTCCTCTTACACAAACACGCTGCACACCTCACACATACAATACGTCCAAATATATTATATACACACACACTACAGCACCCCTCACACTGCACCACTACATACATTACGCTCCAGATACACACTAGATCCCTTACCCTATATGCACTCTTAATCCTCTACACACACACATACACACAATCTTCTATACACACTCTGGGTCCTTTACACACTAGATCTCTTACACACACACTGCACCACCTACACACACACTACATTCATTGTAAGCAAACACATGCAACATTCTCTAAACACACCCTCTCTACACACAGTAGTGTGTGTGTATAAGTGACACACACTACGTCACCTATACACACACACTACATCCCCTATAACACTATGCCCCTATACACGCACTCTCTACAGCCCCTAGCCACATATATTACACCACAAAATTGACCTATTTACACAATACCACACCACACTCTACACACAGGCAATCCCACAAGCATGCGCCAAACACATGAACCATACACTTTCCTGGCCCTTTTGTCCTCTGGTATCCCACTTGTGGAGACACCAGGGACAATTTAAAAGCAAACACAGCGCAAGCATGTTATTACATTTGCTTGCACTGCGCAGAACAAATACAGGGCCTTTTTCTAATGCTAGAGCTCTTCAGCGGGGCTCTGCGCATTAAACCAACATGCTCACTTTCAGAGGGGGTGTACTTGTCATTAGTGATGACAAAACAAACCCTCTCTGGCCCCGTTCCCTTCTTGGGGGGCCGCTCTAAATGAAAAATGCCCGGGCCTAATTTTTTTCCCAGTACGGCCCTGATGGTGGAACAGTATGTGTGCACACGCCTACACATACTGACTGATGGGTCTCCAAATTGGGCACATGGCCTGAGCTTGCCCTTTATGCCTTGAATGTGCTGGCCTGCCCTGCAGCCAGTGTATTGTCTGAACGTGTGTTTAGCACAGCCGCTTGTCCACAGCCAACGTTGACAAGCTCATGTTTATTAAAATGAACCAGGTATGGATCCCACCAGACTTGTCTGTACTTTGTGCAGAATAGACATTTATACTGGCCTCACCCAGCCATTGTTAGACTAAAAAAAAAAAACAGCTTTGGCTGCCTCCTCCTGCTCCACCGCTGCTTCCACCTACACCGCCATGGTCACCACCTCCCCAACCTATGGGTCACTTAGTATAAACTATGTACACAATAGCAGAGGCTTGTGAAGGCCTTTTCTCCATTCATCAGAAATTGAGCATTTCTCCATGCATCAGGACTGCAAGAAATGCACCGCAGGCCGCAAATGTTTCTTTTTTTATATGTCCCAATATTTTGGGGGCTACCCCAATTAAAAAAAATAATATATATATATATATATATATATATATATAAACAGTGTTGGCTACCTCCTCCTCCTCCACCGCTGCTTCCACCTACACCGCCACGGTCACCGCCTCCTCAACCTATGGGTCACTTAGTATAAACTATGTACAAAATAGCAGAGGCTTGTGAAGACCTTTTCTCCATGCATCAGCTGTTGAGCTCAGTTTGAACAATGAAAGAGAATACCCTGCACTTTAACCCTCTCTCAAATGGATAATTCTGTTGATCCTCCTGACAGCCATGCTTTAGATTTTGATTTATGTTCTTCAAAAGCTAAAATCAAAGATTCCATCTAGTGCTATTTTATGGCTCAGCTGCATTTTTTTATTTTTATGTGTTTTATGTTATTTTAAGTGATTTCTCTATCCACATTTGTTTGCAGGGCACTTGTCCTACTCTTACCCCCATTTTACTTCCTTTTGCAGCCCTCTAGCCCTTTCCAGGACTTTTTTAGAGACATTTTAGTGCCCAAAGCACTTAAATGGGGTTCGGGGTCAAGTTTGATCCCGAATCCGGACTTTTTTTCGAAGTTCAGCCGAACCCGCCGAACCCGAACATCCAGGTGTCCGCTCAACTCTACTAGTAAGGAACCAACAATCAATTGTTACATATACATTTACATTGCAACTATGGGAGAATATAATTGTACCAAAATATTTGATTTTAAAAAATGGACAATTTCCTAATGTATTGTAAAGGTAATGCATTATAAATACACAGAAAATGTGTAAACTAGACAAAAAATATACTCACCTTTATTGTTGCTGTAGCAAACCATGAAAGGAAACAGCAGTGTCTCTGCCTATCGGGGGGGAGGGTGGAGGGGGAGGGACTTGTTTTAGGCTATCAGGTCTGATATAATACCATAAAAGGCCAATACCAGAGATAGATGGGAATTTAGTTTCAAGGCCAAAATAACCAAACAGAAAACTGATTTGTTTTGTAGAATTATTCTAATTTGGCTTCTTTGGTATAAATTAAAAAATTTACATTGAATTACTTTAAATTCCTGACAATTCTTACTTTAGAGAATAACCCTGTTCGTTTCAATCTCAGTGAATTTAAGAAGAGACACTGATAATTATATATTTATTTTTATATTTTAATTTGTATTACTAAAACTAAAGCTAGTAATAATGCAACAAATAAATAATGGACTACACATCATGTAGCGTCAATATATAAAAAAAATATCTGATAAATAGATTTCACATTCTTCAAAACGGGAGAAAATCACAGCATTGTCTGTTGATAAATACATTTTTGGCAGATAGAGGATATTCCAATCTACGATATAAAGTAAGAATAAGGAGAAACCGAGAAGTAGTTTAAAGCCTTGAAACAAATAATTCAAACAAATAATTCATTACGTTAAAAAGCCAGTTTCACAGCATTGCATTATAAACGTGTTCTCAACATATATGCTAAGAGAAAAATGTTATACATCCAATAAGACTTGATATAAACATATACCATAATTTATTTATTTTTATATATAATTTAGGAGAAAGCTACTAGTACTAAGACAGCAAACATTCTCTAGCCTTGAACGATTTTTCTGATATCCATTTTTCATGTGTAGCTATTATTTCATATGGAAAAATTCACAGTTCCTTAAAAATTTTGCACGTTCTTGAAGTCTCAAAGGGTGTTTGAAAACTACTAGCTTGCAATTGGTAAGCAGCATTCTGTGCCTTAAATGGGAAAATGTGATGTATTGCTATATTTATCAAATTAGGTAAACTATTACACAATTTGTTTTATAGATGAGAATAAAAATGTTTACTTGCACTGAACATTTATGATTTTGATTTTCACAAATCATAAGGGTAAAATGTTTCTTGAACAAAAAGCTATATTAAAGAATATTTTGAAATAAAAGTACTTTTTTGCAGAAACGATTCAACAAAGATGGTAGGGATTAAGATAGTGGAGAGATTCAAGAAATTGCTAAGTAATATGCTTTTCTTAGAAAGATTATTGGCATTATTTTTTTACATTAAAAGTGGACAATCTACAATGGACGGCCTTTTTGCAGATAAAGAAAATATATGTATTTACATGTGGTTCTGGAAAAAAAACAGCAGGGGTTTCGCCACTGCCTTGATATTTACCTGCAACTGATATGCAATACTATATACTATGTTTTATACTACGTCTGTACTTCTATACTAAATAATAGTAAAAGTCTGCTTGTAGTGTTCACAATACAGAGAAAAATCTTTAACAGGATTTTAGTATACCTGAGGTCATTAATCGAACTCTTGTACTGTTTTCCACATTTGCTGCATTGTATATTACATACGTATTGCATTAGCCTGTGGTAATAACTTGTCACAATATGTACACCTACCATTCGATCTGCATGTTCCTTTTTTCGGGCTGGTGTTAACCACCTTCTTCTTCTTCAAGGGAGGTATCAACTCTTCAACCCTCTCCTTCTTAAAGTGAGGTATTGACCCCTTTGCTCATTACTTCTCCCAGACAAGTAATGACTCCTCAGTCCACTCCCAACAAAGACTTTACAAAGACAGTTCTTGACTCACAGGAACAGGAAACAGTACTTTAAAAAAACAGCCTTCATATTCTGTAATAGCTCCCCACTACCAAAGAGCATTGCATTGAAAAAGGTCTGCCTTTGTCATCCCTGAAAAAAACTGCCATGAACAACAGCTCCAAAAATACTTTTTTTTTAATTTTAAACTATGATGAGTCTTTAACAACACTACATTTAATACAGCTAGTATTGCTGGTTTAATTGGTTGGATAACCCTGAGGCACATCTTCTTTATCCCTAGGTAGAGGGGACCCTGTACGGTGTATTAATGTGCTAGTTTTGTCTGAGAATTTTGTGGAGTCTTAAGTGGGACATCTCTGCTTCATTCCTTGTCCTCCATCTCCACCCTTTTGTTCCCTATCCATTCTTTAGTCTCCCTTCTCCCCCTCCCTTTTTTCTTTCTTATTTTTGGTAGTTTGTTATTTATGACTACTTCCCAATTGATCTCTTATAAATTATTATTATTATTAATAGTTAAATGGACCCAACATATTCTGCAGAGGACATACTAGTGAGGCAGGTTATAGTGCACACAGTGTTGGAATGATTGTCTGAGAGTATCAGCTGACTCTTTTAGCCTATCAATGCATCCATTGCTGGTATGAAATGGTATGGGTAGAGAAAGTGTGAAATATCTGTCCGCGCCATACCTTCAGTAGCAGTGAGGGACCCTCATTTAGCATTACATTGTTTGAAAATGGCTTGACACTGAACAGCGGAACAGTGCCAGAGGACTCCAAGCAAAATGCCTTTAGGTTCCCCTAACTTTAGGTCAAACACATAATACAGAAAAAAACACATAATCTTAAGGAAAAGCATACAGGCAACAACACAACACAATAAAATATGACTGTAACAAGGAGGGGAAGACAAGGGAACACAGGCAATTGCCCTTACATGCAAATACAAACACTTGTCACAGTAGTAAAACTGTGACATAGAACCTTCTGCAAACAGACTGTATTGTGCAACACAATGTCACGCAGAAGTCTGTTAATAGTGTTTGTCTGGCTGACAAAGCCTCTTTAAATCCATAACAGGGCCTGTGTCATAAAAGACCAAGTGTGAAAAAAAACAGGTAAGGATTGGACATGTGGATATTTGGTAACCAGTGCTGTTTGTGTGTGGCACCAATTCATTCCAATTCTATTATATATAGTGATTGTCTGAACTGTATCAGTACTTGCATGTTATGACATTAGAACTTTGCTTCAAACTTCCAGTGTGGGAGATATCAGAGACCATTAAAAGTAGGTTAGTTAAAAACCTTTGGAAAATATCAATCATAATATGGGGTTAAACTCATATATTGCTCATTTATGAATGAAAAAAGCTAATCCTGGCTCTAAACGTAAACAAAGTTGCATATAATGTATGCTGTAAGCAATAATAACTCTAAAAATTAAAAGAACAATGTGTTTGTGTTTTAGAATTCCTTAAATACTAAAAACAATGCCTGAAATGTCTTGATTGTATGCAAAGATATTATAGCTATTTGCTTTTCTGTTTATACAGGTATCTGAACCAGACTATACCAGAGGAAACATCTATAACAGCAAGTACACAGAACAGGGAGAAATTAGCTAACCTGAAACAGGCCTTGAGTGTTCTTGGATTTAACAATCTAGTGAGTTTTGTAAACACTAAGCACGTCATCAAAAGAAACACCAATATTATTATATGTATATGAGATTAGGGACATTAGTGCTCCTTCTTCTAGTGAAACTGTCATGCATGGATCATCTCCAGGTAGGTATACATCCAGTACAGGGGTGTCCAAAAGGTAGATCGCCAGATGTTTTAAAACTGCAACTTCAGTTATGCTTTGTCATTCTAAAGGATTCTAAAGGCATGCAAAGCATCATGGAAATTGTAGTTTAACAACATCTGGGGATCTAACTTTTGGACACCCCTGATTTAGTCAAAAAATTAGGCTAAGGATTTTGTCAGTGTTTGCATAGATAAAACGAACTACTTGCCTGAAGATTACTTACTCCACTTATAAAGGTACCCTGGAATGATCAAAGTGATTGTACACATAGCCACAAATGTTCCAAATGACACAACCATAGCATGCAGAAAGTAATCAGCATACAGGCAGTACTAAGGTCATTTTTGGTGTGACATAAACAATGTTCTGGCTCTCACACAGCCACAATAAGTTGCAATACACAAAGCTTGACCATCCTCGATTGCGTTGCATTGGGAGAATGTCTTAAGCAGCTAATCTTGTCTGTACTAGCAAATGACACAATTAAAATGCCATGCTAATGACATATTTTTAGAGCAGTATGTGTACACAACTTCTCTCAACCTCACGAGTTGCAGTTTTTATAGCTATACTGAAAGCAAACCCCCCAAAAAATGGCAAAATATTTAAATATTCAATATTTTTTTCATCTGTACATGTGCTAGTAATATGTATAGTATATTGCATATATTTCAAATTACACCACATCCTCTTAACATAGTTATAACAGCTGCACTTTAATATTGATACACTAATTTGCTGTCTGATCAATATTTTATTTCAATATATGTGTACATAATATGCTTATAGAACTGTTTACATATTTAAAGAATGTCTTGATAATTTGATAGGCATGTACTTAGGGTTGGTAAACTTTACAAAGACAAGCATCTCCAGATTGGTGTAATTAATCATATTTTAAAGGGAAACAGTCACTTTAAAATGGAAAAAAATTAAATCATGCATAGCTTGTGGTAAATGTTTCTTCTTGATATGCTGTTTTCTTTTAAATTTATGAAAAATATTTAGCAAATTACATCATAATTAATTCTGTTCAGACAAGGGCATAGCAAGGGCAAAAAATTAAATGAGGAATGATGGCTGCATAGTACAGAACTTGATATTTGACAAGAAGCTAAGATGAAGACATAAAGAGACGTGGATTTCTAAATGTAATTTAATTTAATTTCAATTTTAAACCTTCCCAAATGCATATTTCTTAAATAGAGGGATAAGTAAACATAATATTATAAAATCCCAGAAAGTGAGTGTTAGTACCCCAATAAGATTTAGAAAATATGACTTTTTAGTGTAAAACTTGCCAAGGATAAGGATTAGGGCTAGAGTTCAGGAAATTCACCCCAACATAGACTAGCTCACTAGCCAGGGGAGTCCCTTGAATCTATGTTTGGGGGAAATTCCCTCGAACATGGGCCAGCTATCTAGCGTGGGGAATCCCTCAAATCTATCTTCAGGGGAATTCCTGAGACTCCGATTTGGGGGATTCCCAGCGCTGGAGAGCTAGTCGTTTGTGCAAGCAGTCAGTAAATAGGAAAGTAATTAAGTGAGAACTACCTGTATAGCAATTGACATTATGTTTAATGTGTGGGTTTTTTTTGTTTTGTTTTGTTATTTTTTGTGTAAAATTTATTTTAACTGGTATAATGATGTTTATTCATTGTATTATAAATTGATACAAATTGAAAACGGAATATCAGACCCTAAAACCCAGATCAAAAAATATGACAGGTGGAAATGTTCAAGCTATATTGGTCAGAAATATGCAATTCATTTTTAATTCATCTCAATATAGTGTTAAATGTTAAAATTGTATTGCCATTATTATAATAAAAGTGTTAGAGATATTTCTTCTTTGAAAGATTAACACCCTCTAAACAGATCCCTAGGGATATCCAAAACTAAAGAAGAAATAAACTTGATGACAACTGAAGAAAAAGAGTGTATTATGGAAAAATGTATGTCATCTAGGGGTCTGGATGCATCATAATAGACCACAAGGATAGGCATTATGTCTTCCTAATGCACACTACAGTGTTATGTATCTTCTATATAACTTTTTTTTTTAAATTTAGAATTAGAGCTAGGTTAAGAGCTCTTTAATCACACGTTATTATTTCATAAGGAACGTTTACAGTGTGTTACTAGTTTATATGAATGGGTAAACAATTGCCCTTAACCAAATGTAAAATAATCATTTTAGCATTTTCATTATTTGTGTATTGTTGTGTACTATTTCTGTGTAACTACAAGTTTAGTTAAGGTGATATTTTGTGCACATGGATATTTACCATGCACGTAAATGCTGATATAGTGTAGCGTCTTTACAATAATATATTCTGTTAATGAACATTCCCTGTTAACTCACTTTAGAAACCTCCATATGTACATTAATGTCCTCCTCATGCTTTTACATTTTCATTTGCATTGTGCCTAGGCCATAGAGAACCTCTTTATGATCCTCTCAGCCATTCTGCACATTGGAGATATTCGATTCACTGCCTTGACAGATGCTGAGACAGCCTTTGTGTCTGACCTACAACTACTGGAACAAGGTTAGTGGGGTATGAAATCTTGTCTATATTTTTATGTTCATTTTTCACCAATAGGTGGAGACATCACGCTTGCATAAGCAGTGTGTATAAGAGAAATCAAAATGTACTTTTTGTTATATTTCTTTTTTTGTGTGTATGTGTGTGTATGTATATATATATATATATATATATATGTATATATATATATATATATATTACTTTTTAATATTTCATATTTGGTAACCTTTTGATATAATTTTCATGGTGTTCAGATATATTACAATATATTATATATTAAAATTATATATGTTTAAATAAACTCAAACATATTGCATGGGGTCTAATTCTATCTGAAATAAAGAAAACTTACACTTCTCTCTAGCATTATGAAGCAATATATATATATATATATATATATATATATATATTCTATTTGCAAATGCGACACCGTTTCCATGCTAATTCATACTTTAATATTTATTTACTTTAATACTTTATTTTAATATTTAAAAAGTATTATTCGTGATTATTCACTAAAGGAAGAATTGTCAGGAGTTCAAAATTAATTCATAGTGGATTTTAACATTAAGGCCAAAATAACCAAACTAGAAAAAATCTCCAAGTAACCTGTGCTTTCAGTTCAGCAACTTTGGTCTTAGATGTGAAATTTACTTTAAATGTATTTCAAATATCTGAGAATGCTCACTTTAGAGAACAAACCTGATTAAAAGTCAGATGTGGAAATGCCCATAAACAGTCGCATGGGCCGTTCTCATTAATATTTTTGTATGGCAAGGATGTCCAGGAGAATGGGAGATCATCATTTATTTAACTGTAGTATGTGCTTCAGCAGGTAAGCCTTCCACAGAGATCTGGAGCAGAGTGGACAGGGAATAGATAATATTACTGTCATAATCCTACATCCATCCATACCAGGGCTCGAGTCCTGCAGGAATGCGTTTGAACGGCGTTCCCGCACTTTTTCCACAGCAGGAACGCCGTTCCCGTTAGTAGTCCTGCAGGACTTGATTGCCCACGAAGCGGGCGACAAGGGAACGCTGATTTGTGAGCTCTCCCTGCTCAGCGCCCTCGTGCGCCGCAGAGTGCTGCGGGAGCAAGAATATGACAGCTGT
The DNA here is from genome assembly GCA_933207985.1 of Pelobates cultripes. Lineage (NCBI taxonomy): Eukaryota > Metazoa > Chordata > Amphibia > Anura > Pelobatidae > Pelobates > Pelobates cultripes. The sequence goes on from OW240912.1 coordinate 277,504,992, forward strand.
GGCGCACGAGGGAGCTTTGCAGGGAGAACTCACAAATCAGCACTCCCTCGCCGCCCGCCTGGAACTCAGCTGACCACCCTCTTGCCTTCCTGCCCAACAGCCTGGCCAGCAGCCCCACTGGACCCCAGTTAAAAAAATCCACCAAGCTCTCCCAAAGGTAGGGTCTGGGTGTATTTAAACTAAAATTTAAAAAAAAAAGTGTGTGTGTCTGTGAGTGTGTCTGTCAGTGAATGTTTGAGTGAATGAGTGTGTGTGTGCCTGTCAGTGTTTCTGTCTGTCAGTGTGTCAGTGAGCCCCCCTACCCACTCACAGTCCCCCTACCCACCGTACAGCCCCTACCCATCTTACAAAACCCATACCCACCTCACAGCCCCCTACCCACTCACAGCCCCTTTACCCACCTTAAAGAACACCTATCCACCTTAGAGAACATCTACCTACTCACAGCCCCCCTACCCACCATACAGTCCCCCTTCCCACTTACAGACCCCCTACCCACCTCACAGCCCCCTTACGTACTCACAGTCCCCCTACCCACTCACAGCCCCCCTACCCACCATACAGTCCCCCTACCCACTTACAAACCCCTACCCACCTCACAGCCCCTACCCACTCACAGCCCCCTACTTACTCACAGTCCCCCTACCCACTCACAGCCCCCTTACCCACCTTAAAGAACACCTATCCACCTTAGAGAACACCTACCTACTCACAGCCCCCCTACCCACCATACAGTCCCCCTTCCCACTTACATACCCCCAACTCACTTACAGACTCCCTACCCACCTCACAGACCCCTACCGTCTCACAGTCCCTGCCTTCTCACAGCCCACCTACCCTCTCACAGACTTCCTACCCACACCTTGTCACAGCCATCCCCACCCTGTCTCCCCACACACCGTCACAGCCCTTTTACAGCCCATCTACCTTTTTACGGCCCATCTACCTTCTCACAGCCCCCCACCCTCTCACAGCCCACCTACCCTCTCACAGACTTCCTACCCACACCTTGTCACAGCCATCCCCACCCTGTCTCCCCACACAACGTCACAGCCCTCCCCCACAAACCCTGTCACAGCCCCCTCACACACCCTGTCATCCCTCCCACATACACACACACACACACTGTCACCCCCCCCACACACTCTATCATCCCCATACACACACTGACACCTCCTCCATACAATATCACCATCCTCAATCACTTTTAGCCCCAACACACTGTCACCCCTTCACCCAGCTATATATATGCATATGAGCGTATAATTGATTTTTTGGGGGGGAGGTGGATCTTGGGTGAGTTTCCACCCTTTTTTCCCCAGGACGTGACCCATGATCTACACCAAATGCAAAATGGGCATTTCCATTTATTTTTTTAAATAAAATAAAAGAGACAATTTATGTGACATGATTCTAGGCAAAACGATGGAGGGTGGAATGGATTAGCACAGTGTTAAAAAAAAAAAAAGATGAAGGATAAGTGAGATAAATGGCACTGTGGTGAAGTAAGATGGATGGATAGTGGATGTAGGCACAGTGTTGTCTACTCCTCCTACCACCCTCTTTCTTATTTACAACTCTGCTAACACACCGCACCCTTTATCTTATTTTCCACAGTACCCTTCACTCATGGTCTATTTTACTCCCCATAGTGGCTTTCTCCATCCTTCATTTTATCCCAGCCCATGATCCACTTTATTCACTACAGAATCCCCACCCTTCCTCTTATTCCATTCAGTCCCAGCATCCTTCAACCACCATAGTCCCATTGTTTGTCCCAAAATGTCTCATCCTTCATATTATTCCCTACAGTGCCAGTTTATTTCACCCACCATCCTATTCACAAACTTGCCCCTGCCCTTCATCTTATTCCCCACAGTTCATATGAGATGGTGGAGGCTTTTTAATGTAAACACTGCCTTTTCAGAGAGTCTAGGAACACCTCTAGTAGCAGACACTCAGGCGGCCATTAGAGGTGCTTCCTTGGTCAGTGTTACATGGAAATGCTGAATGTCCCCCCAAAGGTTTGCATTGGTCCAGGGCATTTCTACGAGGAGATGATGATTGGCGCAGGGCATGTACAATAGCCTCCTGATGCTTTCCTATAGGAAAGTATATTGGCTCAGATAATCAAATTTGATAATCTCAGTCAAGGAGGTGGAGCAGGACGGAGCCTCCCGCAATGAAATTGGCGCTTGAATAAAGGTGAGTAAAATATTTTTTTATTGGAGGCCGGGGGGGCTGGGGACCTAAAATGTGTTTTTAGAACTATAGTGTCAAGAATACATATTTGAATTCCTGACACAATAGTGTTCCTTTACGTATTCCTTTAAGTATCTAAAAAAGCTTGGACACTCATTCCAAGAATCTCTTCATTTATCATACTAATAAATAGACTGCCTGGAATGTCCATTTAGATAATGTTTATATATAGTATTTTCCACCTGTACAGATTGTATCTTTCTTTGACCTTTTGTGGTTTTATTTTAGTTGCCGGAATGCTGCAGGTGTCAGCAGATGAGCTTTCCACTGCACTAACAACAGATGTTCAGTACTTTAAAGGTAGGTAACGATTGCTAAACCTGCAGAAGATAAATTGACAGCAAAGTGCAAACGCATTTTAGAAATATCTTCAGATACTAGAATTAGCTAATACAATAATAGCTAAGAAACATGAGAGAGGGTTAACCCCTATGTTACTAATTAGAAGGAACAAGTAAAACTTGTTTCTTAGTGAATGATGACAAACAGGAATATGGGTTAAAACATAACTTATATTAAAATATATAAGGTTATACACTAAATGATTATATATATCCATTGCTAATTATTAAAAATTTGACCCAGATCAAAACAATAATAGTTGCTAGCAAGTAAAGTATTATCTCATGCTAAGTATCAAACACTTTTTCTTTCCAAGTTCAGATACTTAATAAATTACATAATGTGAATTGAACCAGTGCCGGAGACTTACAAGAAACTATATAAAAAATCAGAGCAAATAAATTATTTGATTACTTTATCCATATGTTATTTTCTAGGAGATATGATAACTCGCAGGCACACAATGGAGACAGCCGAGTTTTGCCGGGACCTGCTAGCAAAGTCACTGTATTGTCGTTTGTTTAGCTTTTTAGTAAACAATGCCAACTTCTACCTCCAAAATCAAAGTGATCAAAACAGGTAAGATTAAGTAAAATTAATTAACAATTTTAATAGTAAAAAAAATACTTCACTCAGTGAATTTAATAAAGAATTTATTTCTAATGCTTTAAATGAACAAGCTTAGGACCATAACCCTTTGATTTTAATATAATGATGGAGTCTGTTAGCTATCGATTAAGATTTTGCAGTTTTGTTCAAGGTAAAGAATGGGGTGGGGGGGATTCACCTCCTATGATCTAGCTTTGAGCACTGGGAAAAGTAGGATATGACTGCATTGCAGAACCACAATAATTTTGGTGTGGCCAGATTGACTTGCTTCCTTTCAGCACCAAATTGACACAGAAGTTAAGGCACCCAGACTTCATCGCATTGAAGTGGTCTGGCTGCAGTGCCCCTGTCTGTTTAACCCTGCAACATAAAATATTACAGTTTCTGAGATATTGCAATGTTTACATTGCAGAGTTAAGACCATCTCTAGTGTCTTCCAGACACTAGTTGTTTCCTGCTCTTTAACCCCTTCAGGACGGAGTCAATAGTACATGTTCTGATCAAAACAAAATGTAAACAAAAACTGGAATTTGCGCTATATGTCTGTTCAACCGTAATTCACCTCTTTCATAATAAGTGCACCCAAACATATTATATATCATTTTGTTAAGGAGAAACAGGGCTTTCATTTCAAATCAAATATTTATATATGAAACCTAATTTATTATGAGTAAAATAATAAAAACTGTGAGAAATTTGTAATTTTGTAAAAAAATTGTAGTTCCACCTTTTTTAGTTGTAAATGTCATAATACTGTTAGCTTTTACTGCAGAAAAAAGCACATATTTATAATCAGCAATGTCTCACGAGTACAACAGTGGCCCCCATTAACAGTTTTTACGGTGTTTTGGAGAGTTAAAGGGTCAATTATAGCACATTCCATTTTTCAGTTTTTTCACATTGAAATTTGCCAGATTAGTAATGTTACCTTTGAGACCGTGTGGTAGCCCAGGAATAAGATTTACCCCCATGATGGCATACCATTTGCAAAAGTAGACTACCCAAGGTATTGCAAGTGGGGTATGTCCAGTCTTTTGTGGTAGCCACTTAGTCACAAACACTGGCCAAAGTTAGCGTTCATATTTGTTTTTGTGTGGAAAAAAGCAAAAAACTAATATTTGGCCAGTTTTTGTAACTAAGTGGCTACTAAAAATGACTGCACATACCCCGTTTGCAATACCTTGGGTTGTCTACTTTTGCAAATGGTATGCCATCATGGGGGTAATTCTTATTCCTGGGCTACCATACAGTCTCAAATGGCAACATAACCATCTGGCAAATTTCAATGTGAAAAAAATGAAATGCAAATCTTATATTTGACTCATTAACTTTCCAAAACACCATGAAACCTGTATTTGACTCATTAACTTTCCAAAACACCATGAAACCTGTACATGGGGGGTACTGTTTTACTCAGGAGACTACGCTGAACACAAATATTAACTTACGACTTTATAACAATAATATCGTCAGTAAAAGTGCCGTTCATGTGTGAAAAATGCAAAAAACTTAACTTTTACTAAATATATCACAATACAACTTTGATGTAATGTCCTTAAAAGAAGTCAAAATGAGGCTCAGTAGTGTGTGTGGCCTCCACTTCCTGTATGACCTCCCTACAATGCCTGAGCATGCTCCTGATGAGGTAGCGGATGGTCTCCGGAGGGATCTCCTCCCAGACCTGGACTAAAGCATCTGCCAACTCCTGGACAGTCTTTGGTGCAACGTGACGTTGGTAGATGGAGCGAGAGATGATGTGCTCAATTGGATTCAGGTCTGGGGAATGGGCAGGCCAGTCCATAGCATCAATGCCTTCGGCTTGCAGGAACGGCTGACACATTCAAGCCACATGAGGTCTAGCATTGTCTTGCATTAGGAGGAACCCTGGGCAAACTGCACCAGCATATGGTCTCACAAGGGGTCTGAGGATCTCATCTCGGTACCTAATGGCAGTCAGGCTACCTCTGGTGAGCACATGTACGGCTGTGCGGCCCCCCAAAGAAATTCCACCCCACACCATTACTGACCCACTGCCAAACCGATCATGCTGGAGGATGTTGCAGGCAGCAGAACGTTCTCCATGGCGTCTCCAGACTCTGTCACATATGTCACATGTGCTCAGTGTGAACTTGCTTTCATCTGTGAAGAGCACAGGGCGCCAGTGGCAAATTTGCCAATCTTGGTGTTCTCTGGCAAATGCCAAATGTCCTGTACGGTGTTGGGCTGTAAGCACAACCCCCACATGTGAATGTCGGGCCCTCATACCACCCTCATGGAGTCTGTTTCTGACCGTTTGAGCAGACACATGCACATTTGTGGCCTGCTGGAGGTCATTTTGCAGGGCTCTGGCAGTGCTCCTCCTGTTCCTCCTTGCACAAAGGCGGAGGTAGTGGTCCTGCTGCTGGGTTGTTGCCCTCCTACGGCCTCCACCACATCTCCTTATGTACTGGCCTGTCTCTTGGTAGCGCCTCCATGCTCTGGACACTACGCTGACAGACCCTGCAAACCTTCTTGCCACAGCTCGCATTGATTTGCCATCCTGGATGAGCTGCACTACCTGAGCCACTTGTGTGGGTTGTAGACTCCGTCTCATGCTACCACTAGAGTGAAAGCACCACCAGCATTCAAAAGTGACCAAAACATCAGCCAGGAAGCATTGAAACTGAGAAGTGGTCTGTGGTCACCACCTGCAGAACCACTCCTTTATTGGGGGTGTCTTGCTAATTGCCTATAATTTCCACCTGTTGTCTATCCCATTTTTACAACAGCATGTGAAATTAATTGTCACTCAGTGTTGCTTCCTAAGTGGGCAGTTTGATTTCACAGAAGTGTGATTGACTTGGGGTTACATTGTGTTGTTTAAGTGTTCCCTTAATTTTTTTAAGCAGTGTACAACAGACAAGAGATCACCCATTGAGACTGGATAGAGGTCAGGGCCAGATTAAGAGCCCTGTGGGCCCGATGCTGACAGTTATGATGGGGCCTAATTACAGAATCTTATTGACCAAAAACACTAAAACAGTCATACCTCTCAAGCGTCATGTATCTGATGGAGTTGGTGTTGGAGGGAAACTATAAGAAATTCGGCTATAAGAAAACACATACTCTGTGCTAATCTCTTTATCTAATTTATGGTTTCATCTTTCAAGTAAATCCATACACCCTAACAGCAGTGTCCAGTGAAGCAGGAGACCAATGGGAGGGGTAAAAGAGTAGGCCACTGATGCGAATCACGTGACCAGAACTGCCAAAAGGGGTGAACATGCCCAAAAAGGGGTTATGTCTGTCCAAAGAATTGGAAGGCCAGCCTGGTATCAGTGTCCTTATGTATCACAGTGTCGGTGCCCCCATATCGCCCAATCCCCTAGTCTATTAGTGCCTGTGTCCCCATTTCTCCCAGTGTCCCCATGTCTCAGTGTGTCCCATGTCACTAGGATACTAGGGGACACTGAGAGACATGGGGACACAGTGAGACATGGGGACACTGAGATACATGGGGACACTGAGACAGCTGGGGACAATGGGAGACATGGGGCACTGAGACACTTGGGGACACTGGGAGACATGGGGGCACTTGTGGATACAGACATGGGAACACTGAGAGACATGGAGACTCTGGGAGACATGGGGACACTGAGACATTTGGGGACACTGGGAGAAATGGGGTCACACACACTAGGGACACAGAGATATGGGGATACAGACATTTGGAGAAACTAAGACACTAGGGACACTGAGAGACATGGGAACACAGACACTGGGAGACATGGGGACACTAGGAGACATGGGGACACTGAGACACTAGGGACACTGGCTGGGAGGCATGGGGACACAGACACTTGGGGACACTGGGAGACATAGGGGCACTTGTGGACATAGACACGGGGACATTGGGAGACATGGGGACACTGAGACATTCGGGGACACTAGGAGACATGGGGACCCTAGGGATACTAGGGACACTGGCTGACTACAGAGACATGGGGACACAGACACTGGGAGACATGGGGACACTGAGACACTAGGGACACTGGCTGGGAGACATGTGGACACTGGAAGACATGGGGACACAGACATTTGGGGACACTGGGAGACATGGGGACACAGACACTGGGAGACTAGGGGACACTGGGAGACTAGGGGACACTGGGAGACTAGGGGACACTCAGAGCCATGGGGACACTGAGACACTAGGGACACTGGCTGGGAGACATGGGGACACTGGGTGTCTACCTATGTCTCACAGCGTCCCCGTGTGTCTGTGTCCCCATGTCTCACAGTGTCCCCATGTGTCCCAATGTCCCCTAGTGTCTCAGTGTCCCCACGTCTCCCAGTGTCCCCTAGTGTCTCAGTGTCACCATGTGTCCCCTAGTGTCTCAGTGTCCCCATGTCTCCCTGATGCCTTTCCCCTCATCCCTCACTTCCCTGAGCGGTAGTCTGTCTCTGCAGGCTGGGAGCTGCTGTCTGAACTCTCTGTGCTGTGTAGCTGCTCCCCTGCGTATCAGTGAGTAGAGAGAGGCAGGGAGGGATATACTGTAACTTCCAATCCCTGCCTCTCTCCATACACAGTGACCCCTACTGGCCGGTGCTGGTATTGCAGAGTAATCTCCGTTTATACTGAGAAAAATATTTGCATTTGTATTGCCGGTATTACTGCAATACCGGCACGGCGAGGCAGCCTCAAATACCGGCTGTGCCTTAAAATACTAGTCAGGTGGCAAACCTAAGAGAAGTGTAAAAAAAAAAAAAAGTAAAAAAAATTATTATTTTTTTTTTTAAATGGGCCTATTCCATGGGCCTGGAGCTGCAGCTCCATCAGCCCCTATGTTAATCCAACCCTGATAGAGGTGTTTCGCTTAGAGCAGAGGGAAACGTGCTTTACAATAACATCAATAAAGATATGGATTTTCCTGCTAAAAGAGGTTGTCTATTCAGATTCTATAGATGTATTAATTTTTTTAAAATGCTTTAAAAAGGCTTGGATACTTGTTTTTTTTTTGCAATAGCAGAATATTCAAGGATATAATTGAACAGGTTGTTGATCCAATGAGAAATCCGATTGCTATTATGGAGTAAAGAAGGATTTTTTTTCATTTTTTGTGGCATGTTTGGAAATGGCTTTCTTTTTGCTTCTCTTGCATCAACTGCTTAAAAGAATGAGTTTCAGTGTTGAACTAGATAGACTTACTCTTCTACAAACCTAGACTACTATGTAAAATGTATAGAAATAATTTTACATGCTCTCAAAAATGTATAAGTTAAATGGCAATAACAGGCATTCTTTAATGGAAACCTCAACAGGTCCTACATTTCTTTGCAATTTATCTTTTTTAGTATGATACAAACTAATTCTAGATTAATTGATGTAAAAATAGTATGTTGACCAAATAAAAACAAAACATTCACAATAAAATAAGACATCAAAAAATCACCACATTCTCTCAGAAGATGTTTTCAATATTACCTATTAATTACTCAGTATACTTTCTAGAATAACTGAGGCATATTTAGCTGTATTAATCACTTTCTAGCATGTGTGTAAAATTGTATATGTATTATTGACTGATATAATTGATTGAATAGAGAAGGTAAGACATGTACAGTTTTAGACCACTTATTGCACACTAACAGAATACATAATGATGCCCCAAGTAAATTCACTAATTGGGACAGAAGATATTATTAGCTGTATGTCAATATATGTGACATTTCACAAGAGTAATTTCAGGTGATAGGTATAAGCTTGTATCATTAATGGTAATCGGTAAACAGTTTTGGGCATGTTTTTATCAAATCTGTTGCATTTTGATAGAAAGCAGTTTTCATGGTCTGGTGTATTCTTAAGCCCTTAATTTTAATACACCTTTCAGTATAACAAATATTGATGACAAAATCAATGGTTTTAAATTATATGGTAAACCTTATCTTTCAACATTTTAAACAGGGTTTGGATCATATTGAAAAATTAGCAAGGAGCAAGAGATACAATATATTGCAAAATAGATGAAGAACATTTTTAAATATTCTGTTTATGAATATTTTGCAAAAAACCTGGTGTTATATTTTGGAATGCAGATTTCTAAAATGCTGTCTGTGTTTTGGTTTTATGCCTACATCCGATTAGTACAATGCTTTGGCTAACATCAAAATTCAAGACATTGCAAACTGCTATTTCATTTTGTAAAGATTTGAAATGTGAAATGTGCTCCTTACATGCCCCTTCCTAACTATTAGATGGAAATCTTCAAAGCTTTCGGTATAATCTCGATATGTTGAAGAAATACATTTGTCTTTTAGGTGACCAGACCAGAGTTGGAGCAAATTTTCTTAATAAAAAAAAATATATATGTTATATATATTTGATCACTATACTGTGATTGCTGTGACAATTATGTACTGAAAGTCAGTTATTGTCTTTTTCAAACCACACATACATCAAGTACAGTAGAAGAAGACCGAATAATGAAAAGTAATTATTTCAAAAAGAAGAATTCATTAATTTCACAATACTATCTTGAATGCAATATCATTTCTTTTGTATAACTTTATTCTCTGGGAGACGAAAATTGCTTTGTCAAGGTCACTCAGCTTCCCATGTATTATCTACATAAATACCTCATAGTAATCCTATTACATTTTGTCTTCAAGGCATATGGCTGTTCTTCTAGAAAACTTTTGAATAGTAAGACAAAGACCATGCCAACTAATAAGCATAATAATATAAACATCATAATTTAGCAAATAATATCAACATTTTCCTAATACACTGCTACGGACTCATTAACCGTCTTTGTAATTTTTAAATATGGCTCTCAATTCACTGAATATATTTTGCAAGTAGCCTTTTGGTTAATAATTTGAAGAATGTGGGATTTTGTAAGTAGTTGGCAAAAAATGCACCAGACAAAAGATACTTTGCCATTGGGTATTGTTATAAAATTTAATGTGATGTGATGCAACTTGTTATTTTAATTTTACTGCTTTTTGGTGATTGTTTATTCTTATGTTAAAATAACTTCAATAACAATTGAAAAATGGCAAATATGAACTCAAAAACTTTAACAATCATCTATAAATTCCATCATTGTATCTGTGTCTATAAATAAAAAAATAATAATGCAAATTTGTATTATTTTACAATTTAAAAAAAAAAATACCAGGCAAGCAAACAGCAACTGTGATTGTATTTACTTTTAGTAGTAAGCATGCTAATAAACATTGTGGCTGGGTCAGTCTACATTTACGATATCACATTTAAAGTTAATATGCGTTCTTCCTGTGTGCCTTTTTTCACTGTAGTTTGCAGTGGCAAAATATATCTACACAGTACAACAATTTCTATACATATCACAGACTTATGAATATGTACAGTTTTATCTGCAACCTTTCTTTAACATTGAAGATTTATACAATACTTTACAACCAAACCATATTTTCAAATGATCAAATTACCATTTTACTTTCTTTATTCTGAAAACTTTTGTATTTTAATGAAATATAATATAAACAGAGTTATAGTGTATTGGGAAATAGCATGCTGTCATTTATGCCTTGTTATATATTATAAATGATAGAAACAGATCAGTGGAGAACATTAAACTTTCATTTGTGACAGCATCTGGAACAAACGTCAAAGACCTTTTTGATGGGGTTAAATCTATGCATTTCCAACATCCCTTCCTAGTATATTTATAGGACTTTTAGGTTTTTCTATTTATCTTCTATTGTCATTTGCCTCTGTATGTATACTCAAAGGCAGTAAGAAACAAATTGTGTTTTAGAAAAGAAAATGGTGTGAGATTTATTGTAAGTAGAGTAATGCTTTGATACGATTACAGATTAAAATCATTACACAGAAAAATCACTGTTAAGGCCATTTTTAACAAGGTCCCTGTTGGTTTGGAGCAAGAAGAAGCATTCATTAGGAAGCATGTTTGAGCCTTTGTAAAAATCTGGCTTAAGAAAAACAGAAATTTTCCTGGTGGATGAAGATTCAATTTTATATAATAAATATATATAATAAATCATTTTGTAATCGTGGTTACTCAATGTACTTTTGTTTAGGAACAATGCTAAATTTATCATATATATATATATATATATATATATATATATATATAATCATTTTAGCATTGTTCCTAAACAAAAGTACATTTAGTAACTAAGATTGCAAAACTATTTATTTATTTATTTTCCTCCAAAATATTACCTTAATCTATCATATAAAATAGATACCACTAAAACACAAACTTGCATACCAACATATTTTATTTTCAGAATATGTTTGTTCGTGTGTATTTTGGATTCTGTTGGTATGGTTATTTTTATGTGTGTTTAGTCTGTATGTGTTTGATTCTTTTACATTTTTTGCAGTGTTGTCATTCTGACAAAGTGATTTATTCAGTTTTGACACGTACAAAGGATGATTAAAACATGGAGTAAAGGGAAATTAAGCTCATAAACATTACAAATGATGTACAGTATATATTAATAATAGGACATAATAAATCAAAACTGTTATACACACTGCAGTAATGCCCAACATTTTGTGTTTTGGAGACTTGTATAATGGTTTAAATCCCAGTGTAGATATAAGTATGGGAGGAGATGTGGAGTAGATGTCAATAAAGTAATAGAGCACTGAGATAAAGGTCAGATCAGGCAGCAATTGCCACTTGTCTAGAAAGGATTGTGGAATGCCTTCTCAATAATATTATATTATTATATTATAGGTCTTGCCATATTAGTATAAAAATGTAATTATAAAATTAACAAAAAGAGTGGAGTTTGCTGATTCGGTCTCAAATTGGGCAATTTTGTTGCAGTCACTCCACAGGCCAAATGTAGCCATCCCTCCCTTGGGTCAAATTGCTATATGATAACTGAGAGAATGTCAGTACCATGTGACTATAGACACTATGTTTTAAAAGAAAGTAAAAGGTGCAAGTAAGACAAACGAGATTAGAGGTTGGAGAAACTGCATGTGGACCAGATGGACTGTTAATCCACAAAATGTGTGGCTAACAGGCTATCTTCAAATACATGTTCATATCTCAGAGACAGTTATAGTTTGCAAGGTAAACCTGTATTACTTTTTGGGGGGAAATATTTCTGAAAATAACGATACAAAAAGCACATAGTATAACACTGTTGGTGAATATAAGCAAGCAAAAATATATTTGAAAATTACTCACATGATGGATGTGATAGCAATATAGCAATATGGAATGAAGGGAGAGGTCACCCAATGTGGTTGAATGAAATAAATCCTTTATTCTATTTTGTACTTAAAAAAATAAAAATAGCAGGTGAAAAAGGGAAAGTCCATACTAGTAGTCCAAAGTAATCCAAAATGTGTTTTAGCCTGATAACTTGGATGTCCAGTTAAGTGGTTAGGAGTGGTTAGTAAAGTGGTTAGAAACTAGCCGATACAGTTCAAGAGTTTGCCAATTTAGTTGTTTCAAAATATAACAATAAGTAAACCTAACCTGAAGCCTCTAACTCTCCCAAGGCAACAGATCTCACTAACCAATCCCCAAACCTAAACGTATCATATTATCCCCTACATGAAATTAGTATTCTTATGAAATACGTGTCATTGTCACTGCCATATTTTGATAAAGTCTCTGCTGAACCAAAACATTGCCTTTTCTCTGTATGTTACACAACACTCATCACTCACCCATCTGACTGCCTGACATTCTGTGACCATGTATTTTTAAATGTATGAGACACCAGCGTGAATTACAATAGCAGTGCCATGATAAATACAACTCACCTATTTGAAAATATATACTGTATGACGTCTAGTGTCTACATTTAGATATAAATCATAATAATATCCGAACCACTATTCTGATTAACACAAAACACCAAAGTAAAGCAGCCCATTAGCAATTAACTAACCAATTTGGACAGAAGCAGATAGACAAATAATCAAACATTTGATTTGATCTATAACACCATGTATAGTGGAACACCAATTAAACTGGAATAATTCTTTCAAAACATAACTAGGCAGCTGCTACAAACATGACAAAATTAAACAGATTCAAAAATTGGGAATGATACATTTTAAGCATACCTAGAAGCTGTGAAAGACACTACTCTCACAGACAGTGTTTCAGGGAGTTTGTGAAATGTCCCTGCCTGCTAGGAAAACAATACAACATTAAATGAATAATATAATATGAATAATACAGCACTGAACCTCGGGTGTCAAACTTACTGATAATGGATTTGAAAAGAATGATGGCATTAACAAGACATTGAACTTTATCCAGAAATTTAGATTCAAACCAATTAAACAAGTTATTTTATTATCAGTATAACTAAAATAAGAATGTGATTTTTATAAGAGCTATTCAATTGTCAGTAAACATTCTGCTTGCATAGTTCCATCTATCCATTTGCAATCGATTGTTAATCCCTTTTCCTCTTCTTTTTCTAGCTGCTCATCCCTTTCAATAGGCATTTTGGATATTTTTGGCTTTGAAGACTTTCAGAAAAATTCCTTTGAACAGGTTTGTTTGTTTTTTGTTTGTTTTTTTTAAACATGTAACAGTTTAATTCAGCTGACAGAATTATGGCTATATTTTATATAGATAAACCATAAAAGATATGAATTAAAAAATATTTAAAAAGGAGCAAAACATATATTTAAAGTTCCTAAAAATGCAATAATTGGAGAAGCAAGTATCTGTAGCAGGCATACCTCTGCTAGACCAGGAAGTTTTACCACCGACCGTTAAGGAACAAATTCTCCCCCCTTTGCTCCTCCCTCTTGCAACCACACATGGACCGTACCTTCTCTAGCCTTCAGGCCTTCTCGCCAGCTACAGAACAGGAGGTGGCTTGGCTTCGCTTCTCCTCTCCTCTCGTCCCACCACCTGTCCGCTTGATTCTCGTCCCACCACCTGTCCGCCACCTTCCCACCTTATCAGATATCTCTCCCCTTGTCTTGTACCATCCTTAACACACATCCTAAACTGCTGGTGTTGTCCCTGCTCTCCTTCCTAAAAAAGCTATCCCTAGACCTGTCTTCCCCTTCCAACTATTGTCCAATATCCCTGCTTCCTTTTTCCTCAAAGCTTCGATAAAAAACTTGTCTGTACTCGTATGACTCACATCCTAAATTCCAACTCCCTCCTCAATCCTCTTCAATCTGGCTTTTGCCCCTCCACTCTACTGAGACTGCTCTTATTAAAGTTACAAATGACCTAAACACAGCTAAATCCAAAGGTCACTACTTCATACTAATTCTTCTTGACCTCTCAACTGCCTTTGACACTTTTGATCATATCCTCCTTCTCCAAACTTTTCAATCCCTCGGTCTTTGTGACACTGTCCTTTCGTGGTTCTCCTATCTCTTCCAACATTCGTTCAGTGCCTCCTTGCAATGACACCACCTCCTCTCGCCCTGTCTCAGTTGGAGACCCCAAGGATCTTTTCTTGGTCCCCTTCTATTCTCTCTTTATACTGCCTCTCTGGGCAAACTCATTAACTCCTTTGGATTCTGCTACCATCTATATGCCAATGACACCCAGATATTTCTCTCCTGCCCAGATCTCTCCCTGTGGTCCTGCAACATGTCACTGCTTTCCTTTCTTCAATCTCTGATTGGATGTCCTCCTGCTTTCTGAAACTCAATCTCTCTAAAACTGAGATTCTTTTTTTTCCAACTCATAATGCTGATCCTCCTCCTTTGCTTTCCCTGCAAGTTGATGGTACTTGCATTAGTCCATCCTTGCAAGCTTGTTGTCTTGATGTTATGTTTGATCCTGGCCTCACCGTTGTGCCACATATCCAGTATGTTGCTAAAACCTGTCGATTCCACCTTAAAAACACATCTGCGCCTTTCCTACGCAAGATGCTGCCAAGGAGCTTGTTCATGCTTTTGTAATCTCTCGCATTGATTACTGTAATTCTCTCATAGTTGGTCTCCCCAAGTCTGCCCTGCTACAATCGGTAATGAATGCTGCTGCCAGCCTGATCTTTCTCATCCGTCGCTCCTCACCCATACCTCGCCCCTCTGTCGATCCCTATACTGGCTTCCTGTATCCTATAGGTGTCAATTCAAAATACTAACCCTTACCTATAAAGCTCTAACCAAGTCTAGCCCCTGTTACATTTCTTCCCTGATTCATAGATATGCCCCTTCTCGGTCTCTCTGTGTCACGACACTCCTTAGTTGATTTGCCCTCGTGCAGTACTCACACTCACCACTGTTTCTGTTTGGCACTGTTCCTGATTTCTTTTCATTAAGCACTTCACCTGGTCCTCGTTTAGCACCTATTTAGTCTGGTTTCTCCCCTCACTCCTTGCCAGATCATTGCCTTTTGTTTCCTGTTTCCCTGGTCTCCTGTGTTCCTGGCTCCTGCTTACTGTGACTTGGTCCTGTGTCCTGTGTTCTCCTGGTCTTCATCCTGTGTCCTCCTGATCCTGCGTTACTGTGTTCTCCTGGTCCTTCGTTGCTGTGTCCTCCGATCCAGTGCTCTGGCTCCGTGGTCTCTGATTTACTACCAGCGATCCTGTCCCTGCAGCCTTACTGATTTATTCGTTCTTGTTGTCACTACATTAGTCTTGTGACTTTGGATCTGTGCCCTACCTGATACCTGTGGTAGCTGCACAATCCTACCCTAATACCTAAGGACTATTACAGTATTTGTTGCCTGCACGATTCATGCTTATTTTGATTTACAGTGTATATATTTTGTGGCCTTGTCTGTGTATGTATATATTTTGTTTTACTTTCTGCTTTGGTTCCTTGTAAATATATATTTCTTGATTTAACCTATTTCATTTGTGTCTTGGCATTTATTTCTTTGCTATAGTGGTTCCCACATTTAAAGGGACAGTGCTGCTCCAGGGCAGCACCCCTTCATGTCATTACACTCTGCTCTGCCGGTGACCTGCTCGCATCCTTACTGCTAACTTGCACTTGCAGGACTTCTCGCGGGCAGCTCCCTTCCTTTGGAGCAGCCTGCCTACCCCCCTTCCTTTGGAACAGCCTGCCTACACCCATCAGTCTTCAATTGTTAAAGAAGTCCCTCAAAACACATATGTTCAGAAATGCTTATGGACTCCCAGAGTAACTTGTCTATACTTATCAAAAATCTGTCTCTTGCTCTCTTAACCCCTTAAGGACTGGACTGTTTTTGCGATGTTGTACATTTGCGACCAGGAATATTTTTACACTTTTGTGGTGTTTGTGTTTGGCTGTAATTTTCCGCTTTCTCATTTACTGTTCCCATACAAATTATATATTGTTTTTTTTCAGGACAAAAGGGGCTTTCTTTACATACCATTATTTATATAATCTCATGTATTTTAATTTAAAAAAAATAAAAAAATCTGATGAAAAATTGAAAAAAATACATGTTTTTTTGACTTTTACTTGAAAAATCTTTTACTCATCTACAAAAGCGAATGAAAAAACTGCTAAATAGATTCAAAATTTTGTCCTGAGTTTAAAAATACCTAGTGTTTACGTGCTTTTTTGCTTTTTTTTGCATGTTATAGGGCTATAGGTACAAGTAGGATATTGCGGTTTCAAAACATACGTTTTTAAAATTTATCAATAGTGACATTGTAACACTATTATCTGTCATAAATCTCTGAATAACACCCCACATGTACATATTTTTTTTAAAGTAGACAACCCAGGGTATTCAATATGGGGTATGTCCAGTCTTTTTTAGTAGCCACTTAGTCGAAAACACTGGCCAAAGTAAGCATTCATATTTGTTTGTGTGTGAAAAAAGTAAAAAAACTAAATTGAACGCTAATTTTGGCCAGTGTTTGTGACCAAGTGGTTACTAAAAAAGACTGGACATACCCCATTTGCAATACCTTGGGTTGTCTTCTTTTGCAAATGGTATGCCATCATGGGGGTAATTCTCATTCCTGGGCTACCATACGCTCTCAAAGGCAACGTAACCAACCTGGCCATTTTCAATGTAAAAATATTTGACCCATATATTTGACCTTGTAACTTTCAAAAATGCTATAAAACCTGTACATGGGGGGTACTGTTTTACTCGGGAGACATCGCTGAACACAAATATTAGTGTTTAAAAACTGGAAAACGTATCACAACAATTATATCATCAGTAAAACTGCTGTTTGTGTGTGAAAAATGCAAAAAAAGTAACTTTCACTGACAATATCATCGCTGTGATATGTTTTACTGTTGTGAATCACTAATATTTGTGTTCAGCGAAGTCTCCCGAGTAAAACAGTACCCCCCATGTACAGGTTTTAGGGTGTCGTAGAACGTTACAGGGTAAAATACAGTGCTAGCAAATTAAATTCTCTGGAATTTCGGCCTGGGTTGGCAGGCAGGTCCCTCAAATTAAAATAAAAGAATGAGACAGCGCTTGGTTAACTTATAGGCAGCAACCTTAAAAGGGGATCCCTCAAACCCTTTGAAATAAGGTGAATAAAAAACAGTAAAAGGCTGCGCCACAATAAATAATAAAAAATATATGTAAAATAGTCCAATGGAAAGTCCAAAAAAGGGAGAAAATCCCAATATTTAGCCTTACAGATAGTCTTTGGTGGTAAGGTCTTCTACTGATATGGTGGATCCACTTGGTATGAAAGATAAAAAGAGAGAGGGACAACCAATGGTGCAGTATGTAAAATTCAAATGTGAATATAAAAGAATAATAGTATAAAACTCACATTTACCAGAGCTAATATCCAGGAAAACCATCATTCCTTTTGTTTCAGTGTTCCTGCAGGCAGCTGCTCAAGTCTTCTGTCCTTTCTTGCAGTATTATTTTTTATTGGTTTTATAAAAATCATTGGACAATATCCCTGGAAGTTTCCTGTACTTAAAGAAATCCTTGGGTGGGGATCAATCCACCCAAGCTATCATCATAGAGCAGTTGGCCTGCTCTTACCTTGTAAGTACATTCTTTTATTATTTTATCAACAATACTATACAGTGAGCACTATTAGTTGTCTCTTTTATTCCGAGAATTGGACACCAACGACGGAGAGGAACCCATTTATATCCCATAAGCGGGGATTTAAACCGCTGTAGGCGCCTTACTCCAGAGCTGGATATTAGCTCTGGTAAATGTGAGTTTTACACTATTATTCTTTTATATTCACATTTGAATTTTACATACTGCACCATTGGTTGTCCCTCTCTCTTTTTATCTTTCATACCAAGTGGATCCACCATATCAGTAGAAGACCTTACCACCAAAGACTATCTGTAAGGATAAATATTGGGATTTTCTCCCTTTTTTGGACTTTCCATTGGACTATTTTACATATATTTTTTATTATTTATTGTGGCGCAGCCTTTTACTGTTTTTTAGGTCCCTCAAATTGCAATCAATAAAATTACTGAATTATGTAAAAATATTACATAAATACGCATGTAGAATTTAAATATATATGCATATTTATATATTTGAAGTCTACGTGTATATTTATATAATTATTTATGTAATTTTGTATATGGACGTATGTATATTTCGTATTATTTTTATTTATTTATATATACATAGATATATACAAATTCATTCTAAGTGTATTTTGATATAAATATATATATATATTAATTTTAAAATACAGTTAGAATAAAATTTCATATAGCTATATAATTTTTTTTTAATTTTTTATTATTATTTAAAAAAAAATTTATTTAATTTAAATTACTTATTATTTATATTTTATAATAATATATATATATATACAATATATATAGTTATTATATATATTATATATATACGTGTGTAATTTAATTATAAGTGTATTTTTATATTAATGTAAGTACATATTATAAAAATACACTTAGTATGACATATATATATGATATATAGACATATATTATATAGATATAATATATGTCTATATATCATATATACACATATATAATTTTTTTTTTTAATTAACACTAACTTTATTTTTTTTTTCTGATTTTACACAAGCAGGGAGACTGCCTGTCAGCACAGACAGTCCCCCTGCAGGCAGACACATGGACACCTATTGTGACCATGTGATCGCTGTGTTAAGCGATCACATGGCCACAGGGGTCCTAATCTGCCATGGGGAGACTGTCTGGGCTGCAGGCAGTCTCCCCACAACCGGAGGAACACTGATCGCCGCCGGGGGAACAACGGCGATCAGGTAAGTACCCCCAGACCGTTAGGACGGTTCAGGACCGTCATCGGTCGGCAAGGCAAAAATGCCGATGACGGTCCTGAACCGTCCTCGGTCCTTAAGGGGTTAAAGAGCTATACTACTTTTCCACCTTGTTTGGTGGCTGTCACCCTTTCTGCCCTGTTGTGTATTTGTATCCCACCTTATCTAGACTGTAAGCTCGTTTGAGTAGGGTCTACCTCTACCTACTGTTCCTGTGTCACTGTGTAATTGTTTCATTTATTGTAAATTCTCCCCCTTTCATAATATTGTAAAGCACTGCGGCATTAGTTGGCATTATATAAATAATAAGAAGAAGAAGAAGAAGAAGATCTACAGTTAATTTAAATTATGCAAGCCATACATATTTACAAAATAAATACATAAATAAAATACAATATTAGCCATGTACATAAACCTTTGACACAGTAGCTAAAATAAAATATAAATTATACAATGTATTTATAATTGGTCCCATGGTTAATAATTACAGGGATGCATGAAAACAGTCTATAAGTATTTGCAGTGATTTAATATGTACAACAAATTCAAACTGGTTTGCCATTTTTAATTACTCTAAAGAATTAACTATATTTGCAAGATGTAACCATATGAAGTTATCTAGTTGATCATATAGTGGCTTGTGTTTACTTTCCACTATAGTCATTTTATTTTCACTTTGATCTCATCATGTAGCTATCTTATTAGATATAAGACGCCTTAAGAGTGACTGAAGGATAAATGAAAAATAAATTGCGAAATGCAGCCAAAAACTGCTGATTTGTAAATATTCTCCAACTCAGCAACAACACCGTTATCCTGTTTTAGCCTACATTTTATAAATACATTTTCAATTCACTGTATTTTCATGTTTATAAATCTCTTCATACTTGTAGTTCTCCTTTCAGGTTATTTATGTTTGGTGTTATCATTTATGCATGGTTATAAAAAGACAAGAAGATGATTAATTTTTTTTTCTAGGTGTTAAGAACTATATTTATTACTGTTAATATTATTGCTTTTATTTTTTTAAACATTTTCTACATTGCTTATATTATCCAAGCATATGTTTGTTTTTTTAAAATATACATTTATTCTAACAGCTGTGTGTTAATTTGACCAACGAAAAGATCCACCAGTATATCAATGAAGTGTTATTTCTGCAAGAGCAATCAGAATGTGCAGAAGAAGGAGTTTCCATGGAAACCATATATTGTCCTGGCAACCATACAACAGTGCTAGATTTTTTCTTCCAGGTACCTCTTGTATTTTTAGTATGGATTTGTGAATGTGTATTTTGTGTAAACCATCATATATATTTCCATTGAAGCAGTAAAATCCTAATAAAACAACACTTTTTGTAAATAAAAGAAAAGTGTCATATAATGTATAAAGCGTTAATATAATTTAAGTTATTTAAAATATTTATATCTGTTAATATTAGGGTATTTATTTGCATTTCTATGTGTTCTATAGATATAGATAGGGATCTCTATACCAATTATGCTGATTAAAAATTAGCTTTCAAATTTATAATTTACATAATAATACTCCGTGCTGCTGCCGAGATTGAAATGGCTTACTTACGTATGAATGTAGATCACAATAGAAAGTATTCTGAGGGACAGAATTAATATTTTCTATTTCAAGTAGCAATATAATAATTTTGTTATTTCGAAATTCTTACATTTAAATGCATATCAAGTAAGTATAGTATAACACAGTCATCCTTCAGAATACAATTGCAATATGTATAGAGCTATAATAACCAAACCCACATGTGCACAGACTAGGGGGTTTATTCACTAAACTTTATATTGCAGTCCTCTTGTTCTAAAAGATTGCAGTAAACCTGAGGCAAAAATACTAAATTAAAGGTACTGATAGCTCCTTGTGTCACACTTGTGTGTTTGTAGTAGATGGGAAATTGAATTTGGTATCTAAAAATATTTAACGTTTTGGCGACACAGCTGACCTGCATATTGTTTTGGTGTGCATGTGCACCAGGCTGACATGGGTGGGGATACTGTCCATGAAGCTGATTATGTCATAGACCACCCGATGACCATCTCCACCCACTCGATATCAGATCAGCTAAATTTGTCACATCGGCACTTTGCCATTTAAGTGGTATCAGTATTATTAATAAACATTATTATGTTACCCTATTATGCTTTGTTCATATACATATTTTAATCATAAATATTGTCTGGTTTTCAGAAACCTTTAGGATTTATGTCTATCCTCAGTGAGGAAAGCCAATCTATCCATTCAATGGAACATAGCCTGTCCAAGCGTCTTCAGTCACTTCTGGAAACATCAAATACAAACACTGTGTATATTGCTGCAAAAGATGGGAATGGCAACGTCACATCTAAGGAACAAGGTCCTGTCTTCACAGTTATGCACTATGCAGGGAGGGTAAGTTAATGTTGTGGAATAGGCAATCGGTTATACTCATTCCACTGCTTTATGGTATAATACTAATGAGGAGAAGGATGGATTTTATTACAAATTATAAAATCCTGTTGACATATGTGGGAAATTTATATTCAATTGCCATAGATATGCAGATGTACTATACTGTATAACAGATTGCAACCCTAAAAAGCATCTTTTTGGTCGCATGTTTGCCATTACAAGTCAAGAGTTGTTACATAAGAGGTCATGCTCTTGACGATTTCCACAATTTTTAGCATTGCAGCTTGTAAATAAAATTGTTTTTATTGGGATGCTTAACTTGTGTGTTACACAACATACTAAAAACTTTAATGCTGAAATTATTTTTATTCTGATGCAAGTAAAAACAAGAAACCATTTCCACCAGCCCCAGTTGCCCTCAAAGCAATACCTGCCAGTACTACCAGTGGCTGAAACTACACCTGTTTTGGTGGACTGCCATCTCATTTATTATTGCTATGTGGGATGTTTAACATTAACGGCATTTTTTTAGCTCAACATATTTAGAATTCTATCATGGACACTTGTTGATATCTCCTTGGTATTCCTTGGTTGATGAATTTGTTGGTTTGTTTTGGATATTCTCTCTAGTTGGTTGCACCCGCGTACATTTAGGGGTTTCATAGCAACAGGACTGATAAGTTATGCAATACAAATTACTGTTTTATTTAAGGTTTAATTAACTTTTATATCAAAATAAAACTATTTAGCACCTTCAAGGTGTTACGTATACTGTATAAATAAAATCAGTTTTAATATAAAACTGTCAACAAAATATATTATTTTATTTGTCATCTTTTCTTTTATCTATCTGTGTATTTTCAAAGACAAACACAACTTAATCAAATCAAATTTAATATATACATTGTGCTAGCAGACCTGTTAGCAAATGTCTATTTCTCTAGAATCAGAGGTTTAAACAGGTCCTGTCCTGCTCAAGTTAGTCAGTTCAGTCTGTGTTGATCAGCATAGAAATAAAAATGCTGTGCTCTGCATGTCTGTTATCAGGGAAAAACTCCTCTGGGCACCCCTCTTGATTTAATTCATCCTCAGAGAATGCAATGCCTGCAGGGAGAAATAGGGAGGAGGGGCAGGCTCTTGCGAAAGCCGCATTAGTAGCGTTTAAAAAACAGCTGGAATTATTTATTGCAGCAGATTTGGACAGACAATCTGAAATTTGAGAACAAAGAAAGAAGACTTAAATGTTATTTACATACCACAAATCCAACATAAAGTACTTGGTACTTTTAACCTGTTATGGGGAGTATTTCTGTGCATTCCAAACAGGTGTATGCAGTTGAGTTGTATCTTCAACAAATGTAACACCAGCTGAAAAAATGATTGCTGCTCTTAGCAGTAGACAGGGTTAATGGAAATAAAATAAAATATGAGCTTTAAATAGTATATAGGCGAGAAACACTTGAAGGGACACTATACCCAGTGTCCCTGTCCTCCTTAGTCCCTCTTAATCCTGCAATGTAAAACATGGCAGTTTTTAGAAACTGCAAAGCTTAGATGGCAGTACTAATAGTGCCTAAGATGGCCTCTAGTAGCTGTCTACAAGATATCCACTAGAGGTGCTTCCTGGAGTTCTATGAAGTTTGAGGACATCCAGAGTCAGAAAAAATCCAATAGAAAAATATTGAGGCAATGCTTTCATATGGGGTCAACCTAATGTATGTGCGGCGCCCACTATTAGAGCACATGTATACTTATCAACTTACACCTTCCTGAGCATTTGAAGTTTAAGTGATCTAGATCTTTAATATTGCTTACCTCCATAAAGGTTACTTTGCTTTGTTCAGCTTGTTGCACATTCATTTTGCAATATCAACACGCTCATTTAGTTCCGTGAAACACTAGTTTCAATGTGAATGCACAATAATACTTTACATATACACATACTTTAAAAACCACAGACCTTTTTAAATAAAGATACATGTTTATTCCCTAAAACTTTATTTTTGTGTGACTGCTTACCTATAATTGTAGGCTGCAACTAAAACTGTGTAAATGTCCAATGGGGGTGAATAGTTATTTACACTATATATCTTGTGCCCAGATGTCTGAGAGGGTTTTGTAAAAGAATAAGATGTACAATCACAGCTCTGATGATTATATATTGGGGCTGTTGCCATTCAGGTATTTCTTCTCGTGTCAATTATTTTGTATAACTGTGAAGAGTATTATTTTGTTGCACGTGTTAACTCTGAAGACAATACATGGGGGAAACTACTCTCAGCCAATGACTGTCCCTCTGTGCACA
The DNA here is from genome assembly GCA_933207985.1 of Pelobates cultripes. Lineage (NCBI taxonomy): Eukaryota > Metazoa > Chordata > Amphibia > Anura > Pelobatidae > Pelobates > Pelobates cultripes. The sequence continues at coordinate 277,529,089 of OW240912.1, forward strand.
GAAACTTGCACATACTTCACATTAGCCACTAGAGAACAAGAGTTACGGGCTGTAAAATGCAGGAGGTGTAATTACATCTTTGGCAGAAAAGGGGTCAGATGTCGTATGTACAGTGTTTCATATTGGAAGGTTTGCACAAGCAGACTCAGGGCACCATTACCACTTAAATTTACTTAAGTGGCCATGATGCTTGGAGTAACCATTTAATGCCAGAGTAACTATGACCTCCTTAATAGTGCCTTTAATGTGGCCATGTTTATTAAAGGAATTATAGACAAATTCTATAACACATACAAACATTTACAAACATTTACTGACATTAACTTAAGATATTGCAATCTTCAGGTCCTTATTGTTTGCATCCAAATCCCATTACCATATAACAATATACCAAGCCTCCACATGACATAACAGAACTTTAAAGGAACACTATAGCCCCCTAATTTAAAAAAAATATATATTTATTGTGAAGACGTGGTATGGATGGTTATAGCTGTTAACCTCACTATGTGCCTATGGGGAGGTCAGAAAGATGTGGAAAGTAGAACAGGAAGACAGAAAGATATATAGAGAAATAAAGGGTACAAATTGACGAGCTATGAATTGTTGGAAATTAGGCAATTAAAGGGTTCTAGATGTAAACTGTGAGACCAAAGTTCAACTGGATTATTATTTGTTGTCTCTAGTTCTTATAACTCTCATTTACTTATTAAGTGCCTCCTTAGGAATTCATTTTTTTGCGTCTAATTCTCCTGGTCTGTATGAGGAGAGCTGGATAAAGTAAGTGAAGAGATCTCAGTTTTCCTTTGGTTACAGCTCAGCATTCTGTAAATAACAAATTTGCAAACAGAGATTTAACATGATTTAAACAGATAACCAAACAACAGGCCCACGATAAAAAAATTACTATTATGAATAGATAAATGGATTTCACTGAGCAACCATTCAGTTTAAACAGTCAAATTTGGAAAACAGGAGATAATGTGGCTCTGGTCAGTGCTTAGAGACTCAGACCATTATGTAATTCCTTGGCATGGGTATTTCTTTTATTTTTTTATCAAAGACGTATATTTCTTTAACCACAGAATTCTTCACTTCAATGTGTGTAACTTTCTCAACATTTAACTCTATGTTTTTTTTTAGTTAATGTCTGAAACCAGATCATTTATCATTTCTAGTAAATGTTTTCCTGGAGTTAAGGCATGGATTGTTGACCATTTGATTGAGAATCTGTAGAAATGCAAACCTACATAGCACAGACCTTTTCTTAAGTTGTCTTGTGATTGGTTAATTATTTACGTAAAGCTTTAGTCAAATTCCTCAAACTTATAGGCGTTTCATTTATGTAGCCTGTATGTCAAATAATGACCTGGAAAATGCTAATTTCAAATTGTTGGGGGTTCCAATAAACTGGGAGTCAGTAAATGTTTAAAGTAGAATGTAATAATGAATAAATCTGATAAACTGGACTATGATTGCTTTGTGATTTTTTTTTATTTTTATTTATATGTCATGTCTATACCTTTAATGTTATCATTTAATATTTTTTTTAAGAAGTCGTGAACTCCTACTGTTGCAAATAAGGCAAGCAATGAATAACTGTTTTCTGAATGTGTTAAAAAGTAACAACTGCAATAAAAATACTTATTGGATGCTGTCTCCTATGAGGATATATAATATACCTAGGTCCACCAAGACTATTCATTCAATATAGATATTTGACATCTGTATTTATATATAACTATTTGGCTGTGCAGCTAGAGATGCCATAAATAAAGTGACATTATAGATTAAGTAACTTCAAGCTAATTATATCAGACTAATGCTTAGCTACAACGAACTTTGCATCTACCTAGTACTTATGTAAGCTGCTACTTATTTCCCACTTGTGACAATCACAAGGTAAATTCCAATCCTGTAACCTTACCTTGCTCCCTGTAATTGTGTTTGCCTCCAGGTAAATCAAAATTGCTTAAGTTATTTTAAACATTTCTTTGAATAAATTTAAGATGTTTAGCAACATGCATCTCACTCCCATGTCACATTCTTTTATAATTAAATCAACGGCATGGTTCTTCAACTAGTAGATTCTTTAACTAGTGAATCAAATGTGGTATCGTCATATTACAATGCAGTGTGGTCAATTAACAAAAATATATATAAATTGCAGTAAAGTTTGAAACTAAATTGTATTTATAAAAAAGTAAACTCAAATTGTAATATTGTGTCCTGTACTGGAGACCTTACCTCTGTAAAATACTCAGATAAGAAATAGGCCAATTATATCATTTTGGTTACATGAAATAGTAATCATTTAGGAATCGATTTCTGAGCTATTTTGTCTCACTTTGGCGCTAACTCTACTCTTGTTTGCTCCGATTTGGGGATAACTCTTCAATATGTTGGGTTTTTAATTGCCCTAATTTGCACATGAAATTCAGACAACAGTGAATAACTTCAGACTTCAGTGTTTCGAAATTTCCCACAAACCTTATTCTCTCATTCCAAGTGCTAGCTTTGTGGATTTGAGTAAAAATAATTAATTAACAATTATAGTATTATAAAATTTGTTTTACGTTTATTTTTTTTCTCAGCTTATAGGAATTGTTATAGCACTCCAATATGTTTTCCATGCTATGTTAGGGTTAGGAAGATATTCTAGCTTATATCTCCAGGTAAATAATAATATTAAATACTAGTATATAGGATAGTATTTCAGAAATGTGAATTCATTCTTATAATAAAACCATAAACTGTGTGTGTGGTCTACAAAATTTACTCATTCTGATATTTTTTCAATGTTTTAATTAATACATGACTTTTGTTGGGAAGCAAACTGGTTTAAGCTTAAAGGTTTTACAGATCATTACAAATAAACTGTAAATTTTGAAAGAGATGGCGTGCTGACCCAAAAACTCAGTATTTTATGTGGTACTCTAGACCGATCATAGGAACGGTAAATCTCAGCAGCTAAGGGGTTAAATGGCACTTCCCTTCTAGTGTGGCTCATGTCAAATACTTGTTAAATACCATAAAGAAATTGCTTTGTATCATTTTTGTTTTCTTTCAGTATTAAACAACCTCTAATGATGATCTTAATATCTACTGTCATATTGTTTTTATTTCTTCTATGTTATGAAATAGGAACATCATTATTTTTGCAGTTGTTTTTAGTTGCTGACAGAGGATCCTCCGTTTTACACAATTTAGCTAATCAGATCACTTTCTTGGACATAACTGCATACACGTGACACATATTTTCTATTCCTTTACAAGTTTATTTAGCATTAAAGCTTTTTGTATAAATGTTATTACATAAAAACTGAGAGTGCAACACAAAAGCAAGTTAATATATTTGGCTCTATAGCAAATCTAATCAAGATTTGAATTGAAATTGCCTTAACTCTATATGTGTCAGTGGGGTAAGCTATGTTTCCTCAGGCTCTCTAAACACCACTTTATCTAGCATGATTCAATTGTATATGGAACTACACATAGCATCTTGGAAGAGCTTTGTTGAAGATGTAATTATTTAAACTGTTGTTTCACAACTTACCTGGGGTCCACTGGGTCCTCTTCCATGAGAGCCAGAAGCTCTCTACAATGTGTCTTGAACATCACTACTACAAGTGGGCATGTGACTTAGTTCAGTAGGTCAAAGGGTTAAAAATCACTGTGCACTAGACTCAACATAATGATTTTTAAAATCCCTATCAAAACCACCTTCACAACAAAAGCTGCCATCATCAAGGCAATTTATAAATAAGTCCTTTGGTTACCCCAAATCAGATTTGAAAACCCACAAAACACAATTTAGCTATATATATATATATATATATATATATATATATATATATATATACAGAGAGAGAGAGAGAGAGAGAGAGAGAGAGAGAGAGAGAGACATTTATTATGAACAAAAATAGTCACAGTGAATACATAAAAAATGATAAATAACTAATTACGCCCACAAACGATGAAAATAAAAAGGAGAACATTGACAGAAAATCTTAGATACTCACTTTTCTAGTACATTAATTCTATCTTTTGTTCCCAGGGTGCACCGACAAGGAAAATGGCTAGTCATTCAAAATTAGGTTTTCCCCCCAAACAAGTACACTAGTTATGTGTATATCATCAGACTTATGCCTATTGTATTCAACTCTACTTCCAAACTAAGTCCAAAAGAGGGGTAGGATGGAGGAGTAAGAGTGACAGTAGAGATTCTAGGTTGATGACACCTTCTATTTCACACTAAAGACCCCTATCTCTTGTTGTACACGTGGCACACGTGAAGTTGTCATAATTCCTCTATTCTAGAGAAACCTCTAGTGAAGACTTGTCTATGACTTATAGTTGCTAACGTGACCAATTCCTCCAAACAGTTATATACACTGATCATTTTTGGACTTCTTTTGTAGGGAATACCCTCAACATTCTGAATATACAGTCATGTGAAAAAGAAAGTACACCCTTTTTGAATTCTTTGGTTTTAACTATCAGGACATAATAATGATTATCATTCTAGAGTCAAATGTGAGGCCATCTGTCCGACAGGTAAAGCTTAGCCGATATTGGGTCATGCAACAACAATGATTCTAAGCACACCAGCAAATTTACAATAAAATTGTTGAAAAAGAAATATATCAATGTGTTGCAATGGCCCAGTCAAAATCCAGACCTGAAATGCTGTGGCCGGACCATAGAGCTGTGCATGAACAAATGAACTGAAGCAATATTGCAAAGAAGAGTGGGTCAAAATTCCTCCACAACGATGTGAGAAATGGATCAAGTTATACAGAATGTGATTACTTCAAATTATTGTTGCTAAAGGTAGTTCTACAAGCTATTGAATCACAGGATGTACTCAGTTTGTCATGTGTTGTTCATCTGTGGTTGTATTTACCTCATTTGAAGGTCTACTCAGGAACAGATGATTGTTATTATGTCCTGATATGTAAAACTATAGAATTTTGTTCTATAGAATTTTGCTATAAAATTTTGCTCTTAGCCAATTATCTTGCCTTGCACTGTAGGATGTGGTTCAGAAGAGCTTACTGAAGCTCTGTATAGGAGCTTCTATCTCTCAGTGGAGGAGTCTACCTTCTCCTGGTGGACTCTGGTATATTTTCAAACCAATAACAAAACATTGGGAACACTCAGTAGTTGTTGTTATTATAGTTGTTATGTTATAGTTGTTCCTATAAGTGTCTCATTAAACATACTCAATTGATAAAACACTTATTGAAAGATATTGCTACATAATTATACATTTGTAAATAAAATTAATGGATCACATAGCTACCATGGAGTGTTTCTCCAGTATTCTATTCCATAATATCAATCTATAAGAATTATTTTTTCTTTCACCTAAGTCTAGCATTATCAAATCATTGTTACAAGGGTCTGTATAAAGTGACCAGCGCCAGAACAAGTTAAATGCAGCCTGCCAAAGCTCTGTGTCCTGGACCTGATAAAACAGATCTACCGGAGCCTGAAACTTGCCTTTTGGCTCTGAGAGGGGTCCTCCGAGTATCCTACAACATGGGGGGGGGGGGGAAACAAAGAAACACAGAACAGATCCTGGCTCCGGATCCAGGGATATTTGCGTTTTCATGCACTCGACCCCGAGGGTATGAGCCTTTTTTCAAGATGGCGCCGGATGAGGCCTACTCCTCCCAGTCGTCAGACGATGACAGATTACCTGCTTCCTCATCTAGACCCTCCAAGGTACAAGCTGTGCCCCAGCAGCTAACATAGCTAGGAGACACAGCTCCTTCCACAAAAGCAGACATAAAGGCGCTGATACTAAATATTAGGAGATGTTTGACGCCTACATGGCGCTTGTCTGAGAGGAAATTGCTACGCTTAATGGTCGCATGGTGTCTTTGGAGGAGACCCTCAAGAGCTCCAGAGTGGCGCAAATGCCCACGGACGCAGCCATGGGATCTTTACAAAAACAGTGTGCCACCCTGACGGCCCAGCTAGTCGGTATGGAAGGCAAAGCCAAGGCAAGAAACATGCATATCAGGGCAGTACCCAAGACGGTCTTCAACGTGGAACTGCCAGATCACTGCAGGAGGCTCATAGCCATTTTATTAATACCGAAGTAAGCGAAGCCGCTAGGAATTGATTCCTGCTTTTGTCTCCCCAGAGCTACCAAGGCACCCCAAGATGCACCACGGGATGTGCTAATTAAGTTTGTCCGGGACTCAGACAGGGGGGTCCTTATGGGAGCCGCAAGAGGCTCTCCCATGGTTACTTTTGAAGGAACAAGCCTTATATTGAACAGGGACTTCTCAAGACACACCCTTACATGGTGCAGAGCTTTTCAACAAGTAACCCAGTAGCTTCAGGAGAACTCTATCCTTTATAAATGGGGCCCTCACCGTTTGATGGCAGAACATGCCGGCAAGACGCACCTCCCATCACATCTCTCCGAGGCTCCAACTTTCCTCCAGTCATTGGGTCTCCCGGCGACAGTAGCACCAAGGGATGCCAGTCCACCCTGGAATATTGCAGAAATAAATCCCTTTGTGTCCAGAGGAACAGCGTAAAAGAACGGCAGACTCTCCAACCTGAGATGTGTAGCTGCATCTCCTTGTACCAATTTATACTGTTTCATACTGTTCTAACTACAGTACACAGTTTTGGGTTTCATATAACTGTTCATTTCATAGCTTTATGTTTATAGGCTACAATTTATAATCTGGCTCCGTATGCAGACTGCCAACTACACCGCTAAGCAATATTCCCGCCCCCCCTTACCTTGAACGTGCTAAGCTCCACGCTCCTCATTCTAAGTTCCTTGCCACATGCTTGGCTATTTACCTGGAGTTCCTTACCTATTACAAGAAAACTGCCAAAGGCCCTAGTTAACTAAAGGCCATTATGTCCAAGTTCTCCCAACCAACCCGTGCATTAACCTATGTACAGCATACTAACCCACCATTACTCAGTAGGGCACATAACGCAAACTACCCGCACCCTCCTGAGTAGACATGAGGGGGCTCAGCTTGACTTAATAAATTAAAATGGGTGGAAACATTGTCTATGCTGTTATGCATGCTAAACATAGGTTTTTTTTTATACCTTATGCTTATTGTTCCCTTATGCACAAGATGTAAAGTGATTTATACGCATACCCACAAAAATAAAGAATGTAAAATAAAAAATAAAAAAAAAGTAAATTAAATATATATCTTTAAAGCTATGGTACTATTTTATGATGTGAGAAAGAATACTTACCACTAGAAATTATTTTTTGTTAATCTTTATTTCTTTGAAATTGTAATTTAAAAAAACCCTACAAACTACAAATATATTTTTATCTTCAACAGTTTTTTTTTATTTCTTTTTTCAGGTAACATATGACATTTCTGGAGCAATTGAAAAAAATAAGGATTTGCTACCACAGAACCTTCTATTTGTTATGAAAAGTAAGCTGTTTATTATTCATTATTATTAATACTGTCATTTCACGTAATATTTGTTTTTGGTATTGTTATCTTAAAACCGTGATCTATTAACTATTGGTTTCAAATTATTCATTAAATAAAGAGTTACATTACATGTAATCCAAAGAGAGTGTCCCTCTTTGCAGCATATATTTTAAGAGAAATAGATAATGCACACACTAGGGTGCCTCCAAACAGGGAAGGCCAATACTCAAGTAAAGTCAACCTTCAAAATACAGAATGTCTGGGCACATCTGTGGTTTCCTCATAAGGCAGTCTTTATTATAGGAGCACAGAAAACAGACAATGTTTCGGCACTCTTGGCTTGACTTGGCAAAGGCACAAAAGAGTGCAGAAGCGTTGTCTGTTAACATGAAAACACTTATCCTTTAGGGGTTTGAAATGATCCTTTGAAGGGTGCACCCAGAACTCAATCTTAGGAGGGCTTCTAAAACATAATTTAATTTCCCTTTCACACAGTGGGATTTACTGATTACACTCCGACTTGTAGGCAAGCATAGCACAGCTACAGCCATAGATTGGCTCTTTCATCCTTTATGTTGCCATTTGGATTTTAATTCATGGATTTAATACTATTTGGACATTGGGAATAACTGAGGGTGTGTGGATGTAGGTGTCTATGTGTGTGGAGTGTTGGTATGTACATGTGTTAATATAGGGTGTAGTAATATAAAGGGTTATCTTATGTGTATGCAGGTGTGCGTTTATGCATTTTCCTTCCTAAGCCTTTCTCCATATTAGTGCTATTCTCCACATCTATCCCTTTTGTATACATCTCACATTATTGCTTTATCTCTCTTACTTGTGTCCATCTCCTCTTTTCAAACTGTCTCCCTCTGCTCATACTCTCACTTCCCCCCTTTTGCCCTCTATCCATACGTTCACTTACACTACTTGTGTCCCTCTGCATACCCCCATTCCTCCACTTTTGAATTTCTGTCCATAATCCTTTTTCACACTTGTGTCCCCCTGACTATATTGCTTTTTTTGTATGTGTTTTTGTCCATAGTCCTTCTGTGTCTCTTTCCTGATCCCCCTTTATCTTGCAGAGGTTCTGTGTCCATAACACCAGATAGACAATCTCTATGTTGCAGCTATTGGCTGTCATAATTGTTTATGGAAGCCATTAATTGCTATTTAGTGCTTATTTTGCAGCTGGTTTCTAGTCTTGATATTCAGTACAGGCTACTACTAACCGGAAAACATAATACAAGGAACTGGTCTGATTAAAAACGGCTATAAACAGCTAAATCCCTCTACATCCATATAAAAAAAAAAGAAAAATTGTTCCAACCGTGTCGCAAGGCTTCCTACTACTTGCCTGACACTATTGGCACCACAAGGTAAAGTGCACAGGCCCAGGTGTGTGTTACTGTGGCTTAGAAGTAAGCTGCTGATATGTGACTGGTTAGTATCTAAGGCAGCCTTTTATATTGATCGGCTACAAAAAAATTTCAACAAGGTGGTAAACTTGGTGGTATTATGTAGCCGCTCCAAGCAACATGTTGTTAATAGTGCGAGCTTATGGCAGGTATCTATTTGTAAGGTTGTTAACAATACATAAGAAAAATATACCAGCTCATAACATATAAAATGGTCCCCTAGTGAATGCGTGAAAAAGTGAAGGAAATATACAATAATACAATAATTTTACTGGTAGGTATATTTTAACAGTGAGAGACAGAATAACAAAACAAAAAAAAAATCCAGAAAAACGCACGTCAGAAAAGTTATAAATTGATTTGCATGTCAATGAGTGAAATAAGTATTTGATCCCCTATCAATCAGCAAGATTTCTGGCTCCCAGGTGTCTTTTATACAGGTAACACACTACGCCGTGAAGGACTGAAATCCTGCAGTGCCCGCAAGGTCCCCCTGCTCAAGAAAGAACATGTACAGGCCCGTCTGAAGTTTGCCATTGAACATCTGAATGATTCCGAGGAGAACTGGGTGAAAGTGTTGTGGTCTGATGAGACCAAAATGAAGCTCTTTAGCATCAACTCAACTCGCTGTGTTTGGAGGAGGAGGAATGCTGCCTATGACCCCAAGAACACCATCACTACCATCAAACATGGAGGTGGAAACATTATGCTTTGGAAGTGTTTTTCTGCTAAGGGAACAGGGCAACTGCACCACATCGAAGGGACAATGGATGGGACCATGCAAACCTCCTTCCCTCAGCCAGGGCATTGAAAATGGGTCGTGGATGGGTATTCCAGCATGACAATGACCCAAAACACACAGCCGAGGCAACAAAGGAGTGGCTTAAGAAGAAGCACATTTAGGTACTGGAGTGGCCTAACCAGTCTCCAGACCTTAATCCCATAGAAAATCTGTGGAGGGAGCTGAAGGTTCAAGTTGACAGACGTTAGCCTTGAAACCTTAATGACTTGGAGAGGATCTGCAAAGAGGAGTGGGACAAAATTCCTCCTGAAATATGTGCAAACCTGGTGGCCAACTACAAGCAACGTCTGATATCTGTGATTGCCAACAAGGGTTTTGCCACCAGGTACCAAGCCGAAGGGGTGAAATACTTATTTCACCCATTGACATGCAAATCAGTTTATAACTTTTTTTACATGCTTTTTTCTAGATTTTTTATTTTTATTTTGTTAGTCTGTCTCTCACTGTTAAAATACACATACCATTAAAATTATAGACTGATCATTTCTTTGTCAGTGGACAAACATTCGAAATCAGCAGGGGATCAAATACTTTTTTCCCCTTACTGTACTTAGTAATCAATAATCAGGTATATACTGATTCAACTGAACATTATTGAATACCTAAAATAAAACAAAAAGCAACACCATAGTGTGGAGACATAGTGTGAACTGTAAAACATGTAGAAAGGGAATTGGTTTAATATTCCACTCAAATGACCAAGCGCCATGCCAGGCTCTGTAAGAAAGGCTTAAGGGTGCCACTTATGGCTACATGATCCACTTCTAAATGACAGATTGCAGGTCCCCAGATGATTTCCCAGAAATAATGTATTTATTAATACAAACTTAATGTAAAAACAAATGAAAACAGTAAAAAAAAATAATTAGATCTTTTGGCACTAAATAGGATGGCAGTGGGAATTACATTGTTCAGAGTAAAAAAAAAAGGCTCCATTCACCACCAGTAAGTAACAAGAAGCAGCAAACGCGTTTCGTCTATGGAACCTTCTTCCAGTGCAAATAAGCTTCTTCCTAATGTGAAGTTTATATTTCCATTTGGACAACAAATGACTAGTGTATACCATTTCCAGCATCCTATCGCTGTCCGTGTAGTAATTTCCAGCTCTTTCCAATGACATCCCATCCTTCACAATGGCGTGTAATGCATGCCTGTAATGTGTGGTACTGCATCCAGTGGCAAAATGCAGGGATTCTTGTTGAGATGCCGTCTATAAATCCTTACACATGCACGGACCCCCACGTGACATGGCGTCTGACCACATGACTACAAAGCATCCTGGTTTTGAAATGTCCATATTAAGTAAGGGCAAAAAAATAATGTCCATCTTATAAAAATGCGAAATACATACAAATAGCCGATAAAAAAATATGCCACTTTAAAAAAAAAAAAATATAGAGAAAGAAGAACATTTATATTATTACCATTCATCATTGTTATGAGCTGGCATATTTTTCTCATGTATTATATAGTTTGAGTGTTGGGGAAGCACTTTCAAAACCAGTTTGTCATTTGTTTGTGCCCCAATATTTGTTTTGTAAAACCACACATAATTATTTATTTGATTGTCCAAGATTGTTAACAAGTCCACAGTCTGTAGCTGACCAAAGGTTTGGTAAAGGAACAAAGGCTAAAACATTGCATTTCCTTTTGCCAATGAAGCAAAGATAATTTGCTAAATAAATGCCAAATATGCTGTATACAATGCTCGCTATGGTCAGTTCCTCCCGGAACCCAGTTGTTTGAGTGGCACTCTCATCTTGGTGAAATCTAAAAGGATTTAAAAAAATATATTTTCACACAGTTTTGCACTTTGTATAAAGGTAATATAGCACATGAGTATTTAAGTATATGAGCATACTATATATATCACAAATTGTTAATTGTGCACCATATTTCCTGAAATAAATGCTGAATGTTTTTGTAACAAAAGTCTGGCAAAATTATATGTTTTTTAAGAGTTATTTTTTTGTGAGTAAACTTGCAATAACTACTGTATTGTTTGAAATTAAGAATTGTATGATTATAATGGTGTAAAATAATGACTGATTTAAATGTTTGCTTTATTTATATGATTTCCTTACTATGCATTTATAAAATGTAGTGAACATTCTTCCTTTACAGCAAGTGAGAACTTAGTAGTCAGTCAGATTTTCCAATCTAAACTGACTCAGACAGGATCCCTTATTCCTCCATACCCTCCACAAGGACTCAGAGGACCAAAAACAGCCTTACTTTTTAAAAAGACATCATCCACTTCGAATGATGATACCAAAAAAGTTTTGGAACTCAGTAAGGTAAGAAACAGAAAATGTAAAATAATAAGTAACATGGGAAATTTATTATATATAATACTTTATATATTATAGAATGTGTGTGCGCAAATGGCCCAATAAAAATCTATGATAACCAAGGCGAGTATTAAAAACAAAAAAAAGGCAAGGAATTAGAAATGAAGTGGCACAGGTAGATTTTCCACGTTCATGTCCCCATCATGACTGCTACCAATACCACCACTAGCTCTTATACCACCATTATCAGCATATTCATTAGTATTAATGAGTAAATCAGCCAAGTGCTAGTGTACAGACTAGTGTTGCAACAACTTGCAATCTTCAGCGGATGTAATGCAAAGGGTTAGGGGTGCTATACACCAATGAAGCAAAGTTTGCAAAGGACATAATCTGCTGCAATGAAGTGAGTAGAGGGAGAGTGGAGGGTCATTCTACTACTACCAGGATGATGCACTATCTGAAAAAAAACACAAAACTGTATTACTGGGGGAAGAAGCAGAACAAGAAAGTACTAGGGCTGGCAGAAGGTTCACTGGTGCTGCATCTAATTTTCTGCAGTTGTCACCATATACCACCAGTGGTAGCTCCTCCACTATTACTAAGACCAGCTTTAGGCAGAGCAGACTAGATGGTGAGAATCGTGCCAGTAGTCAACAGCGGCAGGTTAAACAATTGGAAAACTCACCATCTGCTGAATAAAAAAAGAAACACAAACAAGCAAAAAGATTTCTCTTGGCTAGCTGCTATTTTGATCGTTATACAAATAGGAATGTGCAAACAAATTGTAACAGATTACCTTTATTCATAACAGTCATACTACACTGTGAAAGTTATAGTAAAATATAGTTAATTTGCATATAAATCTGTTTTGTTACATATAAAGTAATCCTTTCTGTTTAGATAGACATGCAGATTATACATATTCTCATATAAATCTGTACTTACTTAATTATTTATTACTTATTAGTGATGCTATTTGGGAATTTTTACAATAGTCTCTCCATTTTTTAAAATTCTTTATTTTTATTCGTGCATGAATAAACAGTCGGGTCTGTCAAGCCACAATAGCAATGCAAGACCGTATGTCAACAAGTGGTAACATGGCATAATAAGTTCTGTGCACAATGTTGAATTAAAATTAAAAGTGAGAGTGACATGAAAACAATGACATACAAGGTATATGACAGTCGAGTGTTATTTCAAGCTGGTGTGTCTAAGTTGTAGGCATTTTAACTGCTTAGGTAAAGGGATGTTCTCTTATGAACACGTCGAGATAGTTAGTAACATGCTTTCAACATTGCATGAGAAGTTAAGAAAATAAGTGGTGTGCAAGCTTAAGTGAATCGGTTTCATAACAAATATGGCCCACTAGCTTAGATAAGGATGTCTGAATCTGGGGTACCAGGTTACTATGTTGCAGGTTAAGAGAATATGCTAGTAAAATTATTATTAAATGCAAGTTGTAAATGTCTCTGTGAGGTCAAGTTATGTGGCAAAGATAAGTAAGGCACCCCTACGGGAAATAAAACAGCTTGAAGCACATTAAAACAATGTGGCTCAATAGGAGCCTAGTGGGGGCTTCCTTTTTTCCCAAGTCTGCATTTTACTTGTGCATAGAGTGACAGGTTTTAATAACGCCACAACAGCGGGAGCAATGTCAATACGTCCGTAGTGAATTATAACATGGCAGATTAGACAGCACATTTTTATATTTAGTGAGGGTAGCGGTCCAGCAGTGTGTACATGGATTCTAATTTTACAAGTTTACGTCTGTAAGCTATAAACAGAGGCATGTAGGGAACATGAAGCGTAGTGCCCAATATAGTTATAGACCAACCCTCGTAGGATGAGCTGTCCCGTCGTGAGGTACCTATGTTGTTTTCCAATTGACACATGTAGCTGAGTCTAATGGGATTGGAGGATTTGGGTTGTGGCACCTTAGTCATGTTCCTTCTAGAGTTTTGGTGGTCTGCTTGCTAGAGTAGCTGATGGGGTTCTGGCCCAGGTGTGATGTGGGCGTCTTAGTTCCTTCAATTCTCAGGGCGGTTTGGGGGGAGAGGAGGGTGAGCGCGTCTCGGTGTCAGACGGTCCCATAGGGGTAAGTGTGTGTAGTGGCTGAAAGAAGTGGGTGGGCCTCTGAGGTCATGTGTATAGTAGCGTCAGGAGCAAGTGGAAATAGCTATGTGGAAGCGGTCATTACATGTTGCAGACAAATAGAATTTAAAAATGCAAAAATATAAAAACAAGAAAACTTTAAACTGTATTGCCTATGGGGGCAATTCTCAATGCATAGACATAAACCTTATACAGTCTAGGTCTCATTTAGGTGAGAGTGTCCCGTTCCCCTCCGGGAATGAAAGGAGGTATGTTGTCGACGTCCCAGGTTCTTTGGGGTAGTGTCACCGGGTCTGGCGTAGGCAGGCCTAGGGCTTGTAAGAATTGCGGGCCCTCGGTGGGGTTGGTAATTTTGAAGGTTTTTCCCTCTTTGGTGCACAGCAGTGCTCTTGAATTAGTCCATCTATAGGGAATGCCAGCGGTTTGCAGGGGCTGCGTAATGGTGCGCATTGATTTCCGCTGCAGGAGCGTGGTTTTACTGAGATCCTGATAGAATGTGAGTGAGTGAGTCTAGAATTGGAACGGGGTATTCCCCCGCAGAGCCTGCAGTAATCTTTGTTTATCCGCAAAGGATCGGCAACAATTGGTGCTCGCAAGGGTGGTGCGATACGGTATAGTCCATCATAGGCGAACTGTTTAGCATGCTTAGTTGGGAGGATGGCTGCGGTGACTCGTCTGATGAGGTGAGATAGTTCTTCTGCTGGTACGGTATCCTCCACTCCTCTTATCTTGATGTTGTTTTGTCTGCTTTTATCTTCCATAGCATCCATTCTGGCTGCTATTTGTGAGTGGGAGGTTTGTAGCTGCTTTATAGCTTCCCCTTGGGTGGCCATATTTTGTTTGATGTCAGCAGAGTCCTCCTCGGATACTCAAAGTCGTTCTGTTATTGCTTGCATCTCTGCTTTAATCAGGTTGAGTTCTGCAAAGAACATGTCCTGGAAATGTGCCAGGAGATCGTGAATGTCCCTTTTTGTCACAGGTGGTTCACTTTCAGGCATAGCCTGAGCTCCCTTCTCGGGTGCCTTGTCCGCCACTGGCTCAGTTGTAGTCTCCCTCTGAGGGGATGATGGCTCCCGCGTGCGGGCGTCGAGGCCAGCATCTGGCCGATGTTGTGGTTTGAGGCGGCCGGAGCTGGTTTTTGGGATTTGCGGCCCATCGGTGGATCTGGTGTGCCCCAGGGTATGCCGGCTGCTTGTGGGTCTGTGTCCCAGTAGTCTTTGTCCCAGGGGGCGATACGCGGCTGCCGCGGGAATCCCGCCAGGTAGGCCCGAGGCCCCTTGCGCCGGATTTTTGTACCCGACGGGCACAAAAAAGGCATCCACCGGTCGGGTATGCGGACCCCAGTATAAGGGTCACTATTTCGGCTCTGGGTGTGTGGTGGTGCGCCAGTTATAAGTGATTTTCCAGGCGATGAGCGAGGAGCTGGGTGAAATGGCGTCTGCTCCTGAACGCAGTTAGCTCCACCCCCAATAATCTCTCTGTTTTAATTGCATTTCTGTAAGTGTATTCTTTATTTATCATATTATCCTTGATAAAACAGAAAAGTTCCCAAAATGTTCTGTTTGTGAATATTCTAAATTAGACTGATTACAAGATATAGTGTATGACAAAATAGAAACATGTATAACTGTATCTAACTAAATCTCAAAGGAAACGGTTGCAGAGATTATTTTTGTTGTTTTTTTTATTTTTTTAAACAGTTATTAAAAAAGAAAGGTTCATCTTCATTTCTTCAGAAGTTAGAACGAGGCGGCCCAACCACTGTGACTGTACAACTCAGGGTTTGTAATTTTCCTCTTTAAGAATATGTGATTTTATTTTAACTTTTTTTTTTAAATTAAATTCAGGTAATGAAATTTGACCAAAGTTAAAACATGATTACTACTTATTTGATTTATTCTTAAATATTTTATTTTTATTATTTACAGAGAGCCACAGCGCTTTACAATATTACAAAGAGGGAAATGTAACAATAAATTAGACAATTACAAAGTTTTACAATAGGTTGATGAGGACCCTGCCCATACAAGCTTGCAATCTATGTTTACTTTACTGGCTATCATGTTGATTAGTTAGATATTATTAAGATACAACTAATAATTGTAGTCCAGTTCTGTTCATATCAGGCACGTTATAAACTTGCATAGTCAATAGTAGTTAAATATACTTTTAGTCTGCAGTTTTCATTTTGTTTCTAATTCTGTTAAAAAAGAATAGCTGTCAGTTTGATTCATATTCAATGCTTTCCTTTCTTACATTTTTCTTACTACAGAAAACTCTTGCTGAACTTACAGGAAAGATTCAGAACAGTACTACACATCTGATGCATTGCATCAAACCTAACAGTTCTAAGCTTGCAGAAACCTTTGATAATTTCTATGTATCTGCACAACTACAATATATTGGAGTACTGGAGATGGTCAAAACTATACGGCATGGCTACCCTATACGTCTCACTTTTCCTGACTTCTTGGCAAGGTAGATTTTATTTAAAGGATTTCTGTTTTATTGTATCTTATATATTATATAAAGCATATTCACTAATATTAAATTAGTTCAAAACTATTAAGTCAAGCTCAGTTTTCTCCCATAGCTCCTTGATCCACACTTAGTATGGAATTCTATGTACAATTTACAGTGGAAATTATATTATTTAAAGGGTTAATCCAAGCACCATCACCACTTCTGCTTTTAGAAGTGGACATGGTGGTAGTAGTATGTTTGTGCAGATTTCTGGCAGTTATCCATTCTACCATCAGCAGTTTGCCATGGCTTTTTGGGGTATTCGAACACCTTGGTTATATGGAATGCTGAGACCTCCGCCACCATTGCCTCCACCACCACCGCAGCCACCAATCATTATTGGTAATATTCAGCTTCAGGACAGTGGGATTAGTAGCATGTCCATTATGTCAGACTCCCCACCAAGAAGCCTGTAACGGATCACCTGGCACCCCAACTGGTTACTTCCACCAACAGATGCTTCCTAGCTGACGCAGAGGACGATAAGCACCGCACCAGACTCTACAAGACTTAGCTGGAATCTCGCCGTCTTCCTCCCACCCTGGACCAACCTCTGATATCCAGGACTGTGTGGGAAAGACCTCTCCTATTCCAGAGAGTGTAGCAGGGACAGCTCTTAGAAAAGCCAGTGATTTGAACCCAGGGGAGTATAAGGAGTATAGCAATCCCCAGTGTGAATATAGCAGTTCCCCTCCAATCACGAGACAAGGCTATGTGTTGAGGGTTAAACAGGAACTCAATTTGAATGGAGGTACACTTGCCTGTTATGCTTCCCAACAAAGGTGACACCCACGTGGACCTTGTTGGGCACAGGGACACAAAGTATACAAACCAATAAAAACAAACAATGTGACAATGAATGACACTCCCACATACAGTACACAATCCCTCCCCTCTGCCTGTGATATAATTAAGGCAGACAATGCATTAACTTAATTATCCCCAGGCAGAAAAAACACAAATTGTTACAAAGTCCAATAAGTACCCCATAACACAACATAGCCCCATAAATGTTACATCCCCTGATAGCCCTGATGTGGGGATGTAACATTTATGTAAATTTTACATCCAAAAACCACCCAGATCAAATTAGGGGTTCAGAAATTTTATGGAAGTCAGTGGAAGTTTTCCCCAGGCGCAGGCATGGTCCCATGCCTACAACAGTTCCATAGAATTGCGGCTAAGTGCCGCTGGAGGACCAACCGGGAACCACAAGGTTTTCATGCCGAAAATAGTTCCAGGGCATTCACTGCCAAGTCCCACTGAAGTCTATTCGTGGTTTTGGTCCATGCGAACAAGATGGCCACCACCACGTGTTCGTAAGTCGAATGGCAGCCACTTCGAATGTTCAGGAGTTTGAAGTGCCACTTCGAAAGTTCGAACTGTGAACATAAAAATCCAAAAAGCCACGAACAGTGATTTAAACTAAGTTTTATCACAGGGGCCATAGTCACAGGATAAAAGGCTGGCAAGTAGTCCCCTCCAAACCCCAGTGGTGAAGTGGCTTTCACCACAGAACCAAACTGTTTTTCCCATTCTTCTCATGCTTCAACTACTTGTACTGCTGTTTCCAATAGCACTGCAGCTCCTTCTACCACAGATAGTTAAATCAAGAGGAGCACATAAGGGTCTACTTTGTGGTATTCATCATTCAGCAGAGTACCAATTAGTGTTCTCAATATCTGGTGTTGGTGTTGGTGGTGATGGTGATGATGATGAATATAGTGGTTTTGCCCTGCTTGGCTACACCTACTACTACTACTTCCGCAGATGATGTTGGTAATAGCAGATAGGGAAGTGTTTTTGCCACATTGTGATTTTTTTTTTTATCATAGACACATTTTTGATTGTGCTTATGTGGCATTGCTTGTAGGTCATCCTCAACAATATGCACAGTGTGTGGCTGCAGTTTACTAAACTAATGAACCCTGCCTACATTGAGTGTGGCAGTAGTAGTGTTGCTGGCAGGATACAGTATTGTTAAAGATGAAGAATCCATTTGCAAAGTCTTTTTTTTCTTTAACTGTGTGCTGTGTACTATTTGCTGTGCGCAGTGTAGTCAAACACAATAACTTTACAGTAGTAGTAAATACAACATGCAAACATAAGGCACGGTAAAACCACTACACTGACATACATTTTAAAAAAAGGGAGAGCAACAGCACCTCCTCCACTTGTACCACCATTAGGGAGAGCAGATGGGATGTTGAGGATATTGCCAGTAGTTGACAATGTCAGATTGGATAGGGACATTTGACCTCCTCATCATTCCAGAGAAGCGTCCACCTGCCCACTCTTTTTGTTGGATTTTATTCCAAGGCCCTGTCAAAAACAAGAATCATCCATCTGATGGCCCAGATATATAGATTGCTACTATTTGTCAACATAATTTTCTTTGTTTGACGGCACTCTGGTGGCAGCCCATGGTGCCTGGGTATGGTGGTGGCAGTGAAGAAGCTATGTCCAGCCTTTCTGGAAACCATACTTGAGTGTTGCAGGAGGGCATTTCCGCTGTAGTTTGAGACGTAAACAACTATTGAGGCATGAAAAAGAGAAAAGAGGGCTTCCCACACTGTTTCCTTTAGATATGGTGGAACATTTTGGGGAACAGCAGAAGGCAATCCATAGTCTATCCTTCCACCACTCCATTTGTACCACTGGGACAATAGTAGGGCACGTAGTGTCAGTGCTTTTAAAGAATGTGACAGAAATGTTGAGGCACACTAATGTCACTGACTTTTTCCTTTCCTTTTTTTTTCTTTTTCAATTTAAAATGACTCCTTCTACCAGTTTTCATTAATATAAGATAGCAATAGGCAAACATTACAATCAACCATTAGAAAACAAAGGACTTGATTCTATTTAGGATGTGACAGAAACTTTTAGTGATAGTAATGCCACTTTGGGAGAGGCCAACTCCTTATTCACCGAGTCTTGCAGTGCCCGCTACCGCTGCAGATGCAGTTGGGAAAAGCTGATAGGGCACTGATGCTACAGACTGGATTTATTATATTTAGGGTGGAAGGGGTAAGTGGGTAGTCAGTTGTCTGCTGGCTTTTTTTTTTTTCATTTTGGGATAAATCCCTAATTTTGAACTTGAAATGACTCCTGCTTCCCATTTTCAGTAATACACGATAAGAGTCACAGAAGAGAAATTACAAAATGACAAGTCTAATCACATTACAATAGGAATAACAAAAGATCATTCATTATAATTGGCACACAGTGTAATAACAATACGCTAGAGCACTGTAAAATAATGGAAGTCTATATTCCATAGTTGCATGATGAAATCTTATGTACCTTCAGTGCCACTAAAGCAAATGATACAATGAAACAAGAAATGGAGAGAAAAAAAAGAAATAAATAAATAAAAACATACTCAACAATGTTTCCAAATTACATATTTAGTAAAAACCATTCTGGGTCCACCTCCAGAACATCTCATTAGGTGCACGTTTCTTGTTCGAGATGGCGTGTGGAGACAGAGAGGCACTGCAACTGTAGTTTTTTGCTGAAAGTGGCTGGCTGTACAGCCCACGACCAAGAGGAAGTCCTATTGGTATAGTAATGTGTATGGAAAATTGTCCATACACATTACTATGTGGTTCGCTATGACAGGGTGCAAGTTAGGAACCAATGTATTATGTGGGGGGCGGTGGTGGAAAAAAATAATGAAGTGCGATGGTTGTCATTCTGAGAAGTTATCAAGAGAAAGCAGATGGAGTACAATGAGGGGTAAAAGTAGTAGTGGGGAAAGGAGAGAGAGAGTGAAAGGGGAAGAGGAAAAAAAGGGGAGGGGGAGGGATGTTTGGATCCAACCCTGCCTCTGTTGTGGTAAAGAGCTTATGTGGGAGTCGAATTATCAAGGAGCCATGGTTTCCAGGTTTTGTAAAAGTGCGTGTAGGTGTCATGAATTACAGCTGAGAGTTTGTCCATTCTCACTATTTTCTTTAATTCAGATATAATCTCATTTTGGCAATTCAGAATTTGCATGTGCCTGTTATTGTGTAGCCAATAGGCCATGCAATATTGTAGCATGTAGCACAGTTATAGTCACAATTTGTCCTGTTTGTTTGGCCAAAACTGCCTTCCCAAATTTTGATACCGAAATTTGCCTGAGCTGAACACCTACATAAACTAAAATCTGCTTTCCCAAAAGTGCTTTGGAAGAACCAATTTTTTTCGCCAACTAGCCAATTTAGTCCAATACTTATGTTTTAAAGGTTTCCCTTCCCTAGATGATCATTTTACAATGAAAACTGCTTGAAACCACACCTGTTCTGTTTGCTCAGAAAACAAATTTTAGTTCTAAGGTTCTTCAGATTAGAATTTTTTTTAACACCTTGCTAAATTAATCTTTTAAATATTAAAAAATAACTGACATGAATTACTAATAAAATCTAGTATTTAAAGGGACACTGTAGGCACTCAGACCACTTCAGCTAATTGAAGTGGTCTGGGTGCAGTGTCCCTTTTGCTCTAAGCGCTGCAATGTTAAACATTCAGAGAAACTGCAATGTTTACTTTGCAGCTGTAAGTCTTCCTCTAGTGGCTGTCTACCAGACAGCAACTAGATGGCTTCCCGAATCGAAATGGACCTTTGGTGTGGTATCTGACGCTGGACGTTCTCACGCTCTGCATGAGGATATCCAACATCAGAGTTTTCCCCATAGGAAAGCATTGATTCAATGCTTTACTATGGGGAGGTCTAATGTGCGTGTGGCATTTGCCATGCAAGCACATTAGCACCCGCTCATCGTGGGCCGTCGGAGGGGGCGAAGCGTTGGCCTAGCACAGTGGTACAGCTGCGAGGGACAAACTAAAATGGATAGCTTTGCAAAGTGGAAACTGTTTTATAAAACGTTTTGCACGTATTATGGTTTCATATGGTTTAGATTAATCA
Source organism: Pelobates cultripes (assembly GCA_933207985.1). Classification (NCBI taxonomy): domain Eukaryota; kingdom Metazoa; phylum Chordata; class Amphibia; order Anura; family Pelobatidae; genus Pelobates; species Pelobates cultripes. The sequence goes on from OW240912.1 coordinate 277,550,589, forward strand.
TGACAGGTGCTCTATTCCTAGAAATACTGTTGGGTTCTAATGTCAGTTAAGACATGAGAAGGATATTTAAGGTGACATATGTTGGAAATCAATCATGAAATTATCACCATCTAAGTGCATTTAGAGTTCTGGGCTCTGATACGTGCTATGTGTTTACTAACCTCAGATCTGAAGCCAAGTTCAAAATGATAACAGCCAGATAACTAAATCTGAGAGCCTAACTGATATTTAGGAAATGCAGCCCAACTTTAACTCTTTAAACTGCAAATATATTCCACTAGTTTTCATGCCCATTAAAACTGTTTACAGTTATATTATATAGTAATACAGCAAAACATTTTAGGGTACATTTTAGGGTATATCAGCAACAGTGACATTTATACACTGATCAGCCATAATATTAAAAGCACTGACAGGTGAAGTGAATATAATTGATTATACAGTTAAAATGGCACTTGTCAAGGGGTACAATATATTTGGCAGCAACCATTAGTTCGTAAATTTCATATGTTGAAAGCAGGAAAATGGGCAAGCAAAAAGATCTGAGTGACTTTGACAAATCTGAATAGTGATGGCTAGATGGATAAAGGTCCTCTACTGCGGCACGCTCCAATTGGCCGTACTACTGGAAGCTGTGTGCTCTTCTCCTGCTTGTCACTAGAGCCCATGACTTTCATGTAGAGGTTTGTTCGTGATTTGTTTGCTCGCCAAGGACATGCAGTTCTCCCACAATTACAGTGTAATTTGTAACACCAGAAAAGAAGAACACGCTTAGCTATTACCTGTAATACATAGCACACTGGGAGTAATGGCTTAAGAATTGGATTACAACAAACATTAATGGTATCAACATGTTTTCCATTGATCATATGTCAGTAGTCACAATGGTATACAAACTAGAGTATCTCACAAACTAAGATGTTAGAAAACAAAGCTGCAAAGTGTAATCTGTAAAAGCAGTGTGAATAAATTTGAACGTGGACTGGCTGTTATGATAGCTATGTCACATTCCTCAGCTTTTAATACTTTTTGGAGTTCCACTATTTTTTGCTTTTTGGTGATGAAAAAAGTCCAAGGAGTGCATTTCTGCTTTTTTGCTTTTATGTGGAAAGTACTAGGAAGCAATCACATGTACTGTATTTTAAAAACATTGCACAGCACAAAAAAAGCAAAACAACATCAGCGTAAAGGGACACTCCACACCTCTAGATCACTGCAGATTTCTTAAATGCTTTATGTGTGAAGAGTTTGTCCACTTTTTTCACTTTACAAAGAGTGCAGATTTCAATAAACTTTGTCACGTTTATGAATTTACCTGGTTACACCCCCTGACTTTCAAGCAGACAATAGCTCCTGTTACTTCCTGGTCTGGTTAGCTTAGTGGAGCTAAACTCAAGTGGCAGCAATTGCCCAGAATACCTACCTTGCAAAGACTTCTAATTGAGTTTCATTGGGAAGTCTGTGATTGGACAGCCACAGAAAGTCTGGGCGTGGTTAGAAGGGGAAGGTTTGTAAAGGCAGCAGACAATAGAAATGCATGATGTTTTTAGATATAACCCCAATGATAACATGCATGCATGTTTTCATTAGGAATATATATTTGCTTAAGAGTGATTTTAATTTATTTTGTATTTGGGCAGTGGAGTCAATGTAACTTAAATACAGTTTTTTTCCAAGCCCAACACATACTTATCTTTTGTGTGATATTTGTAATACAGTCGAAATTGGACTAAAAGCTATTATTCAATGTAATAGTGGTATTTCTGAGTTCTGGAACTGTACAAAGGTATTATGGGGTGTCATACTTAGCAATTGGTGAACACACGTGTATTTTAATTTCACAGTAGTTTTATGTATGCACGCTTGAGATATCGGTACATTTATTTTTTCGGAGATTTGCGGTTGCCATGTACAGATTAAATATCATAAATTAACAGACCTGAGCTTTTTTAAACACTATATAACACAGTATGCTTAGAGGGCTTGGCAGTTTCTCATTTAACGAAAATTTAGGAAAAAACTGAAATAAATCAAACAAAATTGAGAATGTTTGTGTTATTCTTTGAATTGGACAAATACTTTGCTTTACTAATGTTATTACAGTAATTATTCTTCTTGTGTTTATTTTGGAAAAATGCACGCCTGTTCTATGTGAATCACAACACTATTTAGCATTTATGTTCTATAATGTTTCATTCTCTTAGGTAATGGGTTTATTTATTGTATTTAGTTTTGAAATGCTTCTTAGAATACATTTCTGAATACAAAATAAATAAATCTCACAGTAGTTTATTATGCTATAAACTTCTGACCATAAGTATGGTTTGAATATTTCCACAAGCGAAGGTCAGAAGGAATCTTTTTCACAAGACCTTGTTCAGAGCCAACTCATTAATCCATCAGACGATATAGTCAGAAGTTTCCCTTGCTTTTGAGAAATTATGGCAGGAATGCTTAGTTTTAGTGCCAGCTATATAAGTTCATTTAAGGCCAGGAGACATTAACAGCATGTTACCAGTGTTAAATGATTTTAGTTAAGGTGTTAACATATGTACTAGACACCAGTGGTGCTTAAAGTGATATAACCCATATTAGCGATTAAGTATTGTCTAGAATTAGCATGACTTTAAATATTGGTTTTATAAGTTAAGTGTTAGAAATTCAAGCATAAATAAACGCAATATAGAATAAAATGATATTTGATGCAGCTTGTGTGGTAAAAGGAACTGTAAAAAAATCATGCCTAACTTGAAGATGCATGAAGTATCTTTAAATTATCACAATATGCACTGTTATTGCAGTAGACCACTGAACCCATGAATTATAGCAAATCTGTTGAGATTTCATTTTGTAAATAAAGTTTGGTTCAGTGAACAGACAAAGGGAAATGACCATTTAACTAGAGAAAAATTAACTCCTTAGTGACATAGTCTACATTTGCATGTTTGGCACTTAATAATCTTGGAAAATTTGCAATGTGCTTGTGCAATAATGACTTTCTTCTTTCACATTTAATGCACTCATACATGTCATAAATAGTTTTCAAAGCATATAAGCCTTAATTTAAAATAGTTGGATAAGCTTTTCAAGTGATTTGATATTTTTGGATAATCATTTAAAATGATCTATCTATCTATCTAGTAGATAAAGGCAAAGTGAATAACCTTCATAAAATAGCTACAATGGCACCCGTCAGCAATATATTAGGCAGCAAGTGAACAATCAGTTCTTGAATTTCATGTGTTGGAAGCAAGAAATGTGGGCAAGCAAAAAAATATGAGTGACTTTGACAAGGGCTTTATAGTGATGGCTAAATGACTGGGTCAGAGCAGCTCCAAAATGGCAAGTCTTGTGGGATGTTGGTTAGTACCTACCAAAAGTGGTGAAAGGAAAGACATACTGTTAACCGGCATAAGGTACGTGGGCGCCCAAGGCTCAGTGATGCATGTGGGGAGCGAAGGCAAGTCCATCTGGTCCAATCACACAAAAGAACAAATGTAGCTCAAATCGCTGAAAAACGTAATGCAGGTTATTATAGAAAGGTATCAGAAAACACAGTGCATAGCAGTTTGCTGCATATGGGTCTGTGTAACTGCTGACTAGTCAGAGTGCCAATGATGACCCCTGTCCACCCACAAAAGTGGGGACACGAGCATCAAAACTGGACCATGGAGCAATGGAACTAGACATGTATCACTTACCTAGAGATTTTTATAGACCACATACAACCCTTCATGGCCATGGTGTTCCCTGATGGCAGTGGGCTTCTTTGGTAGCGTAATGCAGCATACCATATTGTAAAAATTATCCAGTAATGGTTTAAGGTACATGACAAAGAGTTCAAGGTCTTGCCTTAGCCTCCAAATTCCCCAGATTTTAATCAGATTGAGCATCTGTGAGATGTGCTGGAACAACAAATCCAATTCCTTGAGGCCCAACCTCGCAACTTGCAGGACTCTAAGGATCTCCTGCTAATTACCGTATATACCTGAGTATAAGACGAGTTTTTCAGCACATTTTTTATACTGAAAAACCCCCACTCATCTTATACTTGAGTCAATGTCTGTATTATGGCAACTTACATTGCCATAGTTACATAGTTACATAGTTACATAGCTGAAAAGAGACTTGCGTCCATCAAGTTCAGCCTTCCTCACATTTGTTTTTTGCTGTTGATCCAAAAGAAGGCAAAAAAACCCAGTTTGAAGCACAATTTTGCAACAAGCTAGGAAAAAAATTCCTTCTTGACCCAAGAATGGCAGTCAGATTTATCCTTGGATCAAGCAGTTATTACCCTACATTGAAAGATTATATCCTTGAATATTCTGTTCTTGCAAGTATGCATCTAGTAGCCGTTTGAACATCTGTATGGACTCTGATAAAACCACTTCCTCAGGCAGAGAATTCCACATCCTGATTGTTCTTACAGTAAAAAAACCTTTCCTTTGCCTTAGGCGAAATCTTCTTTCTTCCAGTCTAAACGCATGGCCTCGTGTCCTATGTAAAGTCCGGTTTGTGAATAGATTTCCACACAATGGTTTGTATTGGCCCCGAATATATTTGTATAATGTTATCATATCCCCTCTCAGGCGACGTTTTTCTAAACTAAATAGGTTTAAATTTGTTAACCTTTCTTCATAGCCGATATGTTCCATTCCTTTTATTAATTTTGTAGCCCGCCTCTGCACTTTTTCTAGTGCCATAATATCCTTCTTTAGAACAGGTGCCCAAAATTGCACAGCATATTCAATATGGGGTCTTACCAGTGATTTATAAAGAGGCAAAATGATATTCTTGTCCCGAGAATGAATGCCCTTTTTCATGCATGACAATACCTTACTGGCCTTGGCCACTGCTGATTGACATTGCACATTGTTGCATAGTTTGTTGTCTATAACAATTCCCAAGTCCTTTTCATGTGTTGTTATCCCTAATTCGCTTCCATTAAGGGTATACGTTGCTTGTGTATTCTTTACGCCGAAGTGCATAACTTTGCATTTTTCAACATTAAATTTCATCTGCCATTTGAGTGCCCAGTCTCCCAGTCTATCTAAATCCCTCTGCAGCAAAGTAATATCTTGCTCACATTGTATTGTTTTACAAAGTTTTGTGTCATCTGCAAACACTGAAACATGACTTTCAATGCGGTCTTCAAGATCATTTATAAACATGTTAAATAGAAGGGGTCCCAGAACAGACCCCTGAGGGACACCACTTGCCACCTCTGTCCAGCTTGAAAATTTACCATTAATGACAACTCTTTGTACTCTGTTTTTAAGCCAATGTTCTACCCAAGAACAAGCATTTTCATCTAGACCGATTTCCTTGAGTTTGAACACTAATCTATTGTGTGGAACTGTATCAAATGCCTTGGCAAAATCCAAAAAGATCACATCCACGGCAACACCCTGATCTATACTTCTACTTACTTCTTCGTAGAACGCAATCAAGTTAGTTTGACATGACCTGTGCTTCATAAAACCATGCTGATTTTTGCTGATAACCATGTTCTTCTCAAGGAATTCTTGAATATTATCCCTTAATAAACTTTCAAATATTTTACCAGCCACAGAAGTTAAGCTCACAGGTCTATAATTTCCAGGCAAGGATTTTGAACCCTTTTTGAATATAGGAACCACATCTGCCTTCCTCCAATCCTCCGGAACACTTCCTGAAAGAAATACAGACCAGGACCACCGGGCTCATTAGAAGCCCGGCGGTCCTGTTGGGGGCTGGCAGCAAGCTATCACTTACCTTTCCTGCAGGTCCTGCCAGCTCCCTTCTCCTCCGTGCCATTAAGCTTCCTTCTCCTCCATGCCATTCAGCTCCACTGTAAGTCTCGTGAGAGTTGCTGCGTCTAAGCGTTGCCACGGGTTACCGTGGCAACGCTCCGCGCGGCACTCAGACCGCAAGACTTACAGTGGAGCTGAACGACACGGAGGAGAAGGGAGCTGAACGGAGATGCTGTGAAGGTAAGTAACAGCTTGCTCCCAGCCCCCCTCCTGCACAGCCCATCCACTGGACCACCAGGGAATAATATAACGCCCTCCCCCCACCAGGGAACAATATAGCCATGTATCAAGCAGTGAGGGGGGATGAAAAAATAAGAAATACAAATTTAAATAATATTTAAATAAAAAAATATTAATAATATTAAAAAAATAATAATAACAAAATGTAATATCAAAATAATAATAATAAAAATGCCCACCCCCCCACCAAGGCTACACACTCTGCATCACATACACAAACACACTCTGCATCACATACACACACACACACACACTGCATTCATACACACACACACTGCATTATATATACACACACACTGCATTCATACACACACACACTCTGCATTATATACACACACACTGATTCCTTATATACACACTGCATTCATACACACACACATACACACACACACACACACTGCATTATATACGCACACTGCATTCATACACACACATACTGCATTCATACACACACATACTGCATTCATATACACACACTGCATTATATACACACACACTGCATTCATACACACACACACTGCATTCATACACAAACACACTGCATTATATAAACACACACTGCATTATATACACACATACACTGCACTCATACACATACACACACACACTGCATTATATAAACACACACTGCATTCATACACACACTGCATTCATTATATATGCATTATATACACACACACTGCTTTCATTATATACACACACTACACAAACACACACACTCTGCATTCATTATATACACACACTGTAAATAAATATTTACTGTAAATAAATTTACCAGTAGCTACTGCATTTCCCACCCTAGTCTTATACTCGAGTCAATAAGTTTTCCCAGTTTTTTGAGGTAAAATTAGGGGCCTCGACTTATATTCGGGTCGTCTTATACTCGAGTATATACGGTACTTGATGCCAGATACCACAGGACACATTCTGAGATATTGTAGAGTCCATGCTTGCTTTGATGTATCAGAGCTGTTATGGCAGCATAAGGATGACCTACAAAATATAAGACAGGTGGTTTTAATGTTGTGGCTGATCAGTGTATTTCTGGCATTGATTTCACAAGCTAGTGCTAAATATTGGAGTCTAAATTATTCCAGCAGTCCTTTAGAGCAAGCATGTCAAACTCGCAGTTCACGAGCCACATGTGGCCCACAATGAATATCTTTGCATCCCAGCCAGCCACGAGTTTGACATGCAGAGAAGGCATCTGCTATCCCCACATTGCAGGTGCCTACTCTGCTAAAATTTACCCGGCCAGGGGGAGAGGACACAGGGCGCAGCGAGGGAGCTCAGTCTTTTCTTCCTGTTCCCTCTCGCGCGCCCTCTGTAGTGATGCTGGCTGCAGGAATATGACATCATTCCAACCCAGCATCACTAAACTGCACGTGTTAAGTAGCAGTGAGGAGCAGGAAGGGAGATCTCCAGAGAGAAGATCCCCACTGGACCCCAGGGAAAGGCCCCACACTTGTTCCTAAAGGTAAGGAGCAATAAATAAAATGATTTGTGAGTGTGTGCAAGAAGTGAGTGTGTGTGTGTGTGTGTGTGTGTGTGTCTGTCAGTGAGTGTGTGTGTCTGTCAGTGAGTGTGTGTTGGTCAGTGTTACGATGGCCACAGCTGGACAGTGGAGGACCTGGAGGTGCATGGAGGCATGCAACGCAATGCCACGTGACATTCCAACATGATGTCAACGTGCTCCACCTTCACAGGGTTTCAAGGAGTAGTGGGAGGATCTGCTTTGGCACAAGGGCCGTACGGTGCCATTAGGGGTATACCAGAGGCTGGACTCTGGAGTCGTATACTGGCAGCAGCAATGTGAGTGGAGTCTGCTTTTTGGCTAATATTGTTTGTTTTTTGTTTTTTTTAAACATTGGCCTGGGTTTAGTAGAGTGGGGACTGAGATTTAGTATAGAGTGGGGGACTGAGATTTAGTAAAGAGGGGTGAACTGAGATTTAGTATAGAGGGGGGAACTGGGATTTAGTATAGACTGAGGACTAGGATTTCATATAGGGGGGCTAGGGTTTAGTAGAGGAGGGCACTTGGGTTTAGAAGAGGGGATGCTGTTTTTTTTATATTCTGTAATTTTCAAAATAAACCTATGTTTCTGTGAAAATTTAAGTTTGTTGTTTTTTTGCAGCCCACATAAACTTAAACCTTGGTTATTTGGCCCATGCTAGCATTTGAGTTTGACATGCTTGCTCTAGAGCGCCCATAGAGTTATATATCTATGAGCCTGAATGCCTGGGTTTAAAAACACAGTGCAGCCCACATTTGTTTTAGGCTAAACACACTTATTTTATCTTTGCTAAGTATCCCAATTGTTCTTCAACCAATCATTACATGATAATGCTTTCTTTCACATCACTTCCTTGCCCTGTCATGGTCTTAGTAGCCAGAGAGTGTGTTATAGTGTGTTTTTGTGGTTTAAATTGGCTCTGTTATTCGACTTTTCTTATCCCTTGAATCTATGACCTTGGCATTGTGCAGTCGTTTATTCTAAGGTCTGGTAATATATACTATATAGTTTTATTTGTTGCCTCTAGCTTGCGTGCTAGCATATCTGTGGAAATCACCAACTCTAGAAGAGTATTCACACATCTGCATATTTCCTGTTCCACATTTAATGACAGGTTTAACATGCTTTCATGTTAGCCTCTCGAGTTGTTGTTTCCTCACATGATATTGCAACTAAACATTTCAAATTTTGATTCAACACTAAACAGGACTCATTTCCAACCTTTCACTATAAAATTTGAAGAAAGTGGTTTAAATACTGTTACTTTTTCATGAAAACCTCACATTGCTTAAATCACTTTATATCTATAGCACATTGGTTATCCGATTTTATATAAATAGAAGTATTCTAATGTAATGTAGCTGTTTAGAAGAGATAAACAGTGTAATATACTATATACTTTATAAACCATTTTAGCAATACTTTAAACATATGTTAAAGTTTGACCATCATATTTTATTGCAGTAAAACTAATGCACATTCTTCTTTAACTTTAGGTATAAACACTTGACTGAAATTGTTACAAGAGAAAAACAGAAAACATCTCCTGAGGAGAAATGTCGCCATGTTCTTGAGCAATGCAAGCAACATGGATGGCAGGTTGGTGAAGATAAGTGTATATATATATATATATATATATATATATATATATATAGAGAGAGAGAGAGAGAGAGAGAGAGAGAGAGAGAGAGAGAGAGAGAGAGAGAGAGATGTCTGTCTTGACTAAAACATGTAGTGTAGTGGATTGAAAACCAAATTGCAAACTATTTGGAAAAAATCTCAAAACTAGCTATAGTGACAACCTAACTAATTGATATACAGTGACAGCATATACATCGGCAGTTACCAATTTACAGATGGGTTAGTGAGTACTATAGAAGCTGGTGGTCAAAGTGAGAACAGTGATAAGTAGAACTGCCTGTTTCGTGTGTGAATTATACCGCTATTGAAGCAGCCAACAATATGACAGACATAGACTTTATCAAAGAAGTGACGTCAAGATACTTATGGTTAACTTGAGATAAGTGAGCTGTTCACAAGGCTTGTAGGTAAACAAACCTCAGCAAAAGGAGGACATAGCGTCACTAGATTTCACACAAACCCCAAACCCAGAAGCAATAGTAGCTTAGCAACACTTGTGTGTTTTGTTTCTTTCCCAAGATTGATAAATCATACATCATGTACCACATTGAGATTGTTGGAACAAAAATTTAAGTACAGTATGAATTACTGTTTGTTATGTACGAAAGCTCTAAATATATGTATGTATAGTCTTGATATATTTATACAATTCTCAAGTCATATAATACAAATATTTTTAAATTTGCTTAAAAACTCTAATACGATTTGTCTGCCAAAAAAAAAAAAAATAGTATACTTGCTATACATATATTACAGATAGGAGCTCGAAGAGTGTTTTTGAAATACTGGCAAGCTGATCAGCTCAATGATATGTGCCTTCATCTTCAGAGGAAAATCATACTGTGTCAGAAAGGTAATATAAATGTACTAGATGGCATCATTGTAATGCATTATGATAACATCAAGGCTGAAAAAAATAAACTTTAGTTCAATCACCTAATTATTTAAAATACTTTTAGTGTAGATTATATCTTGTAAAGAAATTTAGAAAATTGCAATTGATTTATACATTTTCCAATGTTTATCACACTAGTCAAGAACATGTTGTTAATTTTATTTTAAAGACTGGTACAGTATACACCAATAAATAAAACAATAATACAATACACTGTCTACTAGCTTACAAGCTTTTAACAAAGTGTTTTATAATACTCAGATAATAAAATTCAGATGAGGTTATTCCAAGATTTATTCAAGCATAACAATTTAAATTTATAGTGTACTATAAAAATTAATTCTAGGCTAATTAAATACATTTGGCTGCAGTTTTGGTCACTGTACTAACAATTATTTCCTTTTTTTAATGCGTTGCTTTTCTTTTCATTTGCTTTCCAATTTCTCCATGAATAACAGTTGTAAGGAAATTCTTAGCTCGTCAACACTTGCAACAGAGAATGAATATTAAAAAGAATGAGATTACCTTTGTAAAAGACTTTCTTGAAACTGTGGAAAACATTGGGCAGCAAACCTACCATTCCTTGGTTATCCAGAATGCATCTGACATCGCTCGAGAGAAAGACAGATCGCAAAACGAATCAGAGCCTGCACATAAACTGGAATCAGTATATAAGAAAGATGATGTTTCCAAAAGGTAAATATAAAGAACTAATACAATAATGAAATAAAATATAAACGAATTAATAAAATGATGAACTATATACATTCCTATATAGGAAAACAGAGTAGGAAACAACGATAACTAAAGTTAGTCAAATTGAATAAACAGAACATTGTTGCACTAGGAACATAGAACATTTATATTATTAATATAATATATATTATACAATATATATAATATTGTTCAAAATGTTTTCAAGAGATTTCATCATTCAGTTTGGAATATAAAAGTCAAAGCAGAAAAAAAATATGTTTCATATAAAAGAACAGAAATATGCAAATCCATATATGCAAAACCAAATAAACTTTTTGTAACATTTTTTAATACATCGGAACACATGTTCTGGAGGAAAAGGGGTTATTGACAAGCCTTGTTAATCTTGGAGGTCATGGTGACTCTAAATAATTGTGCTGCTGTCTGTAGTGTAACTGAAAAGCGTAACTTTATTGCTGGCCCACATTGCCAGTCTCGGTTAGGTAGACCTTATTAATGGTACTTCTACCATTAGGATTTCTGCCATATAGTTGATTGTTTTTCCAACAAAGAAATTGTTATGCTGTATGCTGAATGGGTATGCCATTGCAGTTTCTTTGATTTGCAATAGAAACTGTTTCCCTTCAATCAGTGGCTATTTTAGGCCACGTAGCATTCTGATGTAAAAATACAGCACCACCAGAAAATAATGGGGACACCAATAGTTAATCATCCCCTGTTTATGCTGACATTTGTTTAAAATTTCAATTTATAATCTAATGTCTTAATCTGTAAATTGTTCATCTCAATCAGTGAGTTCTATGCCTTTATAATGTTGGTAGTTTTCCTTCTGAAAAGATTTGGTTCACCCGAGTTAATTGCAAATTCATTTTTTTAACTTATCTCAAATAATGCCATATTATATTAACTATTCCCCAAGTATTTTTTTTTTTTTTTTTTATTTGTTTGACAAAGATTTTACATTATTAAGTCTTAGATCTAAGGTAGATATATAGTGTTTTATTGAGACATGAGGCTGTCAGTTAGCAGGTTTACAAATCTGCATTCTTATTCCTTAAATTCCAATCAACAGTTTGCTAGTTAGTTACAAGTTTACATGAGCAGTACAATTTTGAATGTTGAATGGAATAACCAACTAAGTCCTTTACATTTATGGATAAGCTTTCCAACTGATTTAATATTATTGGATTCACTTTAAGATATTTTTTTTTCAAAATATTAAAATATCTAAAAATATCCTATATAAAAGTATATCAATATATTAAAATGTTAACATATTAAAATATTTTCAAGATATTAAATAATTTTAAAATTTTATCCAAAATTTTTTAATTATTTTAAAAGCCTATCCAAAAATGTAAACTCAAAGCCTATATTGGAGCATTTTGATTATATCCCACAATCTAAGTGTCAGGAGACATCATAGGGAGTGAATCTAAGATATAGGGGATGTGCTCTGTCAAACTCAACATGGCCCTGTACGAGAACTTTCAAAATAGGATCAGCACAGAGCAGACACCAAGACGTACACGCTAAGTTGATACAACAAGTTCACATAACCATGGAAATTGTGTTGGCTAAAATAGAAGACACAATAAGATGTCAGCACCTCTAAACTAAATGGTTCCCAGATAATTTGCCAGCACAAGTGGTACCTCATTTTATATGGCATTTGCTGTCTTGCTTGATACCTCCTTCTAAAGCTAAGAATGTGGCTGTTAACTGTTAGAGTTGCCAAGTCATTTAGTGCCCCTACTGTTGTCCCAAGAGATCTTTCACTCCACTTCCAGTTGTAGAAAGGTAGGCAGTAGCATAACTGCCTATCACATAACTTTGAAAAGCATGACATTTATTTTTCATGGATTTTCCACATTTTCACTAATAAATGGATACAGTTCCTAAAAAACATAATGTAACTATCGAGAGACAATGCTATTCTGTACCACTGGGGTCAAGGATGAACGTTATCTGTCAAACATGAACAGAAGTGTTTACAACTCATGGGCATGTCAGGGGCAAATATATGCACATGGTCACTAGATCTTTTGCTACCACTCACAGATTTGGGATGTGCCCAGATTTGGGATGTGTGTTCTAGCTTTTAAGGATATGTTTTACTAGTGTTTATTAGTATTAGTTTTAGTCTCTCTTCTTCAAGACAATTTGATTTCTATTTAATAGGATTAGTCAGACAATAACTTCCAATGGAGCTAAAGAATCTCCCCAACTTTTTTTTGGGGGGAGGAGTGGGAGTAGTATTGGAATAGATTCAAATTTTATAACCAACATGATATGCTATTTGCATGGTCCTTATACATTTTATATTTATTGTTGTTTATTGTTATACGTCTCATTGCTCAACTGTAGCTCCGTAGAATTATTGTACATCATATGTGGCGCAACATACATCCGTTCTGTATGAAATGTTGGCTCAGTGCTGTCCTTCTCAGTGGGGGGTGAAGCATGCTACAATGCACTGTATTAATCTGTTATGAAAAATTTGGGAGTTTGAACAAAGTAAACCAACTTCAAACTCACATATCAAATTATGCTAGTTTAGCCTCATCATGAGAAATTGATTTTCAGCATGTACACGCTTCAGTTGCAGATATTCTCTCTTTTAGAGAACCCTGATGATTGTGCTAACATAAAAGAGACCATACTCAATAAAACTAATAAATCAATAAAATCAGTTCCCAGATGGGATCAATTAATTTGGGTGTAGATTAAAAGGAATTTGATTTATTTGTACCAACTAAAGTTTTTTTTTTAGTCTAGTCCACTATATACATTTATGTATTTAGGACCAATATATTCTGCAATGCTGTCCAAAAGATATCTCTGTGGTAAAGTTTCAAACAAATATAAAAAATATTTTTTCACAAAAATAGGTATATCTTGGAAATGTTTTTGTCATAGAAGAATTCCATATTCAAGAAGATGTATTATAAATGATTATATATTGATATATTCTGACCACTAACTTTATCGCCATACAGCACAGATTATTATTATTTTATTTTTTGGGGATTGGATACAACCATTATTACTTATGTCACATTTTCAATATTGTCTCCAGGAATATGTTTTCTTTAAATAGCTGTAGGATTTCATTGAATCCTATAGAATCTGATACTGACTTTCAGTCTCTCAAAATTCTGTCAACTGAATCGGAAATTTGTTTTATTATTGTTGTTAGTGCCAAAGTAATTTGCAGGAGATGCAGAATTATAATCAACAGAGTATACTCATGTCAGTAGTTAATAATTTGAATGTATGTTGCAATCTGTTAGAAACTTTCAGATTAACTGCTAGATCGCGTAATCACTGTCTGAGAGATATCATAATTAGTGATGTTGCGAACCGTTCGCGAACTTCCCTCGAACGGCTCGCCACGGTTCGTCACGAACCATTCGCGGCGAGCTCCGGTCAGCTGACACATCCCGGCCAATCTCCAGCAGACCCTCCCTCCCAGACCCTCCAACCTCCTGGCCAGCATCCATGTTGAAGCTGCCTTCAACATGGATGCTGTCCAGGAGGTGGGAGGGTCTGGGAGGGAGGGTCTGCTGGAGATTGGCCGGGACGTGTCAGCTGACCGGAACTCACCCCAGACCCTCCCACCTCCTGGACAGCATCCATGTTGAAGGCAGCTTCAACGTGGATGCTGGCCAGGAGGTGGGAGGGTCTGGGAGGGAGGGTCTGCTGGAGATTGGCCGGGATGTGTCAGCTGACCGGAGCTCGCCACGAACGGTTCGTGGCGAACCGTGGCGAGCCGTTCGCGGGAAGTTCGCAAACGGTTCGCAACATCTCTAATCATAATATGTTAGCATCTTAACATACTCACAGTTAGAGCAATGTATCCTCACCTTCTTAAAATATATTGATTGATATATCTACTTATTTAATTGCATGTTATAATATATTTAAAAACAGCCATGACTACAGTCATTTAGGACTTGGATCTCGACCACATACACGCTAATGATGTTTAGCAGGAGTTTATTGGCTTACAATAAGCTTTTTATAGATTTAAATCAATTTAGTTCAGCTTGTTAAAGGTTTATCAGAAGTCGATAAATATTGCTTTGAATAATATTGATTTTTGAAAAAATATTGAAAACATTAGGGCATGATACTCTATAAATGGCCTTGAAAATATTGACAATAAATGCATTTTTTTTTACCTTTTTCCCGCTGGCAGCACTAACAGCTGGTAGGAAAATAGTTAAAAAAAATTGTGTAGGATATAATATGACCTCCACATTAATATAAGGGTGGTTTGACACCTCCTCCAAGCCCCCATTCATTATGCGGAGTGGAAACATGTTTGCTAATATCAATCTGCCTATATCTGATGGATCGATAGATCATTGTCCACTGCCATTTACCCCCCACTGTAGTGAAATATATAGTTTATTACGCAAGCACAGAATGTTTGTCAGTTTAATTTAAATAGCATTAGAAATAATTAATTTGTCTATTATGACCTAGACATGATTTTCTACCATCTTGAGTTGAGGTGTTACAACTCAATTATGTATTACTACAGAAAACTACAAAAACAACAAATGATTGACGGTATATGCTAAAATAAATAGATTCAAAGTTGATTTGTAATCAAAACAGAATAAGTCATACTTAATCTCTTCCATAAAGAAAATTAACTTTAATCAGGTGTGAAAATGTATAATGTTGAGTAGTTCACTGTTCACAGCATAGTATTTTTGAAATCTCAGTTTATATTCTGAATTTAAATTACATTAGACGATTAGCAATCGCAGTTTCTATTCTGAATTTAAATTACATAAGATAATTAGTGAGTTTCTAAAAATGAAATTAGACATTTAAGTTCCAGCTAACTATCCCCGTTCAATAACTGTCTGAATTACAGGAACTTTGCAAACTTCAATGAACTTCATTTAGTAAGACTCCAATTAATTTATTTCTATCCCAAGCAGTGTCCTTCTCTGGACAGACCAAAATATTTTTTCTAAAGCCAAAAAGCCATACACAGTGTTAACACATATACTTAAAGGACGGGCATGAGTGAACACAGTCTATGCGATCAGAACCAGAGAACAGGTTATCCAGAAATGCCAGTGCTTTCACTATAATCTTACCATATATGGTAATAAAAAATCCACAGCAGATAGTTCCTTGTCCAGAGACAGACATCTTACTAGACAAAACTTTCGCACATTCCTCCCTTTTGTTTTCAAATGAGAAACTGACTTAGAGGACTAACATTTTTACTAAGTTTGCCAAGGTGACCATATTAACAACCTTGCGGGAGAACTGCTACAAGACCGTGTTAAAATACTACCTTTGTCTCTGCAGGCTGCAATACATTTAGCAGCCTCACTCACTGCTTTGTTTTCGTGATATAACCAGGAGGGCACTTACTTCCATTTCTGGTGGGCATGCTCTAGTATGGAGCCTTTCCAGCAGCAAAGTTATCAAAAGTAGACTCAGTCATTGATTTCAGACCCTGCGCTCCTCTATAGACCTTACCCTCACAAGGAGTCATTCTCTTCTACTAAGATTCATTATAGAATGTTTGCAGCAACCAGACTGTTCTTCAAACATTAAAATGTTAAAACCCACCTTATTTGTAGAAATAGAGCACAAAATGATCTATATTCTTACAATACTATGACTGCTTCTGTGTTATATACATCTGCAAAATTCCACAAAATAAGATTCTCTTGGCCTCAAACACTCACAAGTAGAGTTGCCTGTAAATCTGTCTTCTTACCATCACTGCCTGACAGACTCATTGGTCTGGATTATCTAGGCAGAGCAAGAGTTTACTCTAGTTATTAAATGGCAATTCCTCCAATGGGAAAATTGTTATTCAATAATCAGAGTACACCTTCTGCTACAACTTAGGAACTAGTTTTTATTTGCAAAGTGTATTTTGGTTTATTCAAATGGTTCTTAAAGGTTATTGTTAATGTGTGAATAGTGATAACTGATTTAATTTTATGTCTTTCAGAAATGAAGAAATCTGTATGAAGGTCTCTGAAAATAGCCTTGTGGACTTCCGTTCATCTAATCTTTCTCTTTCTAGCTCTGTCCCACTTCCCATGAGCATTTGCAGCTCTGCACGTTCTATGGATGCCTCATCTTTCAGATCCCTTTCTTTACATTCTGTGTTGAGCATTGATGATAGTAATAGCCTTCAATCACCTCGGAAACAGCCACCTCCAAAACCAAAAAGAAACCCTACCACAAGACTGAGTGCTTCATATGAAGCTGTTAGTGCTTGTCTTATAGCAGCTTCTAAGGACATTGATAATGAAGGTTAGATATATTAAAAACAATTTTCCTGCCTAATATGTATTTTATAACAACTGTGAAACAATAGTTCTGTATATAGTAATAGAATTTTATCATTCCAATATTAATTGCAAATTTTAATTTTAGAAATACAAACATGAAATTAGCTTTTTTTTTTTTTTTTTTTTACTTACTGTACTTCCTCTGAAGTGCTGGCCTCGCCATGGGTGCCACTTCATGCTTGGCTGAAATCATCATTACTGATGATCTCAGCCAATCCAATACTTTCACATTAGAAAGCAATTGTTATGCTTTACCAATCAGCATCTCTTCATAGAGATTCATTGGCTCAGTTACATCTCTATGGGGAGCACTCAGTATCTTCATGCAGACTGACCACAGTACTAATTTGTGTTCTGCAATAACCAGGGATATAATCAGAATAACTGTATATGATTGGGTTAGCTGTTAGTTTGTTATACTTAAGTGGTATAGTATAAACACTGTCTTCAAACCCTAGCATCCTACATGGCCACAAAGTAACTTTAAAATATTTAGTCTATTGATTACTGTATTATACAGTGGTCAAAGAGCATTTCAAGTCTGTCACTCGTGAAGACTGTGAATGATGTTAGACTGTAACCTCCCGTGAAAAATGACATTGGTGCATTTAAATGGGGCTAAATGTCTAAATGGTCCTTATAAATCTTATTTATTGAAATGAACTGAGAGGGTAATGGAAGTGCACACATGTGAAATGTTGTATAATGTGTTTCCCCACAGAAATGAACCTAAGCCATTTGTGCATGAGCAGCACAGCTGTACTTTTATGTGAATGGAGGTTTGCATCTAATGCACCCACTGATTTAAATTGGATCATCTGTACATCAATACTTCCTCTCTGGCAGGGTTTTGTAAGAGAGTCAGTGGGAGCATTTACACATTTTGTTTCCTCTGCTTACTGTTTTACTAGCATTCAGAATAATTATGTGATACTTATCCCTTGTAATATATATATATATATATATATATATATATATATATATCATACAGAATAGTGAATATTGTTCCCTGTGTGTAATGTTATATGTACTTAAAGGAACACTATAGCATTAGGAATACAAATGCGTATTCTTATAAATAACATGTCAAAAAGTGGAATATACTCTTAGATCAAAAACTCTGTGTAGGTGCTTATATACACATGACGCGATATCAACAGTGTTATATAACTTCAGAATTTATAACATGTGCAAATTTTCTTACTACCAGCAGCAGCAGCACAAAGTGACACACACATAAACTAAATACCAAAATAATGGTGCACTGAGAATACTTGACACAATGATTCTTCAAAACAGACCTAGAAATATCTGATATTTAAATGAAATAATAATGTGCTTAAAAAAAGTGTACATCTGGGGTTCCAACTAACATTGCCCAGAGCCCTATTGACCCTGGCTTTTGGGTGTAACTGGCTGCACTGGAGAGGGAGATGGAGATATGCCACACTATAGAAGATCTGCCACAGACTCTCTTGAGCTATTTCTCTTTAGTAGGGAGAGACCAAGGCAGAAAGGAACCCAGTGGTGCAGTATAAAATCTATTTATTTCAAGAAAGACAACATAAAAACTGTATAATGAAGCCCTGATGAATTTCCCAGCCAGGTTCACACTATCTTGCTTCATCACTGTTAAAAACCGTCAGGAGCTGGCGGAGCTCACAATCCAGAAACGGATTTACGTAGCTAGAGCTGTTTATCACCAGATGCTGCATATTAATATTACTCATGATTTTGGCTACTAATGTGACTATTTTGTAGCACTGTAACAGATATAGCTACTTAAAGGACCACTATAGGCACACAGCTTAATGAAGTGGTCTGGGTGCCAGGTCCAGCTAGGTTTAACCCTTTTTTCTATAAATATAGCAGTTTCATGCAAACTGCTATGTTTATAAATGGGTTAATCCAGCCTCTAGTGGCTGTCTCATTGAAAGGCGCTTCTGCACTTCTCACTGTGATTTTCACAGTGAGAAGACGCCAGCGTCCATAGGAAAGCATTGTGAATGCTTTCCTATGGACTGGCTGAATGCGCGCGCGGCTCTTGCCGCACATGCACATTCAGCCGAAGAGGAGGAGAGGAGGCGGAGAGGAGGAGAGCTCCCCGCCCGGCGCTGGAGAAAGAGGTAAGTTTAACCCCTTCCTCTCCATCCAGCCCGGCGAGAGGGGGACCCTGAGGGTGGGGGCACCCTCAGGGCACTATAGTGCCAGGAAAACAAGTATGTTTTCCTGGCACTATAGTGGTCCTTTAATTCTGGATTTATTTGAGACAACATCTCACGGTCTACTAAAAATCAGTGTCCTTCAGCTATCCAATTTTAAGATTGTGTGTATCACATTTTCACTTTATTCACTTTAGTTTCACTCAGTGTATGTTTGTTATCTTAACTGGGATCTAATAAAGTATTTATTATTTTCTATAGTTATTTAATTTTAATTATTATTATTTTAGTGTATTTCTCAAGCTAATCTTGTTGAATATTTACCCATTTGTTGGTAATTTTGTTGATATTGTGTCCTCTTTTTTGAGACTTGAGTCAGTGTAGCTATTTATTCATATGTTGGGTTATGCCCTTTTTACCCTACAACTAATAAGGGCTTGTAATGGTTTACTTGTGACCCCATCACGTGCGTCTGTCTTTTGTCTGTATTCTATACCAGCCAGGTTCTCGCTATCCCAACTTCACCTCTGTTAAAAAAACGCCAACCAAATTCTTTTTTTCCGGGATCCAGCTGCCCTGAGCTCTTGGCTCCACCTCCCGATGACGTGTAGCATGCGCCTCGCCCATCCTACGAGCCTCTTCTGATCTGAAGAAACTCATAGGGCCTGCAAAACATGTCACGCATCATGGTTTTTAACAGTGGTAAAGCGAGTTAGTGGGAACCCAGCTGGGAGACCCACTAGGACTTCTGTAAGCAGTTTTTATGTTGTCTTTCTTGAAATAAAGAAACTTATACTGCTCCATTGGGTTTATTTTTCCTCAGATTCCCTACTAAAGAACAAGAGCTAATGAGAGTGTATGGCAGATCTTTTACAGTGTGGTATACCTCCTCAAGGGTTAGCTTAACTTGCATTGCACACCGCACTGCTCAGCCCATGGCTGGTCCCACCTCCTTGGTTGAGATCCATAGGAAAGCACTGGGAGGTTAGTGGGTATTCTCAGCAAAATGCTCTCTGAGACCATCTGATATTTCACCGAAGTGCCTCTAGTATGACAGCCACTAGAGGTGGGATAAACCTGTAAAGAAAACATTGCTGTTCCTGCAGAACAACAATGTTTTCAGCTGCAGTGTTAAAACAGGGCAGATGGCACGCAGACCACTTCATTAAGTTATGGTCTGGGTGCCTATAGTATTCCTCTGAGCAGGCTAAAGCTATTTAAATAAATGCATTGACTTTAATGATGAATTAATTTGAAAACTTAAAAGAGAAAATAGTATTATTAAAGCAAAAACTAATATTGTTGTAAAAGTGACATATAATAAAAATAAAAGCCAAATGCATTAAGATGTTATATTATGTCAAAAATACCTTTTAACTTTTTTATATTAAATGGATATTAAATTGTCCAAAAAAGGCAAAATTACCTAGTACTTTTTGTTAACAACTAATGTTACAGATTACCTGATATATAGTAAACCCAACTTTGTGAAGATAGACAATGTAGAAAATCTAAACACCATTACTGTTATATACTATTCTACCCATATGATATTAATGGGTACATATTTGGCTCATAATGAAAATTGAAATAAAGGTAATATTTTTAGTTCTTATAATTTTTTTCTACTAAATATGCAATACGATAATTTACACCATTACAAAACATGTAATTGATACATTTTATGGAAGTATTTTATTTTCTTTTTAGCTCTTTCTCGGCCAAGGCCCCACAGTGATGACTACAGCACAATGAAAAAAATCCCCCCACCAAAGCCAAAAAGGAGTCCTACCACCAAACTGAGTGGATCTTATGAAGAGATCTCCTCCCAAAGGTCTGGAGAAATAAGGACCTTAAATTCCATCATCAGGAAAGGCTGCCGGGAAGTTGTGACTATAAAAAGGGCTGCCTCTGCTGATGGACCTCACAGAGGAATTTTAACTCTGTATATGTCTCAAGACAATGAGAATGAACCTGTGTACATAGAGATGGTTGGGAATGCAAAGAGGAACATTTCCACAGATGCTGAGTGCCCAGATCAAGGAGAAGCAGTATATGAAGAGATGAAATATATGAATCCTCATCAAACATGTAATAATGCTGTACTGACAGGGATGTCTCAATCATTTCTGCAAAATAGGAATCTGGTAAAATATGAAGACACTGGTAAAAAAGTGGACATAAATGCTAAGGAAACCTATGACATACCAGCTCCATTTCCAAATCTTCTTACGCACAGGCCTCCTCTACTAGTGTTTCCGCCAACACCGGTTACATGTTCTCCTGCTTCTGATGAATCCCCTTTAACACCACTTGAAGTTATAAAACTGCCTGTACTTGAAACAAATATAAATTATTCTATGCAACCAGAGACTGCAAGCCCAATCTCGCCTCAGTGCTCAAAACACCAAAAAGGAGAAAATGAAAGACCATCTTCGCCAGCACTAACTGTTTTTAGTGTGTCAAGTAAAATGTCACCTCCGTGTACGCCACCTCTCCCACCGTCTTCAGCATCTTATCAGTGTGCTACAAACTTTAATTTTCCCACAGAGAACACATATACATTATTAGTTAGTACAGGAAAAAAGACTATTAATTCAGATTTTTTTAAAGTACATTCAAAACCAAATTCGGATGCAACTGATGGCTCCTCTAGTACATTGACTAAACAGCCCTTATCATCTCCAGTAAAGATTTCAAGAGCAGTACAGAATAAATCACATTTAATTTCTCCTTCTTTGTTAAATACTTTATCCAATTCTAGCCAACTAACAAGTCCTCTTGATGAATTGACTACGCTGTTCAATTCAGGAAAGAGTCTACTGCGAAAATCGCCTGCAGGCAGAAAAATTAGAGAACTTGAAGGTACAGTATAAATATTATTATTATTATTACATACTAATTTGTATTATTACATACTATTGAGTGAAAGTGTATCTGTTGTGTGTTGAGTTTCATTGAGTTGAATTTCATTGAGTGATCATGCATCCTGACTGTAAAAGAACACTCAAGGCACCATAACCATTTCAACAAAGATAGTTCTGGCTCACCTTTAGGTGGCTTACCCCAAAATCTATGCTCATTGTTGGATCTCTCTCCTCCCTGTCCTTTTGTTTGCTGAAAATCTTTTTTAAAAAAAAGTTTAGCGCTGCTTTGGGCAGGATCACCACTGATTGGCTGACAGAGGTCAGCTGATGCTCTCAGCCAATCAGTGACTGCCCAAACTTATTTTTCTCAAGCCGTTTTTGCTTTTCAGCAAACGGAAGGACAGTAGGGTCCAGCGCTGGATCACAGACTTACAGGTTAAATAATTTATGAACAGTTTAACATCTAAATGTGAGCCAGCACCAGGGACCTATTGGTACCATAACAGCTTTGTTTGATGAAGTTGTTATGGTGCCCATTATGTTACTCTAATTCTCTAACAACAAAAATTATTCTAAACATGAAGGAACCTAAAGATTTAAATTTGCAGAGGGGTTTTGTACTTTTAAATGCAGATAATAAATTGAAAGAATTGATATCAACCTTGCAATAATGCTCTTAGTAGTGCTACTTTCGGTACATTCATAGCAGAGCTCATTATTTTGTTTGATGAAGTTGTTATGGTGCCCATTATGTTACTCTAATTCTCTAACAACAAAAATTATTCTAAACATGAAGGAACCTAAAGATTTAAATTTGCAGAGGGGTTTTGTACTTTTAAATGCAGAGAATAAATTGAAAGAATTGATATCAACCTTGCAATAACGCTCTTAGTAGTGCTACTTTCGGTACATTCATAGCAGAGCTCATTATTGCTCAATAGCCACTTTTTATCATTTTATATTGTTGTCCATGGTGTTACAGTCGTGACTTAAATATGAATATTAATTTAATAATTAATATATAATAATTAAGCAACAAATAACAACATTAATAGAGTTCGGTATTATGGTCGAATATATAATAGGAAATACACAAAACATTGTAGTATTAAATGTATATTTAATATAATTATAATAACAATTAAACAAATGCTAGCAGAATGTCAATTTACCACAATAATTACACAATACAAAACTACAACATTACTTACAAAAGGCTATAACAGTTGCTAGCTGTTATTCAACATTTTACTTACAAGGCCCCAGCCCTTTGGCTGGGGTTAAGTCAGAGCTGGTACTACATGATCAGTCAGGTACAGGCAAAAACAGAGAGCTTGCTTCTCCTAACATCTGGGTTTTATTCAGTGTAAGTAGGCTGGCCTGTGATGTCACTGCCAGAAGCACAGGTCTTCCTACACACTCCCCCTAGTGGTGCCCCCAAAGCATTACACTAAATATGCTTTACTGACATCTAGTGGTGCGTCTAAAGCATTAAGCTCATTATGCTTTTTTATGACAAAAAGTCATTAATTAATAAATACCATTACAAACCACCCTTTGACTTATGTCATAAAACAAACATTATAAACCCATACATCTTGAATCTACCCTATTTTAACAGTACCTGCCCTACAACAAAACCCACCTTTTGAAGAATGATACCCATTTACCCGTAAAGTTATGACACTTTATTGCTTATTCAATTTTGGTTTTTTTTTCCTAAAATAAGCACATACCCACCCTTATAATAACCACTGAGCACATGCATTAGCAGTTGGGAAACCTTGGCCTTAAATAGGCAAATACCCACCCTTGTAATAATAGACAACTCAAACCATGTTTTATTAGATTAATCAATGATATTGTGTTCATGTGAGGATGTGTTTTGGAGCTTAATATAGTATTAGACACCACAAACTCATAACACCTATGAATCATGGCACAGACCGACTCGATTTCTGTAGCCTCTGGCTGGTCTGTGTGCCTGGAATTTTCACAAACATTAGTCCTGGAAACTGGATACTCTATTCTTCGACAGTCTCATAGAACATACGCATGGAGACAGGGATGAATGAAACAGTTCATGTGATCAAGGACTTTTGTGTGTTTGTGGTCACATTGTTTTGTTTTTTCTTTCTTTATACCATTAACCACCTTGACGTAACAGTGTCCTGCTCCTGATGCATTTGTTCCGACTCTCACCACTCTTAGCTGCAATATTTTTTTCTCCTTACAGCAACAGTTGAGCATAGTGTCCAGTGCTTCTTCTTCTTCTGCTTAAAATATCCTTGCTTGAAAGTTCTTGAATGAAAACACAGGCAATGACGAACACAAACATAAATAATAACTGTGCCAATCATCACAAGTACCATTTGATTGTGGTGTCTTAACCATATTTTTTCCTATGGCGTTTGGATAAATACCTACACACCTCTCTTCACATCCAGCACACTCCTGATTCACAGATAAACACAATATCACTGCTGTATCTACCAATTTAACCCAAACACTAGTTATTACTGCTGCATTTACCAATTTAATCTAAACATTAACCAAAACAATTACATTCCTATTTACCACCCTTCTATTTAAACATGTATAGATAACCCAAAATGCCTACTTTCTCTTCTCTCTCTTATTTTTTTTTGTTTTGTTTTTTGAACTGCAACCACTCATGCACTTTACACAGACACAAATCAAGCACCTACTGGACAATGGGGTTCCCTTGTTAGAGCCCTCCCACCCCAGTTTGGTTTACACAAAAATACCCCCTGGTCCCTATGGGTCAATTCCCCCCTTTCCCAGGCAAGCATACATACATACATACAACAATAATAATACATAAGGGTTTCAATTGCAATACAATCACTAGAAATAAGAGAATAGTATGCACAAAATCATAGCATAGACATGTTAAATAGACAATAAAATAAAACATTCAATAGCTCATCAAAGGTCAACATTTAAACACTGGTCTCCATCTGATATTCTATCTGTGTTCCAATGTCCACCCCTGGTTTCTGCTATATCTGAAAAAGGTAAGAAAACAGATCAGGATTACTTTTCCTTGTCACTTATAGCGTATACTGCCAAATCCTTTACTTAGCATATATACATATATACACACACAGACATGTAAACACATTCCTTCAGCTTTTCATTTTCTAAACAATTTGTTCAACAAGGTAACTTTCTTAATTTTTCTACTCGGCTCTTAAAATAACAAATTTCTAGCCAACTTAAACATGTTTAATAACTTTCCACCCTTTGGTTAAATTATAGAGGAGTGAACCACAACACCTCTTCCGCCTCTGAAAGGATATAGGTCAATATGTCTCAAAGTTCAACACTTCTGACAGCTATGAGTGACTCCCTATTAATTTCTAGCCTTTCCACGGACATGCTTGCACCTCGCGGCTAAGGGCCTGCACAACTAACCACCCTGTGATGGCAGTGGCTTTCCGCATGGGGGTGACCGCCCCCGCAAAATTATAGAGGAGCAAACATACAGCAGCCTCTTTTCCGGCTCGATTAAAGGTTCTGGGCCAATATGTCTGCAATTTAACCAGTACACTCACGTATCACTTATTGTATATTTCCTGGTCTCTCAGGAATTTCTATTAAATAGCGTATCCCCTTCCCAGGGCAATATACAACAAAAACTAGTCACCAAGGGTCTCTATGGTCATGATAGGCCACCCTACCACTAGTGTAATACGCCCTTTTTTAAAAATATATTTCCTGGTCTCTCAGAGATTTTGCCTATCCCTTTCCCAGAGCAATATATATAAACAATTACAAATAAGTTACAAAACGCTACTTATAAGTAATACAGGGTTTCATAATAATAATACAGGATAGAACTGCACAACAACTATTGGGTATGCTCCCCCTTATCCGGACACGTTTAAATACCCCCTAGCTCAGGTTCCCCACCCGCTACTGTAACTAAAATCACAGCCCACGTTATGGAGGTTCACCCGCTAGGCAGATACACCCTAATTCAAAGCATGGAAATATTAAAATCAGTTATAGATGGCTTCTAAAATAATATAAATCTTAATCTGAGCCCCTACACTTACTTTGTTAAAAATGCTAACTTGTTAAAATATTCAGACTAAATAGGACAAAGGAATTATTTTACCATTTTTCAGTTCATTTGTTACCAGTTCCTGCATATGTCCAGTAATTCCTTAGTCCTGGATAATAAAGCTGAAAAACACTCCACAAATTGATTAGCTTAGGCAATTACATTTACAAAACAATGCAGTTTATTTTTTCTCATACAGGCAAGACTACCCACCCCCAACAAGGACAAATTCTCCCCCAGCTGTAGCTGAAAAGCATGGTCACACAGCTGTTAAAAAGGTGGTCTCTCCTTCATGAGTCAAAATCATATATATATTTATACTAATATTCTGTGTATACGCACACATAAATCTATTATTCACTGAATCTGCTTTACTAAACGTATCTTTTTCTTAACTACTAATTTAATACATTTTGTCCAAATCTCTTTTCAACTAGACAAATCCATGAATGCCAAACAAATGTAAATTAGTACACAAACAGGGTCAAATTTAGCAATAAAACCTGGTGAACTAGTTTAGTGAAAAAAGTCTTTTCCTATGCAAATGGTAGCAAACAATGAAACTAGGCCTCAACTCATTCACACCATGTGGTCAATGGTGGATTAAAATTCACATGGTCAGACAAAAGGTAAAGTATACAAATGAACCAAAGATTGGTAACAAGCAACACAATAATTCATCACTATGTTCTACAACAAGAGATACCTTAAAAACAAATATCTAATCCCTATCTGCTATCTGCATTCATTCCATTACATATTAAATCATCATTCATTTATTCACTTCTATACAGACAGACAATTGACTCTATGTATTAAACAAAATGCATAACTTTTGTATTTTCCCTAATATTCCAGCATAATCCCATCTTCGTCGCCAAGTGTTACAGTCGTGACTTAAATATGAATATTAATTTAATAATTAATATATAATAATTAAGCAACAAATAACAACATTAATAGAGTTCGGTATTATGGTCGAATATATAATAGGAAATACACAAAACATTGTAGTATTAAATGTATATTTAATATAATTATAATAACAATTAAACAAATGCTAGCAGAATGTCAATTTACCACAATAATTACACAATACAAAACTACAACATTACTTACAAAAGGCTATAACAGTTGCTAGCTGTTATTCAACATTTTACTTACAAGGCCCCAGCCCTTTGGCTGGGGTTAAGTCAGAGCTGGTACTACATGATCAGTCAGGTACAGGCAAAAACAGAGAGCTTGCTTCTCCTAACATCTGGGTTTTATTCAGTGTAAGTAGGCTGGCCTGTGATGTCACTGCCAGAAGCACAGGTCTTCCTACACACTCCCCCTAGTGGTGCCCCCAAAGCATTACACTAAATATGCTTTACTGACATCTAGTGGTGCGTCTAAAGCATTAAGCTCATTATGCTTTTTTTTATGACAAAAAGTCATTAATTAATAAATACCATTACACATGGTAATTACCAAAGATACATATAACGGCCACATACACATACCTGTTGTAATCATATTTGGATTTCATGTTCTGCCAAGCCAATGGGAGAAGTACAAGACATTTTCCCTCCCATCCAAAAGTATTATTATTATTTTTTTTTAAATACAATTAGCTAACTACAAGTCTACAGAAAAAATGTTTTGTTATAGGAGAATAATCAGTATAATTTTAAGAGTTCAATATCACCATTTCAATAAAGATCCAACTCTTTTTTCATGAAAGGAAGACATTTATGACAGACAGGACAGAGAAAATACAAAATTCACTGTATAGTAAATGTAAACAATGTGGCTTTTTAGAAAATGTTAAATTTCATCATTAAAATAATTGTTTTTGTGTAATATTGAAATGTAACATAATAAGATAAAAATTCATGACTTCCTTTAAGGTCTAATGATTTAAGGTATGGATCGAATAGATTAAATCTATATGTGTGATAAATCTACCAAGGGGTAAGCATATATTTTCTGTGTCTCAAATTAATGTTCAAACAATCAGGTTATAAGTTCAAAATAAAATATATTTTATATATATTTTTGTTATTATAAATTGTAATAAAAGACGTAACAGGAGGCTTCATAAATCCCTCTTTACTGCTCCTCTAAAAAGCAGCATAAACAAATAAACAAATCAACCAATCAGAATAGAAAACAAGAAAGGGATATAAGGTTGTCCTATCTCAATCACTTCCTTTTTATTTAGTGCTCACCTCCAGGTCAGAGTGCTTGTTTTTAAATATCCCTGTACTATGGTTGTGTTATCTTGGATTTAGTGTCTATCATTTGTTTGTTTTCTTGGTTTTTTTTTTCTGATTTCTTGGTTTTTCTGGTTATCTGTCAGGATGCTTTCTCCTTCAATTCAGCTCTTCTGTTTCCCTCGATTTTCTCTATGTCTGTCCCTTGCTATTTTTTTTTTTTTGCAGAGTCGGAGCCTCTTTTCCCTTCCTTTCCTTTTTTTCCTTTCGTCTCCTGAATTATTTTGTGCATTGTCATGCTGATTCTGTTGGTCATTTTGTCAAAGAACGCTATTTGCTTCCCATTTCTAGGTTTGTGGTGACTATGTTGTAAGAGACATTGGATTCACTACGTGCAAGACTTGTGATGGTAATTTTGACAGAACACCTGATTCTTCCACCCTCTAAATTCCACAAAGGTTGTGATTTTAGAATGCATATGGGCGAGGGCAAGCACAAAGCCAAGCAGTCCAAGACTAACAAACTTCAGAACTGCTGGTAAATGTCAGCTATTCCTTGGCTAAGGATGATGTTTCCTTCCCTAAGTTAATGGCAGTTATGGATGAGTGATGTGCCAATCGGTCTGACTATGATGAGGTCACAGTTGTGAGAAAGATGCATTTGCTATGTGTGCAAGTCTTTGATGGGTGCGCCCAACTCTGACTCCACATCTAGAACTGCTATTGCCCTCAAATCTGAGGTGTTTCTGGACTCTGAGAGCCTCCCTTTGTTTGACCCTACACTATAGGCTACATTAGGTCTGCTGAGTGGACCCTGCCAGAACAATTTCCTGCATATGAGGCTTCATTAATCACTGGATAGGAAGATCTGGAGCTGCCCCTAATAAAAAAGGTGACCCAGGACAAGATGTACGATGTGACTGGACCCCATTTTGTCTTTGGCTGATGAGGCCAATTCCTCTAGAAAGGAGACTTTGGAAACAAGGAATTGGTCTGGATGTGCAAGGTCTGCTGTTTGAATATCTTTTATCAAAGAGCTGCACAAATGTGTCTCTCTTTTTACATTTGTGAACCAAGTCCAACCATTCACCAAGCAAAATAGGTGTTTGTACCAGGGCTAGAAAGTAGCAGGGGCACAGAACTGCCCAACATGTGCTCCCTTCTTTTCAGGATGTCTCCTACCAGTCCAAGACAGGCTTTCTAGCACAATATAGTGTGGACAGAGACCAAGAATTCATGGGTCGTGGATGACATCCATTTCTGACAGGTAACATCTTCCCTTAGTATTGACAGAGTGTATTGCCATTTTTTTTTTCATGAGTGAGCAAGTATTACAGCCTGTTCAAGAGCATATGATTTATGTTTGTCACACTCCTGTTAAAATAGTCATAAAAATTGTTTAAAGGTCCTTTTATGTCAGGTTGTCAACACTTATAGATGGTTGAAGAAGAGAGGACTCCTCACTTAGTCAATCCGACCAGATACATTGTGAGTCATCTGTAGAATCTAGGCATTATTATCACTTGGGAGAAATCAGCCTTGGTTCCAGCTCAGTCAATCCAGTACCTCCGTTTAAGTAATAATTCAGTTCATTGTGTTCTTAAGTTTCCCCTGTCAAAGATCCAAGCCATCAAGAAGGAGAATTTGCAGGATTTTTTGGTGCTCTATTCTTCTGTGCGTTTTGGCAAGAACTGTGGGACTAATGTTGTCTTCCATCCAAGTGAACTTTATTACTGGGCAATGCAACAGTTGAAGGCACAGTACGCTTGTTACTTTCTGTCCTATGACCAGTTGGTGATCTTGACTAAAGAAGACAAGTCAGAGCTTTGTTGGTGCTCTTGCATATGGAGGTGTGGAATGGTTGCACCTGAATTCCGTACTGGAATCTTATGCGTGTTAGATTTGTTTGTGTTTTGATAAAAGACCTTTACCAGTTCTATCTTCAAAGGAACATCTCCTCCTTGGTGGAAAATCTTCCTAGTGAGATCAACGTCACAGCCACTTTGTTTTCATCAAATTGGTGTGGCTGGTGCCTGTAAAGCGTTTCGGATCCCCTTACTTGCCCTATAGATGCCATTCTGATTTTTTTTCGTAAATCTTACCGCATGATCAATATGCTTAATTCAATAATTTCTGCTGACCATGTGACAATTCAGGGGATACTAGAATGCAGAAATCTTTTGATTCGTTAGGGAAATTTGTCTCGAGTGTCCTAATTTGCCAAAATGTTCACAGTTGTGAGATACTGCAGTGATCTCAGACAATGCACATCTGTCCTTGTGTTAGCGTTATGCTAAATACACTCTTCTGCTTTGTTTGATCTCTTTTCTTTGCATTTCTGATGTTAGAGCATCTTTGTCTTCTAACAGAGGGTTTTTTTTATAGCTATTTTGATTAGCTGGTTAGTTTATTTGTTTATGCTGTTATTTGGAGTAGCATGAAACATATATATATATATATATATATATATATATATATATATATAACATTATTAAAGTCCATTCACCAAGGTTATGATAATTTACATTTATCACTTTATTTTTTTTTCAAGGCATTGAAGTAAACATGAACCTGAGTAGCCTACAAGATCCTGTCATGTCAGATTCCCAAGATAGCAATGCAAATAACCAAGAAACATCTTCATCAAATTCATTGTCCAGCTGTGCAGCTTTTGAGAATGGAAATTCATTATCTAATGGTAAGTTCTACCTTGGGAACTGAAAATTGGATTTTGGAAATGGATTGCAACATTAATGAGCAGAAACTCTAGTAAAGGTTTGCCAATATTAACAGAAAAATGTGCTAAATACCAACATTTGACAAAAATTCACTTTTTAATTCAATTTAGCTTAGTTAATATATTATATATAGGCAATTTGGAAATAGAAAAATAACATATGTTCAGGTTAGAAACTATTTAAAAAGCATTATAACGGACTGAATCTTAACCCCATTTGTTAGCAATCCTGTGTTTTAACGCAATTTGTTTCAGTTTCCAGATTCTGTTTGCTCAGAATAATTGTTAATTATATGGGGTATGGGGGAGTGGGGACGTATTGCACCAACTGTATTAAATGTGTGTGGGTTTTATTTTTACAAAGTGTTGGACAAAAACATACCCCAAAACATACCAACTGATACATTAAAAATACCCATTAGCTGTTTAAAACTAGCATTGAACTTGTAATTTAAGAACTTGGTAGAGAACTGGTTAATGATTCTAGGTACTTTTTATAACTGACTGCAAATCCTACAATATGTGCATCATTAATATGCCTTTTATACTATATACAAAACTAATACAAACTGTTAAAACTAAAATAGAAAGTGACATCCAAACATCCATTTTGCAAATTGGCATCCAAAGTGAGGTGACCCATTTTAGGATGTAGAATTTCAGTCTAAATTACAGAGTATGCCATAAACTATTGCTGCCTTACATCAGCAATAAGTAAACATGGAAGTATAATTTGATTTATTAACTGACCTTAAACTATTACATAATATTATAATGGAGAAAATTAACATGATTTAACAATAAACCCTGTGGCACTTTAAAAAGAGTAAAAGAAGCAAAATGGACATAAACAAATTAATAAATCTATAGCTTGTTTAAAGACAAACAAGATGATCTATTATCTGGTACCATGCACTAATTTAATGCACAAGCAACCATTATCATGTCAATGTTCCTGATCTCTAGAATGAGAGAGACATTTAACACATTCCAGTAGTCTCCTTGGATATTACTATGTACAAATCTATGTAAATCAATTCAGCCTAACCCCCCAAGTGTACTGCAATAATCACTATGATGTGAAGTGAACTAAGTAATCTGTGTGGCTTTATACATTGCATGCACAAAGACTAGGAAGGAATAGTCACGTTTCAAAAAATAAACTAGACCAGTTAGACATGCACCAGATTCATGCTCTGTATTTCACAAATAAATACAGTGATCAAATACATCATATTTTTATTTTAAGAGATGATTTGGGGACACTGAGATGGCTACTGATATGGTTACTTAGAAACCGCTCTCTCACTCTCTAACTAAAGCACTTGGGCAAACAGAGCATTAAACAAAGCTGTATGTTTCTGCTGATAGTTTTCTTAAATCTGATTCATACATCCGATCGCAAGCATGGAAATGCTGGGATGGAGTTAATTATTTTCGCCCTGAAGCAGATAATATGTATTTGCATTAGTATATGTGCATACATATATGTGCAATTATGTTCAATCAAGATATAATGCAACCTGCTAAAGAATAAAACCACATACATGCATTTGTTTCAACCGCTTAAGGATGGAAGGAATTCTGCATCTTCTGAACCAAAAGGCAAGATGTACAGCCTAGCCCTATTCGCTGATGACATCTTCGTAGCACTGACGGATCCTACCCACTCCCTACCCCAAATGCTAAACCTCAAACAACAATTCGGAAGAGTCTCATATTATAAACTAAATTAAGACAAAACCCAGGCCTTACCCATCAACTTACCAAAAAACCTAACAGACTCCCTCCGTACCACATACAAATTTGACTGGAGAACTACCTCCATCACATATTTAGGGATAAAGGTTGCGCCTTCTACTTCAGCCACTCTAACACTAAATTATACACCACTGCTGACGCTCTGCAAAATAGAAATGAACAAATGGAAACATACAATGATCTCCTGGTTAGGAAAAAAAATTAACGCCTACAAGATGATGATCCTGCCCCATATCCTTTACGTCTTTAGGATGCTTCCCCTCAGAGTTCCCCACCAATACTGCAAAACATTACAAATATTATGTAGTGCATTTATCTGCAGGGGGGCAAGAAACCTAGAGTGTCTATGGCACTCCTACAGACCGCCACCCGCTTTGGTGGTGTCGGCCTCCCAAATATCAGACAGTACTACAGGGCAGCAATTCTGTCCTCAGGTGTTCTTCTACATGCTCCACCTAACACAACTCAATGGGTGGACATGGAAAGGGCACAATTCCATAATCAATCCCTACTTGAGTATCTATGGACGCCCAAGCAATTAAGACCGAGGCGACAAGATCTCCTCCCAACCACCCAACTTACAATAGCAGTGTGGTACGAATTCATGGGAGCAATAGGTTACAATAACTCCTTCCACCCTAAATCGTCCATCTCGACTCTCAGAGCAGTAGTACCAGATATCCCACTCCAAGAATGGAACAAGGCAGGAATCACAAACATATCCCAACTGATGGAAAAGTAACACCCTTCCCACAACTACAGTCACAGTGGCAACTTCCGAGTCGAGCCACCTTTTCATACCTGCAGGTGAAAAGTGTACTGCAAGCACATGTGATACCCTCGCACAACTCAAAAGGCCCACCACAGGTTACCCCGCATCTGCTCATTGATAGATGTTGGTCCTCACCTAACAAACCTAAAACACTCACATTGTGCTATAAAATCTGTCAAGAACTCACACTGACAAAACCACATTTGCACAAAGCCCAATGGGAAAAGGACTGTGGTGTAATACTGTCAGACACAGAGTGGCTCCATGCATTAGATGGGTTGTTCAAATGGACTAAGTGCTTCTCACACATAGAAGCCCATAGGAAACTCATGTACCGTTGGTACATGACCCCACAAAGACTCCACCAGTTATTCCCCACGACAAACCCAACGTGCTGGAGATGTAATTCAGCCTCGGGCACACTACTACATCTATGGTGGTCCTGCAGAGACATGCAACCTTTCTGGACCACAGCACGGTCAATCTTGGATACACTAGATATCCCAAAATTTGAACTGACAGCATCCATCTGCCTACTGCTACTGCTCCCGGCAGGACTAAACCCAGGTCAAAGGCAAATCATGGCGTTAGTCTTACTAGCATCAAGAAATCTCCTAGCACTTAATTGGAAATCCCAAGACTGCCCTTCCTTGCCCCAGTTGAAAGATAAAGCAGAGCAATTTCGCACATATGAAAGAATGGCAATTACATCCTCGAAAAAAATGCAAGAATTTGATATCACCTGGGGAAAATGGGAGAAAGAGTTTGGAGGGATAAAAGAAAAAAAGAAAAAAAAAAAGAAAGGACACAACCACTGGCAAACCTTGCCAAAAGCACTGAATAGAAGCATACCTTGAGTTACCCCTTCTCCCCCAACATAATGCTGACCTTTGGTTAAGATACCAACCAAATTTTCTATCCCTCTCCCCTACCCCTCCCAACTCCCCTATAGTCCCCCCCTTTCCTTTTTTGGCCCCCCTTCCAGGTTCTTGAACCCCCAAAACGGGTACCTAACTTCTACACTCTCGAGAAGACAAGAGGAGCAGTAAGACAACTAATGCTTTATCTCACTATTGGTAGTTTATTGTTAAGGTAATGATGAAACAAATGTTCAACACGTATCTGTATTATGCTGTTAAATAACCATTACCATGTTACGACGAAAGTGACATATGTTTAACTAACCTTCCTACCTTCTCTTCTCTACCCCGAACCATCTTGATTAAAACAATAAAACATAAATTTGATAAAAAATAAATATATATATATATATATATATATATATATATATATATTTAAATCAAAATACACGTAGAACAAAATAATATATATATATATATATATATATATATATATACACATAAATATATACGTATATATCACTATATATACCTATATATAAATAAAAATATATTTTTTAAATTATATATATATATATATACATATATATATACACATATGTGTATATATATATATATATATATATATATATACGTATATTAATTCTACATATATATTTATGTAATATTTTTACATAATTAGGTATTTTAATTCATTACAATTAGCGGGACCTGCCTGACAAACCATGCTGAAAGTATAGGGAATTTAATTTGCTAGCAATATATTTAACCCTATAACTTTCCAAGACACCATAAAACCTGTACATGGGGGTTACTGTTTTACTCGGGAGACTTCGCTGAACACAAATATTAGTGTTTCAAAACAATAAAATGTATTACAACGATGATATCACCAGTAAAAGTGACGTTTTTTGCATTTTTCACACACAAACAGCACTTACACGGACGATATTATTGCTGTGATACTTTTTACTGTTTTGAAACACAAATATTTGTGTTCAGTGAAGTCTACCGAGTACAACTGTACCCTTCATGTACAGATTTTATGGTGTTTTAAAAAGTTACCCCGTCAAATATAAGGCTTGTGTTTCATTTTTTTCACATTAAAATTTGCCAGATTGGTTACGTTGCCTTTTAGACCCTATGGTAGCTCAAGAATGAAAATTACCCCTATGATGGCATACCATTTGCAATAGTAGACAACCTAAGGTATTGCAAATGGGGTATGTCCAGTCTTTTTTAGTAGTCACAAACACTGGCCAAAATTGGCGTTTTTTGCATTTTTCACACACAAACAAATATTAACGCTAACTTTGGCCAGTGTTTGTGACCAAATGGCTACTAAAAAAGACTGGACATGCCCCATTTGCAATACCTTGATTTGTCTACTATTGCAAATGGTATTCCATTATGGGTGTAAATTTCATTCCTGGGCTACTATACAGTCTCAAAGGCAACGTAACCAATCTGTCGAATTTCAATTTAAAATGTAACGTGCTATATTTGACCCTGTAACTTCCCAAAACACCATAAAACCTGTACATAGGGGGTACTGTTTTACACGTGAGACTTTGCTGAATACAAATATGTGTGTTTCATTGCAGTAAAAGCAAACAGTATTATGACACTGACAATTAAAATGTCATGTAGAACTAAAAAAATAACAAAATGTCTTATTTCCTCCCATTGTTTTCATATTAGATTATGTTTCATAGCTAAATATTTGATATTAAATGAAAGCCCTGTTTCCCCTGAATAGAATGATATATAATAAGGGTGGGTGCATTTAATATGAAAGAGGTGAATTACGGTTGGACAGACATGTAGCGCAAATGCCAGAATTTGTTTACGTTTTGTTTTGTTCACAGCGTGTACATTTGGCTCAGTCCTTAACCCCTTAACCCCTTAAGGACAAAAGCTTGACTTTCACTTAATGACAACAGCATTTTTTTTCATTTTTTGCTGTTTGCGTTCAACTGCAATTTGCATTTTACTAATTTATTGCACCAACACATATTATATACCGTTTTTTACAGGACAGAAAGGGCTTTAATTTGATGTAGCATATATATATATATATATATATATATATAAATGCTTATTTATTATAAAAAAAATACTGAAAAATGCAAAACAAATTAAAATTTTGTGGTATTTTTTTACAGTATTTGCAATAATAATGTGTGCACAATTAGTGCAGGTTAAGGAAAGTAATTAAAAATAAATTCATTTAGTTGTTCTGATTTACAGAATAGCTAATGTGTCAGGGATTTTAATTTTTTTTTTTGGTATTTACAGGTCACAAAGCACAAGGAGTAAAATAAACTTTTAATGTGGAGCGATTTTAGAATTTGGTATGTTTGTCTTGTAAGCTTAATAGCCATAAAAGAAAACAAAATTGCCACACAAAAGTATATATTTATATAAAGTAGACATCACGGGCAATTTACCTAAGGTTGTTTTGACACTTTGTACATAGCCATTTCACTGCCATCCTCTGCTAAATATTGGAGTAAAATTGTGTTTTTTTTGGTTTTTGGCACACAAACTTATAGCAAACAAATTCTCATGTGTATTTTGTAAAGTTGGTGTGTGCTATTCCTGTACAAAGTTTTAATTTTTTTGTTCAGTTACATCTGCTGAGTAACATGACACCCCCATTGTATGTCTTTGGCACTATTTTGTGAAGTTACAGTGCCATATAGGATGCCTGTCCTTTTCAGTATTCACAGTAGAATTTTGAGAGATGAATTTAATGAGACTATGCTTCCATTTGAGGTATTATAGTAGTTTGACTGTTCAAAAAAAACCCACAAAGGCCTACCATTTGTAAAAGTACACACTACAGGGTATCTCATAAGGTGCATATTGTGCCTTAACATGCCCCCATTTTTTCACCAATATATGCCAAAGTATGTGGTAAAAAATAATTTTGTGCATTTTTTACATACGGATTGCACTTTTGCTGGTCATTTTGTATATTTCATATGTGCCACTAAGTTCAAACCTCCCAAATTATGTTCAGCTAAGTCTTCTGAGTAAAAGGACACCCCCAATGTATGTCTTTGGCACTATTTCATGAAGCTACAGTGCCATATAGGAGACCTGTCCTTTTCAGTATTCACAGTAGAATTTTGAGAGACGGATTTAATGAGCCTATGCTTCCATTTGGGGTATTATAGTAGTTTGACTGTTCAAAAAAACCCCACAAAGGCCTACATTTGTAAAAGAAGACACTCCAGGGTATCTCATAAGGTGCATATTGTGCCTTAACATGCCCCCATTTTTTCACCAATATATGCCAAAGTATGTGGTAAAAAATAATTTTGTGCATTTTTTACATACGGATTGCATTTTTGCTGGGCATTTTGTATATTTCATATAGGAGACCAAGCCATATCAGTTTTTACTGAACTTTGAATTTTGACGCTGGGCCTATGTGCAATTTCCAAGCATCTTCGCAGGTTTTAAATTCAAACTACCCCACAAAGGCCTACCATTTCTTAAAGTAGACACCCCAGGGTATTTCAAAAGGTATAAAAAAGGTATTGAACCTTAGCGTGGGATCATTTTTCCGCTAGCTTGTACCAGGTGTAGTGGTAATAAGCATTTTTTCTGCCTTTTGGACACACAGAGTGAGTTTGCTCAGTATATTTTGTAAACCGTATGTGTGCTACGACTGTATAATACTTCATATGCTGCTCAGCTATGTCGGCTGAGTACATAAATTTCCTCGTATGTACCTTTGCCAGGTATATGTGGATGTTGAAGGGGCACATTTGAGACGCAGCCATTCGTTTTTTTTCTAACTTTGAAGTTTTACGCTGTGTCCATGTTCCAATTTGGAGTAGTTTAGATGGTTGGTTATTGAAACTTCCCCACAAACACATACTATTTATTGAAGAATACACCCTGGGGTAAATCAAATGGCATATTTTGAACCTTGGAATGGGATCATTTTTTCTCCAGTTTGTTCCAGGTGTAGTGGTAATGAGCGTTTTTAAATGTATTTTTTTTCTACTTTTTTAAACTTTTTTTTACTTTTTAAAACTAGTTTTTCAACTTTTGTTTTGCTTATTCATTATTCATTCAACTTTCCTAAACTTTCTTAAAACTTTTTTTACAGATTTAAAATTTTTCTAAGCTGTTTTTTTACCGTTAACCCCTAACTAGCAGTAAGCAGCACTAACAGTAAATTCCCCATTTTCCCATAACTCCCACCCACCCCAGCCAGCAAAATATATAATTATAAAATATTTAAATCAGTTAATTAAATAAATTGAACCCCTGAGGGTTAAAAAATAAATAAAAGTTAATCATCAGGGGTTAAAAAAATTAGATCACAGTATAATACTTATTTTAAAGTATTATTTTAAAACTTTTTTTAACGTTAACCCCTAGTTAGCCTAACACCAAATCCCCCAATTCCCCACTAACTTCCACCCACCCCAGCTAGCTAAATTTATAATTTTAAAATACTTAAATTAATTAATAAAATAAATTTAACCCCTGAGGGTTAAAACATAAAAGAATTAACCCTCAGGGGTTAAAAAAGGGGTTAATTTTTTATTAAAATGGGTAAAGGGGGGAGGGATTTTAAATTAACTTTATTTATTTTTTAACAGGGGGCAGGATCATCACTGATCCGTCTCCCTGCACTTCACACAGAACCAGGAAGTGCAGGGAGGTGGAAGGTAAGTATACTATGCACATGTGCTTGCTCTGACATGCTGTTTTTATTTTATTAGCGCCAACAGATTCTGTAGCGCTTTACAATAGATATATATACAATTTCATTCTAAGTGTATGTTGATATAAATATATATATTTTAATATCAAAATACAGTTAGAAAAAAATTTCATATAGATATAATTTTTTTTAAATGTTATTTTTTTAATTTTTTTATTTAATTTAATCTACTTGTTATTTGTATTTTATAATAATAATATATATATATAAACACACAATATATATAGTTATTATATATTATATATACGTGTGTAATTTAATTATAAGTGTATTTTTATATTAATATATGTACATATTAAAGGAACACTATAGTCACCTAAATTACTTTAGCTAAATAAAGCAGTTTTAGTGTATAGTTCATTCCCCTGCAATTTAACTGCTCAATTCACTGTCATTTAGGAGTTAAATCACTTTGTTTCTGTTTATGCAGCCCTAGCCACACCTCCCCTGGCTATGACTGACAGAGCCTGCATGAAAAAAACTGGTTTCACTTTCAAACAGATGTAATTTACCTTAAATAATTGTATCTCAATCTCTAAATTGAACTTTAATCACATACAGGAGGCTCTTGCAGGGTCTAGCAAGCTATTAACATAGCAGGGGATAAGAAAATCTTAATTAAACAGAACTTGCAATAAAGAAAGCCTAAATAGGGCTCTCTTTACAGGAAGTGTTTATGGAAGGCTGTGCAAGTCACATGCAGGGAGGTGTGACTAGGGTTCATAAACAAAGGGATTTAACTCCTAAATGGCAGAGGATTGAGCAGTGAGGCTGCAGGGGCATGTTCTATACACCAAAACTGCTTCATTAAGCTAAAGTTGTTCAGGTGACTTTAGTGTCCCTTTAATATAAAAATACACTTAGTATGACATTATATATATGATATATAGACATATATTTTATAGATATAATATGTCTATATATCATATATATATATATATATATATAAACACATGTATAATTTTTTTTTATTATTAACATATACTTAATTTTTTTTAATGATTTCACGCTAGCAGGAAGACTGCCTGTCAGCACAGACATTCCCCCTGCAGGCAGACACATGGACAACTATTGTGACCATGTGATGCTCTGTTGAGCGATCACATGGCCACAGGGGTCCTAACCCGCCATGGGGAGACTGTCTGGGCTGGAGGCAGTCTCCCCACACCGGGAGCACCGCCGATCGCCATCGGGGGAACGACGGTGATCGGGTAAGTACATAAGACCGTCCTCGGTCGTTAAGGGGTTAAGGACGGGAACCAATTGTTGTGATGTTGTAAACAAATGTAAACAAAACCTGGAATTTGCGCTACATGTCTGTTCAACCATAACTCTTCTTTCATATTAAATGCACCAACACTTAATATATATATAATTTAGTACAGGAGAAACAGGGCTTTCATATCAAATATTTATATATGAAACATAATTAAATGTGAATAAAATCTAAAAATGTACGAGAAATTAAGAAAATGTTATTTTTCAAGTTCTGCATGACAGTTTAACTGTGAATATTATAACACTGTTAGATTTTACTGCAATAAAATACACATATTTGTATTCAGCAGTGTCTCATGAGTACCACAGTACACCCCATGTACAGGTTTTATGAGTTTTTGGAAACTTACAGGGGTCAAATATAGGACTTCTTCTTTTCCATTGAAATTTGCCAGATTGGTTTGCTGGGCCTATGTTGCCTTTAAGACCATATGGTAGCTCAGGAATGAAAATTAACCCCATCTTGGTATACCATTTGTAAAAGTACAACATAGAATGCCCTAACGGCATTAACAGGTTAATTTTTGTCCGAATTTTGGCTATTCATCCATTTGTCTGAAAGACGAATGAATGAATAGAAATTACAACAAGCAAAACAAAGACAAAATTGAAAATAGTTCTTTGTTCATTAATTTAATTTATTATAAGGAGGGAGATATATCCTTCCATCCTCGTAATATTTAAAAATAGAGGCAGTGGAGAGTTTTGCTCTTCGACAATTCCTAAATCCCACCCCTGCTGCCCTCACTCTATGGGGTTCAATATGTTCACTGTTTGTATATGAGGGAGGTTAAATTCCCCTACTGCTCCTACTTATTGTGCCTAAGTAGGTGCATGTCTACTAAACAGTAGCTGTCAGTCTCAATATTTGATAACATAAAGAAAGCATAGAAGACTTTTTAAGGTGTCTGCTTTTGGGAAGAGTACAGCATCCCCTCTCTGTTTACTGATTTTTAGCTTTCTTGCTATATCCTATGTGAGTTGTTGATCTACTTTATTATTGAGAATTTCATTAGTTGTCATTAAGGGCTCTGCTAGGACTTATGTGTATATTTACCTGTTGTTAGATTCTAGATACAGTCTCCCAGTGTATAAGGATTGCTGTCCCTGCTATCTTTAATAGTTAGCTAGTGTGCATGACTTGCAGACCTCCCTACGGTTTAGTCGATTTTACTTTTGGATGAGCCGAGATAATTTTTTATTAACCATTTTTGAATTTTCTTCCTATTTGGCTCTCCTTGTAGTGAGTTCAGTGCCTACTAACCTGGACATATATAGTAGTTGAAAGGTCTGCATTGCATCACTGAGACCTCCAGATGATTTATATACCCCTTGCCGTCAAGTTATCATCCCTCATGTATAGTGCCTTTCGTTTTTATATATACCAATAAAGAATTTATTATTTTCCGTTGTTGGCACCTCTTGGGGTTATACGTAACTGACGATCTGGGCTATATTCCGAGCTTATTTACTGATGAGTCACTATCTGTATCTTACTTACCTTTTCTAACTTGTGTATCAAAACCAGGTTTAGTGTCCCATATCTAGTAGAGACTCTATTAATCGTTTATTGTTTTTTTTCTTAATAAATATTGGGTTATGCCCTTTGGTGGAGCTGGTACCACCACCTCTGTCCTCTGTGTGTCTTTTTTCATATTTGTGAAAATTGTTTACACACAGTTCCTTTGTTTGATTTAATCAGTCTCAATAGTTACCTGTCAGGACACTCTGGTTGGCTTAAGCCAATCAGATTGTTCTGAGTCAACTTACATGGTGTGGGGAGGCTTTATAAGGCTTTAAGCCCAAACAAAGCAAACCTCCCTAAGGAGGAATTGTGTTACTACAAAAAAAGTTCTTAAATTAAATAATATAAGAACCAGCAGTTTTACGCTCCTTTCCACACCTTTCAATAAACCTAAAATATCAACAGGTGATACAAGCAAAACCTGTACCCTTAGTGGAGCGCTGTAAATAAGATGGTAACTTACCCTACGTTATCTTGTTACAACTGTGTGCATCAGATATATAAAAGATAAATGAATAAAATATAGTGTAGATAGTAACAAAATAAAAATTATTTTGGAGAAAAATGGATCACTCACATTTAAAAGAGCCTATATATACATTGACTCTGTAAGTAAGGCTTGTATGCTCTTCTTTTTTTCTGCGTATGGTTTTGCGATCGTGTCGTTTTCACAAACACAATACACAATACACAAACACAATTACAGACAGTCTCTCCCTCCCACACACACAGTAACAGACAGTCTCTCTCTCTCACACACTCACACAGTTACAGACACACACAAACACAATTACAGCCAGTCTCTCTCACATACACAGACACACACACAGGTACCTGTTTCCATTATGGGCTGGCAATGCAGTCCCTGGTGTATAGGTGTTTGGGGAGCCGGGACTCCTACCTGCTTCCCCCACAGTGTCCACAGGCAGTGGGTCCCGACTGTGTGTCGCTACGCCCCTGCTGCTCATGTAACTCCACCCCTCTGCAAATTTACCTCCGCCCCTACCTGATCAGCTAGTTCTAGCTAATAAGAATGAAATGCTCCCTCAGGTGCAGCACCGCCATGCTACATAGTGCGACCGTGACCAGCATTATCGAAGAGTTCTGTGCACTCCCTCACACCTCTCCTCTCACCCAGGAAGTGTGTTAGCTGTGTCGGCCACATGGCGCCCTGTGCTGCCATGGCACCCTGTGAAACTGCACAGCTCGCACACCCCTAAAGCTGGCCCTGACGCTATGTGTCCACTTCACTCTCTCCCTATATGTATGTTTTAGATGTAAGAACAAAGAAGAGAGACGAGTCCTGTATTTGAGGAGTTTTAAGGCCTACTATTAATGAATATTTGTGAGTGCAATATATAATTTTATCCTGAAGTTGACACTTTACTGTATTACACTATTTTAGTGTTTTTGATTGTAGATATTGATCTGTGTTTTATGTTTTATGAAGACTTAGAGGAGTCTTTGATATATCTACATCATAAAGAGCAAAAGCGTAATTGTTATTTTAAAACCCCTCTTGTCGTGTGTTCCTCACTGGTGTTACTGTTTGCTTGGCAAGAAGTGTGATTCACATAAATGCAATGTTCACCTGATAACATAGGCTGGCCCATAGCCACATGGTGGGG
Source organism: Pelobates cultripes (assembly GCA_933207985.1). Taxonomy (NCBI): domain Eukaryota; kingdom Metazoa; phylum Chordata; class Amphibia; order Anura; family Pelobatidae; genus Pelobates; species Pelobates cultripes. Next base: position 277,594,353 of record OW240912.1, read on the forward strand.
GCTCCCCCCTTTTTGTTACAAAACAAAAAGTCATTGTAATGACTACTGATAAGTGCATAGTATGCACTTGTTCCTTTTCCCCTTTTTTTTTTTTTTTTAATTCTTTATTTTTGGTCTGACGAAGAGGTCGACATAGAGATATGCAGGCATATGTATGTAAGTGACAGCGCAACAAGATGTTTGGGCTAGCATACCACCAACTTAAAATTTCACCAGTCTCCACTGTAAATGGCAATACAGGCACATGTGCAATATTACAGTTATGCTGATTCCAGCCATACCTGAGAAGCGTCTAAATTTGCACAATTACATATCTATGCATATGTAGTAGTTACCTCAATAAATGAGATACATCGCAGTCGTTCTCTGAACTAAGTGGTCTGCATAGGAAGAATATAAACCAGGAAGTACAATGGGTAGATTCCCAGATGTATAGAACTACAACTCCCTTGATGCTTTGCATACCTTTGGAATGCTTTTTTTATAATGACAAAGCATCATGGAAGCTGTAGTTTTAAAACATCTGGGGATCTACATTTTGGGCATAGAGTATTGCAATCTGATATTCTATCTACAAATATGATCTAAACTGTGCATAGAGCATCCTCTCGAACTTACTTATTCCACTCTGACACTATCCTTGGCTTTTTAAGGTTTTAAACTTACTTTATAGTAAGGGTTTTTACTTCCCTCTGTCTATTGCAGAAGACTGAGTGAGCTCCTAGTAAAGAAATATGGCACCAGAGGAGAAAGGAGATTAAGATTTTATTTTATTTTTATTTATTTATTTAAACATAACTTTGCATTGCAATGTAATATAAACAAATCTATCTCCTGTATAATGTAGGTTGGGAGGGTAAGTATACATCTGTAAATAAAATAAAATAGTGTTTTGTTTTTTTCTTAGACCTGAAGTTGCATTACTAATCAGTTCATGGGAAAAATCCCTTCTTTGAGTTCTTCTACCACAAATATTTGATATCATTTCCATGTTATAGCAGCAGGACTATTTGTTACAACACACTTTGATCTGATACCACATTACAAAGCTTCAGGAACTGGGTTAGCTTTATTATTCCAACATATGAATTAGTAATGTGTCATGAAAGTAGATCTAGACTTTATTTAGACAACTGTTCCTCATAGGCAAGTGCTTTTCCTGTCAATGTGCTGAAATCGATGATTTGGTTAACATCTAACACTCTGAAGCTGAACATTCCTTCCTTAACATGAGAGCTGTAACCTTTGGGCCAGATAGCAGTGTTGTAAACAGTATGCGATAGTATTTGAAAAATAAACATCTTGCTATAAAACGTACTCTCCCTTACAACTAATAAGAACATCCAAGTAGATAACAATCAGTATAGCCGGTTAAGAAATATTGCCAAAGCTGCTCTATCTGAATACCAAATGAAATAATTAATACAGGATGATCAAATTATCTTGTGTTATTATTATTAGTAGTAGTATTATTGCCTTTTATATAGCGCCAACAGATTCCGTAGCGCTTTACAATATTATGACAGGGGGGGATTTAACTAAAAATAGGACAATTACAAGAAAACTTACAGGAACGATAGGTTGACGAGGACCCTGCTCAAACGAGCTTACAGTCTGTATCATTGTTTTAATGTCAAAAGATGATAGCAGTTAGATCAATCCACTGGTATTTTCTAAGACAATATCTCTAGCCTATAACCATAGACAGGATCAGATGAAGTACACTACCAATCAGATTATATTTGCATTTAAGTTATGTTTGCTTCCTTTAATTAGCAAAAATATGTTCATCCTCTGATACGTATTTGTTAAACTTAAATTTTAATACATTGAATGGTTTATTCACTAAACAAAGAACTGTAGTAATTTGAAAACTGATATGCAAAATGTAAGAAAATATTGTTGAATTTAAGAAATTCTTCAACTTGGCTATAATGACAGCCTAACTTTTTTTTAAAAAAAAATTCTTTATTTTTGTTAGTGCATAAAATAACTGAACAAACTGGTTCGCCATGCCACAATAGCTGTAGGGAACCATGGTGCGTCTTTGTACATCTTGGCATGGATAATACAGTGCACAATTTTAAGTAAGAGCATGAACATAAACAGGTTTATCAGTCATATGAGACAGTGTTGGTGAATCCTCGGGTAATGTGCAAGCTTCAGATAGTATGTGTGAGGGTTCTTGCTTAGTGTACATGTAAGGCAGTGTACGAGTTAACTGTGTGTAATAGTCAGGCTTAGGCATAGGTGAACACCAGGAAGGTGATTGTGTGCAAATGAGTCTGCAGTATGTGGGTACGTGTATGTATGTACGAAGTCGCTGATATAGGTAGTGAGGGTGCCAACTCTATGCCTGTATGTTTGGACTGTAGTGAAAGCACTGACAGCCTAACTTTTTAGCTTATATTTTGATGTTTTGCTTAGCCACATTTAGTTATTTAGTGAGAAAATCCTTATAAACACCGTGCACATGAACACCATTGAATAAAGTTTTAATTGACACGTTTGACCACATAATAATCAGTGTTTTGCCATACTACTGATCACATAAAGTAAAGTGTTTAAAGTTTTTGTTGTATAAATATTCAAGGAGCAACGTCATTGCTTGTCTTAATATAAAGGATGTTGTGATATGAAATAAAAAGGACGCTTGTAGGTTAAATTAGAATTTTAAAAGCAGACTAATGGCATAAAAATTACTAATGTTAAAGATGATATTACGTCTGCTTTAGATAAACTGAAAGTTACACTGTGTGTACAGTTGTTGTATCACATTGTTTACACAAGTGCATTCAAAGGAAACTTTTCGGAATTTAATCAAAAACGTAATTTATCTTTCCGAACTGCATGGCGCTTGCTTAGTTATTTATCACTGTTGACGTACTTCAATGAACTTTTGAGCACATGGAAATTTTCTTATTTGATAAGGCATCTTATCTACTTGCCTTTCATAGAAAGACACAGATGAATCACTGATGCCATGGCCTTAGATCAAGGTTTTTCATTGATATGGGCCTTTGCATTGTAATCAGTGTAAATGTTATTTTGAACTTGCAGACTATGTCAGTGGCTCTAACAGATTATCACTGTAGAGTAAGAATTAGTTTAACTCCTTCGATACCATGAGTTAAACTTTGCGTGTCCAAACAAGGGAATAATCATTAATTCCTTTGTTTCACAATAACAAGGGAATTAATGATTTTAATGATTGTTGGGATGTAACTTAAAACACATTTAAAGATGATTTGTCTGTTTAATGCAAGTTTATAATTTTTAAATATACAAGTAAATATACAAGTGGCACTGATCCTAAAATTATTTTTTATAACAAGAGGTAAATCATTGGCTTTTAAAAATAAAATAAATAAAAAATGATATTAATAATTGCTAGCACTCATTTTGGAAACCCATGGAATGTTTTGCCTTAAATGTTCTGTAATTCTGACTAAATAAATGTTTTGTTTTTTATTTTTCCTTACTTTTATTTTAAGACAACCATTTGAACATTCCCAAAAAGAGGTTCACTTCACTAGGAATGCAGTTCCTTTAAAAACAAATTATAATAGTAGATAAAATAGGTTGTTTGCTTGTCTTTAGATGGTTGTCATGTATGTAAGGAAATATATTCAAATGAAAGTACAAATATACAATCTTTACTTTTTGTTGTTTAAATTTCTTTACAACCATAAGCAAAACGCGTGATGAATAGATTGCTTTATTTAAGATCCTGAGCTGGAAGACAATGAATGAGTATCCTACAGAGATATAAATTATTTGGATTATTAATTTAAACATATACTATTTATTTATTTATTTATTAAACAATTTTGTTAAGTTAAAAATTATTAGTGATTTTTTTTTATGCTATCAACAGCTGTGGGAATTGTTGCTGTTGAAAGTTTTGTCAACTTCAGGCTTTACTAAACTGTCACATAAATGACAGACTCCAGAGACGGAAGTGCTTTCGTGACTAAAGCAGGGGTAGTCAACCTTTAGCACCTCCGATGTTGTGGACTACATCTCCCATCATGCTCCTACAGCCCAGCCGTAATGCTGAAAAAGCATCAGGAAAACTTGATCCAAAATTTTGGAGTGCCAAACATTGCCAACCCCTAGACTAGAGTGTTCCTTTAAGTTCAATAGAAGACCATATTTAATCACATGTGTCTGTGCTCTCTGAACTGTTTGCATGCAATTAAACATGCTCGCTTTTCATAGATTCTCAAACATGAATGGAAATGGTTAAAGTGTACACTACAAACATGTTATTCATAAAATCATTTAGGCTACAATTCCTGTTCTATCACCATGGCAACATCATATATTATCATTTACGTTTTTAACTTTCACATATCAAAGGCAGACATTATTCATTTGTACAAGGTTACGTGCTCCAGTATGTCCCTCTAATGTGATACAACAAACTTAAAGGACAACTGCCACTTCTCTGGAAATTATACCATTGCATAACATATGAAAATGAAATATAACTTGGTTAACCTTCTTTTATTTTCTTCTGATGTCCAGTTTTGTTTTAAATTTAGATGAAAGAATTAGCAAATTACGTCACATTCCTACTCATTGTGAGGACACACATTGCAAATAACAAGGAGAAATAAAATATAGTATTTTATATCTCTTCTTCTCCGTATGCTTTTTCCATGCTAAATGCCAGGTCCAAAAGACAGACATTACAAATATTAACAGAGAGCTAGGTCTAGGTGCCCAGCAACAGGATAAAGAAACATGGTATTTCGATATATAGAGGGTTATTCAAAATAGTAAGTATTCAATGTGAATTTAAATTTCAGGTCAAAATAGCCTAACTGCAAAAATTAGTTAGCTATGCTTTCAGTTTGGCTACTCTGGCATTAAATTTGAAATTTACTTTAAATTCTCACTCTATTATTTTTTTATGAGGGATGATTAACCACAAATTTAAAATCCTGGGAGTTGACAGTTCTCCTTTAATTTGCAGAATGTTGCCAACCCGAACATATGCTGTCTAGGAACCTTTTTGCCTGAAAGAGCATCTGTTCTTTGGTCTGCAGTAACTGACAGGATTATTGCAAAGAACACATTCAGAAATATGTACACAGTTTAAATCCACACATTTTACTAGCTTTGATCTCATTTGCCCCCTAGTTAATGCCTAAAATGATTATGTGAGAAGTATGACTTTCAAGTGAAAATGTTAATAAATATGCCTGATTAATTTTATGGCATATTATTTGTGAATTAAAATGCAAATAAAAAAGGAAATAAAATAAATGAATACATTTTATATTAATCTAGGGTCACTGTATATAATTCCCTTTTGCGACATTTATGCAACTTTTTGTAACACTACATTTGATTAAATCATTGCAATAATTAGGTAATAATTATGACATTTCTAAAGATTTCTAAAGAAGAAGAAAAATGTAATCATAAAGGGTTTTTCTTTTTCTTTATCATGCACTGTTAACATAAATACTTGACTAGAGATGTCGCGAACCGTCCGCTAACTTCTCGCGAACTGTTCGTGGCGAACTCCGGTCAGCTGACACATCCCGGCTAATCTCCGGCAGACCCTCCCTCCCAGACCCTCCCACCTCCTGGACAGCATCCATGTTGAAGCTGCCTTCAACATGGATGCTGTCCAGGAAGTAGGAGGGTCTGGGAGGGAGGGTCTGCCGGAGATTGGCCGGGATGTGTCAGCTGACCGGAGTTCACCGCGAACGGTTCGTGGCGAGCCGCGGCGAACCGTTCGCGAGAAGTTCGCGGACGGTTCGCGACATCTCTATACTTGACATAGAATGTTACTAATAAAAGTAGCATAACGTTCATTTGTGGATTAGGCATTAGTAACGCAATTCAATGTTCAATAATACTTTGGTGCATTATTTGACAACTCCATCTTTAACTGTTATCTTTAAAAGTTTGGAATGTGTAGCATTCTGACCTATACATTGTATATTAGCACAGGGCAAATATTGTAATGCAATGGGCATATAATAGAGATAAAATAGATTTTTGGAAATGTGTGAGGATATTTCTGGAGAGCATGGGCTTCACTAGAACAATCTCTTTGAAATTAGGGATATTAAAGGAACATTGTAAGCAATATAACAATTTCATTTTAATGAAATTAATTAGTTTTGGTGCCCAAAATATTTCTTTAATATATTATTGACAATTTAACTATTGCATAATTTTATGCATATATATATATATATATACAGTCTTGAAAAAAGTCTTGAAACGTTGACTTACCCTTTGCATAAATAATGGATATATTGCACAAGATTACAAGCCCTCTGAGTGCATTTCTCTGGGACGTTGTATTGAGGCACGAAATAGCACAGAGGCAAGAACAGGACAGGAAGGTGAGTGACAAGCCCATGTTGGATATATATATATATGTATATATTTATATATATATATATATATATATATATATGTGTGTATAATATATATACACACACATATATACACTGTGTAATGTTTGTAAAAGTTTGCAAATTGGAAATTGGTGATAGATATATACAATTTTGAAAGAAAACATGAGCGAGTGGGCAAAACACATTTCTTTTATTCATATTCAACTGTATGTTATAACAGAATGGCACAATCAAAAACAAAACATGGCAACAAAGAAAAAATTAAAAGTCTGCATACCCTTAGTCCTTAATACTGTATATTAGCATTAATGACAGTGTGCAGTCTTTTGTAATAGTTATCTTTAAGGCCCCTAATTCTGGCAGGTGGTAAAATGCCTCCAGGTCATGCAAAGTTTTTTTGTTGTCTTGCATAATCTGCACATTTGAGATCTGCCCAGAGTGGCTCAATGATTTTAAGGTTAGGAGACTGTGATGGCCACTCCAGAACCTTCGCCTTTTTCTGCTGTAATCACTGGAGGGTCCTTAGGATAACTGCCATGCTAAAAAGTCCAAAAGCGTCCAATGCGCAGCCTTCATGCATAAGAATGCAAATTATCTTATTTTCACGACAGGCTTTGTTGACCCCTCTCCAAAGATAGTGCTTTTTGGTCTGGTCACTCCAAATTACATTGTTCCAGAAGCTGTGAGGCATGTCAAGGTGTTGTCAGACATATTGTAATTGGGCATATTTTGTGACATTGGCACAGCAAAGGCTTCTTTCTGGCAACTTGACCATACAGTTCATTTTTGTTCAAGTCTTGTGGTAATGGGCTCCTTGAAACAACCACACCATATTTTTCCAGAGTAGCCTGTATTTCTCCTGAGGTTATCTGCTGGTTTTTCTTTGTATCCCAAACAATTATTCTGGCAGTTGTGGCTAAAATCTTTCTTGGCCTACCTGACCTTGGCTTGGTATCCCTGAATTTTCCATTTCTTAATAAGTGATTGGACAGTAATGACTGGCATTTTCAAGGCTTTGGATATCTTTTCATATACTTTTCCATCTTTAAAAAGTTCCGTTACCTTGTTACTCCGGTCTTTTGACAATTCTTTTCTGCTCCCCATGGCTCAGTATCTAGCTTGTGCAGTGCATTCAAGTGAGAGCTAACAAACTCATTGACTATTTATACACAGACACTAATTGAAATATAAAAAGCCACAGTTGTGGGAAATTAACCTTTAATTGACAGTTTAACCTGTGTGTGTGTGTCACTTTGTGTGCCTGTAACAATGCCAAACATTCAAGGGTATGTAAACTTTTGATCAGGGCCATTTGGGTGATTTCTGATATCATTTTTATTTAAAAAGGAGTCAAACAACTATGTGATAATAAATGGCTTTATATGATCACTATCCTTTAATAAAATACATTTTTTTTTTTTTGCACGATCAGTCATATTTTCAAAATCAATGCCAAAATGCCACAATTTCTGCCAGGGTGTGCAACCTTTTGAGCACAACTGTATATAATGATCAGCAACAACATTAAAATTACTGACAGGTGAAGTGAATAACATTGAGTGTATCAGTACAATGACACCAGTCAAGGAGTGGGCTATATTAGGCAGCAAGTGAACTGTCAGTTCTTGGAGACCTTATAGTGAAGGCTAGATGGCAGTACCTCTTCAAAATGTAAGTCTTGTAGGGTGCTCATGAAAAGCACTGGTAAGTACCAATCACAAATAGTGCAAGGAGGGATAACTGGTGAATTGCAGTCAGGGTCAAGGGTGCCCAAGGCTCACTGATGCACATGGGGAGCAAAGACTAGCCTGTCTGGTCTGATCACATAGAAGAGCTACTGTAGCTGAAATTGCTGTAAACCGTATTGCTGGCCATGATGGAAAGGAACTCACAGTGCATCACAACCAAAAGCTCCATCAATGGGGACATGAGCATCAGAGCTAGAACATGGAGCAGTGGAAGAAGGTTGCTTGGTCCGAAGAATCACGTTTTCTTTTAGACCAGGTGGATGGCTGGGTGCGTGTGCATCATTTACCTGTGAAAGAGATGGCAGCAGGATGCACTATGGGAAGAAGGCAGGACAGTGGAGGCAGTGTTATGCTGTGTGCAATGTTCTGCTGGGAAACCTTGAGTCCGAGCATTCATGTGGATGTTACTTTGACAAGTACCATCTACCTAGAGATTGTTGCATCTAACTGGCCTGACTCTACAATCACCTCAGTTGCCTGTTCATAGCCATCTCTGTTCTGTTCCTTCCAGTATGTGTTCCTCCATGTTTCTATTCCCCTTTGATTCTGTCACTTTTGTACCTGTCTAAAGAATATCTGTCTCTTTATTCTTTTTTCTTACATCCTCACTAGGCACTCACACTCCTGATCGCTCTGTCCCCAAGTTGCTTAGTCCAAAATACCTCCCTGTCAATCTCAGTCACTCTCACACTTTTTCAAAATATAATATATATGTATGCTGTGTATAAAACTGAAATGTAAGTGTGTTTGGCTGCAGTGTGTGCAAACATGTCTCAAATGTAACTGACATCAAGCAATTTAATTTCCTGTCTTCCTATTAAAATATATGACCCTCTGTCTAGTCCTCACTGTGTCGCCTTTTATCTCTTCTGTCGTCCTTAGCCCTGTTTTAGTTTGTGCAATAATTACACTGACAAGGTTTTGCTGAATTTAAATACCAGGCTGAAAATGATAAATTTGCTGTTCTCTAGTTGGCTGAAAAAAAATGAATGTTGAATATTATACTCAAGGTTAGCCGCATGTAAGGTGTATTACTTTGAAGTTTAATTGATTTGCGTTAGCTTAACTACTGCATGCATTAGATAACAATTGTCTACGTCAGAAAACACAAGCACCAAATATACCAACCATTTGCACACCCAATGCAAGGCCAGCTTTCCATAAGCACACAAGTTAGATACAATGGAAAATTAATAGCTGATAAGCCAAAATATTTAAAATATGTAATATTACCAAAAGCTATCTTCTAGTTTCATCAGCCAGTCAGTGGGGAAAGACCAGCATTTTCATAAAACCATATTATTATTTTTTATTTATTTACTATCAAGTGCTTTTAGAACTATTTTGTGTTGTTTATTCATTCCTTTTTTTGCACAGATATATGAGGATGGAAAGCATACAGTATCTCTAATATTTCATGCAAGTTTAGAAAATTGTGCTTAAAAACACAGATACAGTTGAACCTATAGTATATGTCACAAAGTTATAAATAAAAATGGTCTCATACCATGCTCATGGGTATATTCAAAGAACTTGCTGCCATTTTGGGGAATATAATTTCCTAAAATGTCATCAAAATATAAACATTATCTATGAGGACAATGCCTACATATTGTAAACATAGTCAAATGGCTTAAATCGGACATCTGCGTTATATGCATTATAGACTGAATGCCGCTTGAAAATATAACCACATGTTTCCTTGATACATTTCTTCCTTCTTCATGGGTTAAAAAAGACGGAATTGTCATGCAGGCTGTAGTACAATCTATTTTTGCAATACAAATAAACTGACTTGAACTCCAGAGAAATGTATTTCTTAAATTAAAAAATGATGTTCGAGCAGGTAAGTGGAAATTGTTTCCTCAGTTTCCATTGTATTGAAAGAAAAACTAATATCAAATCAGTTTATATCAAGGATGCAGATGGTAGGGAATAATAGGATTAATCAAATATATAAATGTGAAAAGCTCTGTGCAAAATTAAATTCTGGATGAACATGAAAAGCATTCTTTTCTACCTTTCAATAAAATATAGAAATACTATAACTGGTCACCTATACATTTTAAGTTAGATATATTGTCTCACTTTAAATGAAACTAATATTCCTTGAAAAAGAAAAAATGAGAATGGCTACTTTGCTGACTTTCTGCCAGGTCAATAAATGTTTCTATGT
>OW240912.1:277609662-277651373 GCA_933207985.1 Pelobates cultripes
GAGGTGTTTAGGATAACTGGGTTAGAGTGGGTTTATATTTAGTATTAGGGTACATGCGATGTTTAAAATGAGTTAAACCTAGGATTAAACACATCGGAGGAGCTGCGGTAACACTGAATTTTACACCTTCTATAACTGTCCTTGCAGCTCCTGGTACTTATCTCTCCCCACCAGCCCACTTCAGCTAAAAGGTACAATATAAGTACTGAAAACAGGAACCTCCTATAGGACATGCTTTAAGTGCATAAGCATGGATCTAATTAAAGAGTTTGTTTAGGTTCTGGGATGGTAAAATCTAGAGTTAGGGAAAATGAGTGTTTAGGGCAAGTGGACTTATTGTGAAAGGTTTTTGCAAAGTGCTCACCCTTCTATGTTTTTTGTAGTCCAGTCATTCTCCTATAATTGATAATAGAGCTGCAGTGGCTGTTATACAGTGTGCATTACTCAGTGCTGTCCCTGCTCCTTTTGCAAGGCAGACTCGATGGGCCGAATGGTTCTTATCTGCTGTCACAGTCTATGTTTCTACGTGAGGCCTTTTCTGTGTGAGAGATTGCTAATGGGCAGCCAGGAAGTGAACGCTTCCATTTTCTGTCCAGCCTCACTCACAGACACCGGAGAGCTGGGGCAGCATCGAGTTTTATATTGTCTATATAACTTTTCCTGCAGCTCTCTTATCAAGCATAGGAGGATGACTGGACTACATAGGATACTTTCAAGCCTACTGGTGTTTATTTCTTCCTACCAGCCCACTTAAGCTCCACAAAGATAAATTGTAAGTGCTGAAATTAGTCACCCCCTAAAGGACATTTGCCTGTATTCAGGTGCTTACTCTGCCTAATGGAAACTCTAGCTCGTGGACATTATGACCACAAATAGACATTTCTTTTATATGGTGGCACTTTCAAGAAGCTCATTAATGCCAGCAGGTTTGCTATGAAATTAAATATCACAACCTTTAATTTCCTTATACCAAGACCACTTCATATAAATGCTCATATAAATTCTAGTCTAATGAGCAAATGTACTGTAGGAATGAATTTCCAAACAATACAGAATATAAAATATTATCCAACATTACCTGTTTTATTTCATTCAATGAAAGTCACATAATTACTTGCAAGGTTATTTATTACATTTTGAATTAAAGGGCAATTTCAGATTTAAGTCTGAAATAGATGGAATGTAAAAATTCTCCAAGTCCGCTGTACTTACAATTCTTCTTTTTTTTTTTTTTAATTCTTTATTTTTGTAGTGCATAAGCTTTGAACAGATGCATGTGAGGAACCCCAAAGGCAATCCTCCAGCTGATAATTAACAGTTGAACATAGAGGTACATGGTAGATCTAGCACATTTTTTTTATATAGGGATAGGATGGGTGCTAAATAGTGATGTCGCGAACATAACATTTTCGGTTCGCGAATGGCGAACGCGAACTTCCGCAAATGTTCGCGAACGGGCGAACCGCCATAGACTTCAATAGGCAGTCGAATTTTAAAACCCACAGGGACTCTTTCTGGCCACAATAGTGATGGAAAAGTTGTTTCAAGGGGACTAACACCTGGACTGTGGCATGCCGGAGGGGGATCCATGGCAAAACTCCCATGGAAAATTACATAGTTGATGCAGAGTCTGCCTTATGGCAGACTGTGTCAGGTCCTTGGTCAGTGCCCGGCCACCATCGCAGACACAGGTCTGCAGCTCCGCAGTGAGCAGAGCTGCAGACCATGTGTCTCACGAGAATTGGCCAATCAAAGCGTTGCCACGGGTTACCACGGCAACGCTCTGATGGTCTCGCGATATTACACGGTCTGCAGCTCTGCGGAGCTGCAGACCGGAAGAAGTGGCCACTGGACCACCAGGGAAGAGAAGGTAGGCTCCCTCACCACCCTCAGCCTCCCCCTACCAGCCTCCCCCCACCAGCCTCCCACCCCCAGCCTCCCCCCCACCAGCCTCCCACCCCCAGCCTCCCCCACCAGCCTCACCACCCTCAGCCTCCCCCCCACCAGTCTCACCACCCTCAGCCTCCCCCCACCAACCTCACCACCCTCAGCCTCCCCCTCACCATCCTCACCACCCTCAGCCTCCCCCACCAGCCTCCCACCCCCCCACCAGCCTCACCACCTCAGCCTCACCACCCTCAGCCTTCCCACCCCCCACCAGCCTCACCACCCTCAGCCTCCCCCCCTCCAGCCTCACCACCCTCAACCTCCCCCCATCAGCATCCCCACCCCCCACCAGCCTCACCACCCTCAGCCTTCCCACTCCCCCACCAGCCTCACCACCCTCAGCCTCCCCCCACCAGCCTCACCACCCTCAGCCTCACCACCCTCAGCCTTCCCACCCCCCCACCAGCCTCACCACCCTCAGCCTAGGGGTAGTGAGGCTGAGTGTGGTGTGGGGGGTGGTGATGCTGAGGGTGGTGGGGGGTAGTGAGGCTGAGGGTGTGGGGAAAAGTGAGGCTGAGGGTGTGGGGGGTAGTGAGGCTGAGGGTGGTGTGGGGGGTAGTGAGGCTGGGGGTGGTGTGGGGGTAGTGAGGCTGAGGGTGTGGGGGTAGTGAGGTCAGAGAGATCAGATGAGTCCTTCAGGACTGTAGTAGACACTGAATACACTAGCCTAGCTATCAATTTCCCTATCAAATCAGCAGCAGCTACACTGTCCCTCCTCTCACTAAGAATGCAGCTTCACAATGAATGTAAAATGGATGCTGTCCAGGAGGTGGGAGGGTCTGGGAGGGAGGGTCTGCTGCTGATTGGCTGGAATGTGTCTGCTGACTGTGAGGTACAGGGTCAAAGTTTACTCAATGATGACGAATAGGGGGCGGACCGAACAGCGCATATGTTCGCCATCCGTGGCGAACGCGAACAAGCGATGTTCGTCAGGAACTATTCGCCAGCGAACCGTTCGGGACATCACTAGTGCTAAACAATATATGTTTCCGTTGCTTAGGGTGCTTAGGTATTCTCATAACACAATGCAACAGCGCTTTACTATCTAGTTATGATATTATTATGCTGTGTCAAGAGCTAGTATGTGCATATAAGCTAAGTGTCGAATTAAGGATGAGTTTGCAACATTTTCATGTACATGCATATAGACTATGTGCTGCAGGGTTGAGACCTGTAGTGCTGTATGCTTGCTAATTCCATGCTAATGGCAGGTAAGTGCCTATATCCAATTATACAATGCAGCTTTATAGTTTTTACCAAGCTTACTATTTGCCACACTATGCTTAAAGGACCATGCTTACATAGCTTGAGTTCCGAATGTATTATAAGCCTGCAAAGTTAAGGCAAAGACAGGGAAAAACATAGTGAAGCAGGAACACATCGCTAGCTATATTAACAGGGTAGTGCTTTGAAATTATAACGCTATATTCAGGCTATGTCTAGGTCACTTTAGTGGAGTTTCACCCTGGTTAATCGGCCCAGTGGAGAGGGCTGCCATCATGGTAGTCCCGAGACCTCACAGACAGGGGGAGTCCCGCCACTACCCGATACCTGCTCTGCTGTTTCTGAGTAGCTGGGAGTGAGTGTCCATCAGAGCAGGCATCAGGGCACAGCCTCTGGCTGGGTGCTGTGTTGCAGGATAGTGGGGCTGCGGCCGTCAGCCCCACTCACCAGGGAGAAGGCCTCTGTTGGGGCAACGAAAATTTCTCCTCCAAGGGACTGAAGCTCAGTGAGCCAGCCTCTCCCTGGATCCAGTATTCTCCTTGCTTTGGGCACCATTGCTTTTAGTCTGCTTTGAAGTTAGAAGGCATGGTGGATTAGCGTTTTGTGGCTATGTGTTGCAGGAGCTTCCCTAGCTTGCGACCGTCCAGCTCGGCGGTCCGGCCCCGCCCCCACAATTCTTCTTTTTTGGTGTGAAATTGAAATTAGGAATTCCTGACAATTTTCATTTTAGTCAATAACTCTGTTGACTATCCAAATAGCAATGTAGGTAAAACAGCCAGGTAGATTTTTTTTTTTTAAGTATTGGTAATTATATTACAGTGCGTATAGCTAAAGGGATTTGTTTTATTTTCATAGGTTATTCATCACTTACGTCTATCAGAAAATGAAAGTGCTGCGTTACAAGAACTAATGGACTGGAGGCGAAAGCTTTGTGAAGAGAGTGAGGATTGGCAGAAAGATATAACACAAGCTGAGCAGAAACAAACTCCTTCTCAGACATCTTAGATGGAAGCACAGCCACAATATAAAACGTTCCCCTCCTATTAAGACCACGAATATTTCCTGCTCTGGCTTATTTTTTAATCTTGTCCATATGAACAATATCGATTATAAGAGGAGCTGCTGAATTCCATCTATTTCACTGAAATGTTTTATTTTCATTTCTTTTTTTTAACATACTGCAATATATATGTATACAGCAAGCATGAGTAACTTGTTTATGGTCTCTGTGATACTATGTGTGTGATTTATGTTTTTATACATGGTGATGAACTATGCGCGTTGTGTTCCAGGTTTCTAAACTATATATTTGAAATATTCCAATACAACTAATCATTCCTTAAAAACCCCTAAAAGATGATTCTGTGGAATCTTCGTCATAGCTTAATTTTGGTATCCATAATAGAGAAATGTTTGTGGGTTCCTGGGGCTGTAATGACATAATAAATAATGATGCTTCTTATAGATATATCAATATATCTACATGGATAGATATAGGAATATGTGTGAATGTTTATGTATATGTGTATACATGTACATATATACATGAACATGCAATGCATGTATGTGTGTAATTTTAGTAGATGTCTGTGTTACATGACAATTGCAAAAAAAAACTGTTACTGCCACAATTTTATAACTATTGAAGTGGTGCTGTTTTTCCTTCTAAAATCAGGTAATAAATACAGTACTGATACTTAAATTCTCTTAAGTTTGCCAATTCATTTTAATTTCAACCTAATAGCAGAGATAAAATAACATATAATATAAAGCTTCCACGTTACATAAGCTACATGCCTGTCCCAGCTCTCCACAGCCAATATAAGCTAAGGCCCATTTATCACAAATTATTCTCCATTACAATATGACTGGTGCATCGTCGGATTCTAGGTTCTGGGAAGAAACAACTCTCCCCCCTCATAAATCAAAACACAGACACATGATGTAATTTCACAGCGTTTACTAAAGCAACTTGGTGCATAATGTTTTGGGTCATTGTCACAAAACCCTTTAAACCAACTTTAAAAAAAACATCCCACCTATCACCATACAACATTGACCATGACCACATATATAATGCTGACAACTAAATAACTTCATAAACATAACACCGTAAGATACTATTAACTTGTCCGACTCCTCCATACAAAGATACCCCTACCACCACTAGGTTCTGAGCCAGGCCTGCTTGAAACCTACTACACCAACTTTAAAACCAAATGAACCATTTATTTAACCCCTTAAATAACAGTAATAAAAATCATTATAATAATAACCGTAATAAAAATCATTATTAATACCTATAATAAACCCTAGCCCCCCTCATAATCTAGCTCTCCTGCCCCTGCCACCAGCTCAGACCTTGAACCCTGTAAGCCATATGTGCACAGCCACCCAAGAGGAACAGGGCCCTGTTCAACACCTCCAGAAAATCCAAATTTAACAGGTCAAAACCAACATCATTTAAATGCACCCCTGAAAAAACTAGGTAGCATCGCCTCCAACTCCTGTTGGTGAACCACCATACCTCCAATCCTTCTGATGAACATTGACTTTAGTCTATTCACTTTTCCCCAACAACGTGAGATTGTAGCATGATCCTGCATATGCCTGGAAATGTAATTTGAGACTATTTCCAACCAGACGATGTTAACCCAGGGGATGAAACCTCTTAAACTATACACATCCCTTATCATTCACCTTACCAAGTCTCTTTGGGGAACCGCCCTTAGATCATTCCCTCCCACATGAAACAAAATCACATTAGGCAATAGTTCAAACCTTTAAACAAACATCCCACCAACCACCACCCCGGTACCTGAATCATCGTACTGTGAACTGCTCCTACAGAAAGCCCACTTGCTGATGATACTGAACTACATCACTCTTCTGGGCCCAAAACACATATGAATGGCCCACTATCCATGCAAGGAAAACAGAGTATGAGTTACCAAACTGGTTAACACTTATACATTCCCCACTACCAAATGATCTGGGCGCACATAGAACTGAAATCGCACAGACTCCCACCTGCCAATTTTTTCAGGATCTCTTCCCCAAAACCTAACCACCTCTGTGGCAGCCCTGATATGAAAAGAGTGAGTGCCAAATAAAAAAACACAGAAGATCTGAATGAGAGATAGGGAAGAACCATCCTTGTGTACCAAAAAAGACCCCACGACCTGCAGGCGATGTTTCAAAAATTGTAGAGTATTGTAAACTGCCAGTAATAAAAAAGGAACTGAATCTAGGAAAATAATCATAGATGATATATATAGATAAATGAATCAAAGGGCAGCATCACATATACATATGAGCGACTTGAAGACAAGCATATAAATATATAAAACGTAACTGATATGTGAGCGCTCCAAAAACAGTCAAAACCGTGTTCAATCTGTACTCCAGCAGTGAGTGAATACGTAACTTTTGTCATATATGTAACATTTCAAGGTAAAAAAATGGTTTATATAAAGATTAGAAAGCGTATGAAAACAAATCTTAATAAACTCCCCAACACAGTGTATCATATATGGGAAAAAGTAAAATAACAATTTATTTAGAAAAAGATACTGTTAAAATATAGACGTCAGAAGTATGTATTAACATGACACCACTCTAAACCATGTAAATAGGATAAAATATACAATCTGCATGCAGAAAGTGGCACAGTTAAACAGGAATCTGTCGGAAAGGCCAGATGTAGATCTAAAACACAGTGATGGGCCCCTACGCTGGTACAAAGTCTAAAGCCCAAATATCAGAGCTTAAAATTGTGTGATAATCGACAAAGTGATCCTGTCAATCAGTGATCCTGTCAGTATTGTAAACTGATCAAAGTATTGACCCTGTTAGCGGGTGCAGCACTATATTACAAATATATCAGTTTTAGTTTTAGCCAAATCCCTGCTAACAATTACAACCAAACCCTGAAGGCCCCAATTACATTCCCGGCTAGCACTCACCAGTTCCCGAATCTATAAAGCACCAAAGAAAGCAAACATGAATGTTGAACGAAACAAAGATGCCTCATGCCAGATTAACAAATTCCTGAAAGAACTGGCCATAATTTCTCTAGTACCTGGAATGATAAGACCTACCCTTTTTACCTAAACCCCTTGACTACTTGCCTTACCAAGAAATGTTTAGTAAGATCCACACCACTATAAAGTTTAAATAAAAAGGCCAACACTGCCAAGGTCTTACTCACCACTGAAACTGAAGTCCCATCTGAAAAAAATTGAAAGAGGAACCATAACAATGTATGACCCAGCAGCCAATGCAACAGTTTTGTCCCATGTATCCCACACCATACAGTATGCTGAGTATGTTCTTGAAATGCTCTTCACAAGTCCCGTAAACATGCCGTATTGAAATCCCACATCTTTTCCGGACAGGCCTGGCCCTCCTCCAGCACTTTGGGTGTCTCCACCTGGAAATTAGACCGCTGAAAATGATACACTGCATCAGCTGCAATATTCATTAAACCTGGAACATGTCTTGCCCAAAACAAACTCACCACTGGACCCGAAGTGGCTGACAAATGGTTGAACTACATGTTGTCCATAAAAAAAGTAACCTTTCTTCAAGTGGCCTATCAAGGACTGAATTTCCGCAAGGTAACTTTCCAGGCCTGTTTTACCTTCCCTCATTCATAGCCGCTGGGCAGACAGCTTATCCTGAGGAAGCCTAAACTTCCCCTTTCTTGAGTCAATCTTCAGACCTAAAAACCAAAGGCAATTTGTTGGGCCATACATTTTGTCTGACGCCAATGGAACACTTAACAACCTCACCACCTATCACAATGTCCTCAACAAATACAAACAAGCATTTGAACTGGAATGGGTGAGATGGATTGAGTGTCTGTTGGACTGCCAATTAGTGAACTCTTCACTGACCGATCCCTGTTGCTTGCTGACTGATTGACTCTCTGGTACTGCTTCTGTCCTCCCTACTGCCATAAGGGCTCCTGCTCTGTTTCTGACCCCTCTCCCAAGTGCAGCCCCTGTGACCCAGCTGCCTGCAATGTCTGCCACCTTATGTGTGACCATGTGGCCTACTTGCTCCCTCTCACTGCTGTTATATCTGCTATAACTGAAGTGTGAATAATTGTCTGGGCTCCTCAAATTGCTACTATTTAAGCCATGTGCACGTAGAGCTGCAGTTTCTCGATTTGCCATCTGATGGTCTTCAAACTCCATGCTATGCTCAGAGCTTGTGATTCCCCTGCTGGACGTGAAGCTGCTATTTGGCAGCTAACATTGGCCTTACACTTTTTTGGGCTCCCCTGCACTCTATCTCCTGGATCTGCTACCACAGCCTGGCTGGCTTGATTTGGGGTTATTGGGCACTGCCTACCTGGCTTCACCCTCATATTCCCTGGGGTCTGCTGCCGCTGACCTGCTGTCCAATCTGCCGGGGTGTGCTCTCTCCCCACTCCCAGCCACAGAGGTAAGTGCTAGTAAGTGATGCAGTTGTAATGGTCCTAGTACTGCTCCACTCCAGCTCAATTGTCAAAGCGACTCCATTGAAAGCCGCTGCTGCTCCTTCTTACGCAGTTGCACATTTACTGCCACCGTGAGCTGTCGGCCACGGTCCTCCTATGGGTTGGCTCCTGCGCCACCCACGACCTCCAATAACAGACTTGTCATAAAGTTAGTGACTTAATGGAGAACTATTCCCATAAAATGCTGCTTACAAATTGCTGAAAGGTTAAGAGTATAGTAGGTTCTTTGTTGTACTATATGTCAGCTCATAAAAGCCCTAAGAAGCCTGTTGATGAACTAAATAAGTAACATTCTTCAACAGAGAAATTCACCTATGTGAATGAAAAACACAATGTCTTCCAATAGTTCAGCTTGTTTGAAAGGTTTGTTAAATGGCTGTGCAATAACATGTGCAATAACATGTGCTGCTAAGCTCAAGGCTACAGAAATAATAATAGTGGATAAACAATTATATTGCATTTGGTAAAATTAAAACATTAGCATAAGAATGGAGAGAAGATAAAAGAGCTGAAGATATTGAGATTAATCATATAATCTTTCTATTCTTGAATTTGGTTCCCGCTTTGGTACTGAGTATAGTTTGCAATCACAAAGAAGACTTTGTATATTCTGAGCAACTTCTGCTTCAAGCCCCAAAATCCAGGGAATTAATACAAGTTTTATCCAGCTAGGGTAAACTGCATACAACAGAGATCGTGAAATCATAAGTATAAACTATAAAATAGCCACCCAAAAGTATTGTAGCCCGATATATACATTCTGCATGTTATGAGGGCTCTTTAAATGAAAATCTGAACATGAGCATTGAGACATGTGGCCACAAGTAGTGATACATGCTGAAAACCCCCCCACAAAAAAACAAAAAGTACACATAAAAATCGAATATAAGAGGAAATCGAAGACAAAGTTCAAAGCACTATAGATCCTTCCAACTAGCCTTAATGCTATCTCTAAATCCTGTAACAATCAAAAATGGAAAATACTCCATTAAGGCCCAATAGCACAGCCAGGTTTATAAACCACCAAGAAGTGCCCAAGCCAGATATGTCCAATATGGCTTGCACGGTCAATAATTTCCTGTATTAGCATAAACATATAGAACAAAAAGATGGACTGGTATTGCCCCGGCAGATATACAGCCTGTTCCAGGGTAAGCAATTTAGTAAATAATTCAAAAAAATGAAGAAGAAAAAAAAACTGATTACACAATATCTGGGTTGTAATGCTAAACTCTGAGGCAGCAAGAAAATGTCCACATGAAGGAGACTCAGGTAAAAATCAGAGCATCCCACATCAACACCTCACTACAGCACAACCACAACTCCTGACACTTCCACTTCCACTACATATTTTATGGCTCTCCCAGGGCATCTGCCATGCTTGCCTCTATGCTAGTCTCACATCACCTTCATTGGACCAATGGGCACCAAAGTCCCTTTGTGCAGCAGGGCTCACAGCAAGGATTATCAGCTCATCCAGACGAAAGTGGTGAAATGGCACGGGACATGATAAATCAGAGCAATGCAGTCGCAGCACTATCTCCTCTAGCTGCTCATTCCAACCAGTATAGCAATACCTACACCTGACATTGTACATGAAGGTCAGGTAATCTCTGAATCCTGGCAATATGCATTAAACTCGTGGTGTGAGCTGTGAACTGCAGCAGTTTTATTAGTTCACTAGGGTGAATCCCCAACACATGGGGAGGAGCAGGACCAGCAGCCATGCTTCTCATCAAAGTTGGGCTTAGAGCATATTGATGTGGAAGGTTTATCAGTTGCAAGTGGGAGACCCTCTGTGAATAAATAATGAGTGTTCATGACACTGGCCTTCAAATGTAGGATTTGCAAGGCAGCACAGTAGACCTAATAGATACACCAGGCCACATACTGCCATTAGAGATAGGTCACATTATCTGTAAAAATGGATGTAGTTATGTGGAAATAATCATACCAATCTTTTCAATGTAGCTTCTTTGTAGGAGCAGATGGTTTGTGAACACATTTACATTTGCGGGGTTACGCTGATAAATAATGTAGACACATTCAATAACGTTAAATAAGCAGCACCTTTGTTTGGACAATCCAAACATTTTCAGAAACTGATGTTTAAGAAAGGGAATTATATTTATAACCAGTCAGGTGCCAGTGAATCCACTTTCCTCCTTTGTAAAGTAGGAGGAGAATAATTTAAATAAAGTAAAGATGAACTGATTGATATAGACCCATTCACATAAACCTGGTGGAGCTCTAGATAAAGACACACTTACCCATATAGAATAAGGGGACAGTATGAATCTAATAGAATGTACTAGGAATAAGTGTATAAACTCAAAACAAGGGAGCATATACAGTGAATACTGGATGCACTCACATGGAACAGAGCCCACTAGGGATAGGCTCAGATCATACCAGTGATGGTATACTATAGCGATACCAGGGCCTCTTTTGTATCAAATGCAGGAGAGCTCAATTGGGAGATAAAGCAGAGAGGAGCACAGCTCTTAGTGTAAAATCTTTACACAGTAATGTAATAAATATAAAGTGCAGGTAACTGCTCATCCTGTACAGAGTCCAATATTCTTGTCTCTCAGTGTAACAGCATGTGTACCAGTAGAGGGGGCACAACCCTTCTTTAAATGGAAACAGAATGCCATGAGTTCACAGGACTAATGATAGACTAATATACTTTATTTATAACAGAAAATAAAAGAAATATAATAAAAACTGTTTAAAATATTATAAAACAACCCAGATAATAACAAAGATAGATGATGTCCTCAGGTCCTCCCAGTTTCACAGATTTTCTCAGCTTTTCAACATGATAGATTGCATCTATTAGGTCTACATTTAAATATCCAACCACTCATGATGATTGGATGGACTGTCCGATATTTGGCCAATCACAAAGCATTACCTGGGGAGGTATATTCATTAGCGGCATTTCATCCAGTAATCCTGGAAGTAACACTGTGTTCTCGGCGGAAGCCTTGCAACAGAGCAAATGATTGACAACATGAAAACAATAGGTGCTTTTAGTTTAGAATTTTAATAAAACTGTCTCTGTTAATATTCAGAATCCTATACTTTGTATAGGATTTGGATGTGTAAGCACCAATTTTACTTCAGACACTAAATTTATCCGGGCAGTTTCTGCAGATTCGCTCAGGTGGACCAAATTCTGACAGGAATGAGTAAATATAAGAATTGCCATTGTGGTCAGAATTTGGTTCTTTTTATTGAATAACCTCATTATAATCAAGAGAGTGTTTTTTTTTCTTCTTGTTTTGCAAGTATTGCTCTTAAACAAAGTATAAGGGCTGACCAGGCACCTCTGCTTTGCTGCTCTTTGATGCATCACTAAATGGGGATTTAGGGCCTATGGTGTTTAAAGCTGAGTTAGTTGTACTTAGATTCTGATGGGTTTTTTTTAACGTTTTTTTTTAATTACATTTAATGTGTATTGGACCACAGCATATAAATTGAAGAGGATTTTCTATACTTTAAATGCTAGTAAGTTAATTGATAGACAAACACCAAAAATGCAATTAATACCTAGTTAGCTGCAGAGACAAAGTGAATAAACTCCTAAATAGCAGAGAACTAGGCAGTGAGACTCCTGGGGAAAAATCTATACAATATAACCACTTCATTACAATAAAGTTGTTTTGGTGCTTACAGTTTCCCTTTAAGGCAACCTGTAAATTAAATTGATATTTTTCTATGTTTATGTGCTAGTTATAAATCCCATATCTAAAATATTGTTACTCTATTTTCAGATGGTGGGGTGCTAAAACCTCTTGAATTCGACTCTGTCCCATGCATTAAACTCATTAACTTCACCTTTTACCAGTGAGAGGTCATATTCTGTTAATCATAACAATAACATATAGATATACATAATTGGAAACAAAACTAACTTTAACCCCTTAACCCCTTAAGTAGCACATGACATGTGTGACATGTCATGATTCCCTTTTATTCCAGAAGTTTGTTCCTTAAGGTGTTAAGGATACAGCTTCATAGAAGCTGGACATACCCTTACAGGACAGTTTGTTCCTTAAGGTGTTAAGGCACAGCTTTGGACATACCCTTAATTTTTTGCTTTTTGTGTTCAACTGCAATTTGCATCTCTCTCATTTATTGTACCAACACATATTATATACCGTTTTTTAGACAACAAAAAGGGTTTTAATTTGATGTGACATATACATATGTAAATTCTCATTTATTACAAAAAAAATGCAAAATAATGTGGAAAAAAATAACAAAAAATGCTTTTTTCCCCGTCAAGTTTTGGCAATAATAATGTGTGCATAATATGTCCAGCTTAGGAAAAGTACTTCAAAATCAATTCATTTATGTGTCTTGATTTACAAAATACATAATATGTGTAGGATTTCAGTTTATTTTGAAAGTTACAGGTCACAAGCTACAAGGTCTAAAATAAAATTTCAATGTGAAACAATTTTAGAAGTTGGTATGTTTGTCTTGGAAGTTTAATACCCATTACAGGAAACAAAATTGACACACAAAAGTATATATTTATATAATGTAGACATCACAGGCCATTTACCTAAGGTTAGTTTGACACTTTTTGAGTAGCCATTTCACCGCCAATCTCTGCTAAATATTGGAGAAAAATTGTGTTTTTTCTCTATTTTGGCATATACACATATAACAAGGTTTTTGTAATGTGTATTTCGTAAACCTAGTGTGTGCTATCCCTGTACAGAATCCCATATTGAGTACAACAATACCTCCATTGTATACCTTTGCCCCTATTTTGTGAAGCTACAATGCCATATAGGAGACCATGCTATTTCAGTTTCTATAGTTGGAATTTTCTTAAATGGTCACATGTCAGATTTTGTGGCATTATAGCCATTTGACTGTTCAAATAACCCCACAAAGGCCTTCCATTTGAGAAAGCAGACACTCCAGGGTATGTTATTAGGCATATATTATACCTTAACTTGCCACAATTTTTTCACCAATTTATTTCAAATTTTGTGGTGAGAAATTGTTTTTTAATTATTTTACATACATGTTGCATTTTTGCTGGGTATTTCTTACATTTGATAAGTGCCACTGTCATAAATTCCCCCTATGTATGCTCAGTTACCTCTTCTGAGTAAAACAATATGCCCAATGTGTGACCCAGACACTATTTTGTGAAGTTACAGTGCTGTGAAAGAGACGTGATAAGTTCAAGATTTTAAGTGTGAATTTACATGGAGAGTTTTAATGGGTCCGTATTTTTATTTTTTTTTTAAATATGTTAGCAGGCTGCTTTTCCCAACTACCCCAAAAAGGCATGCTATTTCTTAAAGAAGACGCCCGAGGGTATTTTAAAAGGCAACTTTTGAACCTTAGCCTGGGATAATTTTTCCGTTAGCTTGTATCAAGTGTAGTGGTAATAAGCATTTTTTTTCTGTCTCTTTGACACACAGTGAGTTTGTACTATATATTTTGCAAACCTTATGTGTGCTACGGCTTTATAATACTTTATATGTTGCTCAGCTATGTTGTCTGAGTACAGCAATACCTCCGTATGTACCTTTGCCAGGTATATGTGGACGTTGAAGGGGCACATTTCAGACACAGACATTGCAGGTTTTTTCAAACTTTGAATTTTTACGCTGTGTTGTTACCACATTTTGGAGTTTTTTAGCAGGCTATATATTCCAACTATCCCATAAAAGCATACTATTTCTTAAAGAAGACACCCTAGGGTATTTCAAAAGATGGTACAAAAAGAGGAGTTAAGGGCTGCGCTTTGACAAAAATGAGTAAAAGAGATAAAAACAATTAAAGTTCATCCGAATAAATAAGAAATATAAATTAAAACAGTCTCACTGGTGTGCAGTAATATAATATAAGTCCTCAAGTGTCACTCCGTCCTTATGGTAGGTAGTCCATATATGTGAAGACAAAAATGAGAGAAAAAACTTCCAATGGTGAAATATTGTATGTCCAAAATGTGGTTTATATTCAAAGGAAAGGTATTTCACTCACATTTGTTGGAGCTCTAACCAGCTCTAGGAGAAGAGGCACTTAGTGGTTTAATCCCCACTATCAGATATACTCAAATGGTTGGTCCGTCCGTCCGGCTTGAGATTTCTTTGATGTAGGCTAGGACCTACTCAGATGTGCGTTATTCGTTTATGCTGGGGAGATAGGTCCGCCTCTCCGGTATTGGATAGTAGATGTCCACGAGATATATAAAACAGCAGATAGTGCTCTCAGTATGAACAACACAGTAATATGTTAAAATAAGTTATACTTACAAAAATAGAGCAGACAGGTACTGCTCTATTGCCACAGCACTGGTGGAATTATCCCCACCTCAGGATTTCTTTGGACGGGATACACTTCAGTAGTAAAAAATAGAATGGTAAAAGTATAATATAAAATAAAAAAAATAAATAAAAAATAATAAGGTAATTTTAAAAATAATGATATGGTATAAAAAATGCCAGGAGTAGAAAAATAAATAGAAAGTATATAAAGTGCAATAAAAATAAGTATAGAATTGGTCCTATGATGAAAGGTAACCAAAAATAACTTTTATTGACTAAAATACACTTATTACAACCATTGTTGTAACTAACTGGTTTTTTTTTTTATAGCCAGAGACAAATCAGCACTGATCTCTCTTTCTGCAGTTCACAGCTCACAAGGAGCTGCAGGGAAAGAGATCAGGTTTCGCTGCAGCACGTGTGATCGCTCTGACTCCCGGTCAGAGCGATCACATGGGCTGTGAAAGTGAAACTGCCCATGGTAGTGTGCCTCCGATATGGAGACACACTACAGGAAGATTAACCCCACGATTGCCGCGATTGTGGCAATCAGGGGTTAATTTTTATTTTGGACGGAAATTTTCCGTCCAGCGTCCTTAAGGGGAGTGCTGCAATGATGGAACATTTCCGTCTAGCGTCCTTTAGGGGTTAAAGACGTCCAACCTCACCCCTTGATGCTATTAGCGAGTGACAGCGCCACAAGACAGGACAATTCACCAGCTGGTATCTGACGACTGAGTGCAAAGTCAATATGTGACACCAAAAACTCCTGTTAGGGCAGACTAAGTTTGTTTCTGTAACAAGAAATAGATCCTTTAAAAAAAAAAAAAAAAATTATTGGCATGATTAGTTGCTTAGCCTCTCTTCATGATCTCCACTCATCAATAAGGGGGGACTATTTGTTTTAAAGAATATATCAAAATAGTGCAGTGGTTAAGAACCAAATATTAATTTATGGAATTTTGAATTTGTTGGAAGATTAAGTCATTTCTTTTTTAGACAGTTCATTTTTTTTTTTTTTAAATAAACCCTATTCTTCCAGATGACTAGTAAATACGATAAATGTATGATTGAGATTTACAGTCACACATTTCAGAGATTACTTCATTAGGTCATTTTTATGGTCGTCTGAATTCAATACAACATTTCTGCTTTTAACTGTGGCTATGGAACTGCAGTGTACTGCAAAATGAAGATCATTACCAGACACTATTATTTATCAGAAACATATGTTATTTTATTTATTGTTACATTAATTCAATCTGCGCTAAAAAAAAAAATCAATAGTTTCCTGGAAGGTATGTGTATTGTTTTAACAGTATTTGATAAAAGATTATAAGCTCATAATAAATATTGATTGGGCTGTTAAATGTTCCCTGTTTACAAGCACTAATATTTTTTAGCAAAGAAGGGCACTTCAAATACACTTTATCAGCTGTTTACTATAATCTGTGTTTGAGAGGGAGAATTTATTTAAAACAATCTTAATCTTAATTCAATACCAAGGTTACATTGTGTGTCAAACTGTCCAAGTCTCAATACGTAAGCGTTACATATAATGTGTTACTTATCATGACCTACTAGCAAGTATTGAGGAAAAATTTGAAATGTATGTTGGTTATTAATTTATCAGTGAAAATTCTCTAGAGGTTAGATTGAAAACTTGAGTCTCCATTGACGTCAATGGGGATAGTTCTGAGCAAAACTGTCAGTCTTTGAGCAACCAGATGAATAGTGAATTTGATGAATTCTTATAAACATTCCACCCAGTTCCCCTTAACTCAGAATCTAAAATGTGGGCCTTAAAGGTAACGTTCCACTTTCTTTTATGAACGTGTCATTTTTATTCCTATGTATGACATTACGTACATCACTGCTACATGTTTTAATGCACACGTATTGCACATACAGAATGATTTTATCCAAATAGATTTTGATCCCTTCATTTGTTTAGGCCTGGCAGGCAATTTTAGTCTATAGCCATACAAACCATGGAAAGGGAAGACATAGATTAATCACAAAAAACAAAAAAACAAAAACACAGTAAGACTTTTTAGACTTTTCTGGTTGTTTCTTATGAACGAAAAAGTAATAAATCTATTAAATTAAAGATCAGTCTTTTTCTAACATGCTCAGTTAGTGTTAATTTAATTATCTCAGAGGTGACTATTCACTAAAGGTCAAGTAGATGTCATTCTTAATTTATGTCAATCTGGGGTTACTCCCATTAATGGCAAAACATATAAACTGTTGAGAAATAGACATATATGTGTTTCCCTGGCCTAATACAATGTAAACAGAAATTCAGAAATATAAAATGTATATATTTTATTTACCCCTTAAGGCTATTAACATCCCAACAAATAAAAAAATGTGACCATATTAGAAATTAAGTGCCTCCTTAAGTTTAAACATCAAGTGTGACAGCCACTTTACAACTTAAAATATATATAATTATCTTGATCTTGCTTCCTTTTTCTGAACCAAGAAATTATTGCATTATGTGGGAATCACTTAAATCAGCAGTGTCCAACCCGCGGCCCATGGGCCGCATGCGGCCCGGTACCGTTAGCAGTGCGGCCAGGCGGCAAGGGAGGCAGGGAGCACTTTACTTTCTGTGTTCCTCCTGGACAGCTCCCTCGTGCACCCTGCAGTGAGCCAGCCGCCGGGATATGACATCATCCTGGCACCATCATCAGTAACCACTTGCCACCAGCGATAGAGGATCCATTGTAGTCCTCCCAGAGCAAGGTAGGGAGGTTGGGTGGACCTCTTAAGTACTGAGTGTATAAATGTATTTTTTGTGTGGGACTGTGGTTGTATGTGTGTGTGTATATATGTGATTGTGTGTGTATTGTGTGTGTATCTGTGTGTATGTGCCTGTGATTGTATGTGTGTGTATAGGCCTGTGATTGTGTGTGTTTGTATATCTGTGGTTGTGTACATAGGTGTGTGTGTAGGTGTGTGTGTGAGTCTGTGATTGTATGTTTCGGTCTATGATTGTGTGTGTATGTCTGTGACTGTGTGTATATGTCTGTGACTGTGTGTATATGTCTGCTATTGTATGTGCATGTGTGGGTCTGTGATTTTGTGTGTGTGGGTCTGTGATTGTGTGTTTATGTCTGTGACAGTGTGTATAGGTCTGTGATTGTGTGTGATTTACATCTGTGAATATGTGTGTGTGTATGTATGTGATTGTGTGTATAGGTCAGTGACTGTGTGGTCATTTGTGGGTCTGTGATTGCATGTGTGTATGTATGTGATTGTGTGTGGTTCTGTAATTGTGTGTGTATGTGATTGTGTGTGTGTGTTGGGGGGTCTGTGATTGTGTGTGTGTATATTTGTGATTGTGTGTATCGGTCTGTGATTGTGTATGTGTGTGTATCTATGATTATGTGTGTATAGGTCTGTGATTGTGTGTGTGTGATTATGTATATGCATGTGTATTTGTTTGGTAGATTGCTCCCTAAGTTGGTATCCTTAAATATGGCAATCCCATATAAGGATAACAAATAAGGGCGTTATCTAATAAACACATTTAAGAAAAGGGCTTTTGACGTTTTATTATGTAAAGGGAAGCCAAAAGCTTGGACGCCCACGACCTAAATCACTCTAAGAATTAATGCAACCATTTTTTTTTGGTGTATGCAGAAATAGGAGCCTACTCTGAATAAAAACATTACAAAATTATACATGTAAAATTCAAACTGGCACAGATCTGAAGGTTGAGACATCATAAACCTGGACAGTGTCAGTTCTACCATTTGACTTGGCAGCTATGCACAAAAAAAATGATATTGTTTTATTAGACTATTAAACCTTTCATACCCACTCTCTTCCTACTGTTACAGCTTTTCTGGTAAGCCTGGTCATGGCACAGGAGACAAGGCATTCCTTGAATCTTATTATTACTCTATAATATATGTCCTGTTGTCCACACAATTTTATTGCCATCTCATTACAATGCAACAGGTTAGAGGAACGGGCAGGAGCAAAAATTGTATAACCTCATGACACATGCAAAGAAAGAGACATGCCTAAGCTTTTATGAGTGAACCATTTTGCTGAGAATTCTACAGTTATTAGCAAGTTCTGAGGAGCCCTTCTCATTTTCCTTCTGTGTATCATCGATCTACTGTATAAGGCCATCCTGTATGTAGGTCTGAGTTTGTTGTTGTAACTCATACTTTCCACTTGTTAAATGTTAATTATAGCATGTCTGATATTAACTTTAAATCTCACAGAGGAGGGAGGAAGATGTGTGCTATTGACTCCAAGTGTAAAATAGAAAATGGTTCAACTACTTGCATGGGGGTGAGGGAGCACCATGACACCCTTGGCACCATTATCAATACAATACATTAAAGTTACTTTAAGAATAATTTAACAGTATACATACCAATGGATAAACAAACGTAAACATACTTTTACATTTTTATGCATCCATGTGTTATGTTTATGTGATAGATATACATCCTGCATTTTAAATAAATACTTTGAATGAATAATATTTTTGTTCATTTGTCATAAAAACAAAGTTAATCAGGAATCTCCTAAATCTCTAATATAAGAAGGATATATGTCAGTTATCCTCACCACTTATTATATAAACAGAAAGCATAGTTTTAAAACTTATTAAAAAAAATTATGTCAACAATGTTGTTGTAACAGCTGCCATTTTCTCCCTTATTAAATAATATACATATGAGGTAGGTTTTGTATGTAAAACAAATGTATATATACAAAAAAAGTTTCTCTGACGAGTAGGCTAAAACATTATGAACTTTTTTAAATAAATGTATTAGTTCAAAATGGCAAGAGACCCACTGAGACTCAATTACTTCAAGTTAAGTATACACAGAAATTTGATTATTTTTTTTATTATATGAGACAAAATACTTAGAAAAGATGAAAGAACCTAGATTTTTTTTGATTATAATGGCATTAGTGTCCAAATTAAGAAATTTTTTAGTACATATTAGATTCTGCCAAAGGAAAAAAAGATAACTTTGTAAAATAACATGTAAAACAGCAAGCAAATATTATTTTAGTGATGTAATGAGTTATTATATACACATAATATAGCTGAATATTTCCTGAGTAAGAACAATAGAGGCAAATATGTATTTTTAGCAAAGGAAGATTTTAAAATTGCTGTAATGGCATGCTAATAATATCATGAATAACATGTCATTAAGAAAACAATATTATTAAGTGCATTACATATATACATAATGGAACATTAGGTTTTAGAAGGTGGATATATCGTAAAGTGATACTATAGGCACCAAAACAACTATAGCTTAATGAAGCCCTAGCCACACTTCCCTGCGTTTGACTCATATAATCTTCCTAAACACTTCCAGTACAGAGAGACACGGAAGCTCGTCCATAGGGGCACTTGGGGTAGCACCCCTCCAGTTATTATGGGGGGGAATGTACCGAAAATTTTATTTGCAGTAATTTAGAAATGCTAAGATTCTTTTTCTGGAGGAGAAGGGGGTATGCAAAATAAAATATGGGAGAAAATTTGTGTTGCTTTAATTCTGTAATAGGTTTCAGATCAGCAGGGCCCTCGTTGATAGCTGTTTGTAGAATCTTACTTGAGAGCATTTGGACATGTCACAAAATTGTTCTGGTTTGAAATCAGCCCTGTGTCAGCAGGTTGTGCACATGCCTAGTGTCCTTTAAGAAGGAATTTAAGGAATTTCCATGGAGTTGCCATTCGTGCAGCAGAGCCAGCCGCCCATGAGTGGAGGCATGCTATCAACCTCTATATTCAGGGGCCCTCATTGGCTGATTGTACCAGGTGGTGGGGTTACAATGCCCACGGGAGAGAAAAGCAAGATGTATTCTTGACAGTAACACAGAGAGAGAATAGAAGCAGTCCCTGCCAAATGTAAGTGCATAATATCTTTTTCTCTCCCACAATAGCCACAATGACTGCCTGAGGGCTGATAAAGCAAGGGAATTTACTCAAATGTATAATTAATAATAATATTAATATATAATTAATACATAAAGCCAGGGAATTCCAGAGGTTACATGGGGAGGAGGGCATTTCTGACACAAAGTACTAATAGGTTTAACAGCTCCTGCCGCATGAGACATGAGATAGTCTGGTCTGTGACTCTAAGAAATGATCTGATTCCAATTTCAATCTGTTTTAATCTGTAATAATTGTTAATTCTGTTAACCATGTAATCTACTTTTTGTCTCCATATTACCCCTGCTGATTGATTATATTGCCAGCTGCAAAGGTAATAAGGAGTGTATAACCATCTTGATACTTTAACCATTTGCACAGAGAGCTAATGGAGTAGCTGACATTTGTTTTATAACATCAGCAATATTTAAAGGGACACTATAGTGTTAGGAATAGAAAGCTGTATTCCTAACACTACAGATTTCTTCTGCCCTTTTTTCACTTACCTTATTTCAGGTCCCTGGGCACTGGCTCCAGCTCCGCCTCCGACGACATCATTGTGAGAGGGAACCTAATGAACATGCACAGGACGTGCCGCACGTGCATGAGACCTTTCCCATAGGAAAGTATTGAACAATGCTTTCCTATGGGGTTTTGGGAGATGCTGGGTGTCCTCATACAAAGAGTGAGGATGTGCAGAGTCATTTCATGGAGTTAAACTCAGTGAAACAGCAGAAAGCGCCTCTAGTGGCTGTCTGGTAGACAGCCACTATTGGCAGTCTTAACACTGCAATTTAACCACTGCATTTTCTCTAAAACCAAAATGTTTTACATTGCAAGGTTAAGGGGACAGGAACACTGCATGCAGATCACTACTTTAATGAGAGATAGTGGTCTGGTTACCTATAGTGTCCCTTTCAAAAGAACAGTAAAGTTATCATGGCAGGAGCACTACTGAAGATGTGATCATATAAGGGAGAGCTAGGAGAGGGCTTGTAAGAGATAGAGAGAATGAAAGAGAGAGAGAGAGCTAAATCATTTTACAGAGACAAACTGTGTGGGGATCTCGGTATTGAAGCTCTGTGTAACCCATCACAGTGATACTGAGACAATTATGAGTATGTCCTTATTGCAGACTAGATGGGCCGAATGGTTCTTATCTGCCGTCACATTCTAGGTTTCTATGTTTCTATGTTGTGCCCAGTTCTGTGTGCTATTTCTCTGTATGTTACTTAGCTGTACCTGTTGTATGGGAATCGCTATAGTCTACCCATCTCTGTGCATTGTATATCTTTGTATTGTGCCCAGCTCTGTGTATTATATCTGTATTTTTTCTTAGTTCTGTTTATGTTTTGGTTAGCTCTGCATTGCACTCAGCTCTGTGCATTTTATATATATCTTGATGTTGTGCAAAGCTTGTTTCATTGTATGAAAATTCTGTGGGAGGAGTCTGGCGCCCAACCATCTTAAAACTTTACCAGCCACCACTGACAGAAAGATCTAATGTTTAAACTTAATTCATTACACAGTCTTTTTAATTTAGAATGTCTTATCTCATGCTCTGTTAAGCCTTCTTGACCCTTCAGGAGCCTCCTGTGTGTGATCAAAGTTAAATTTACAGAGCAAGAAATAGGAACTTTTAAAACAAGTTAATGTCTAATTGAAAATGAAACCATTTTACCAGATTGTGTCAGTCACAGCCAGGAGAGGTGTGACTAGGACTGCATAAACAGAAACAAAAGCGATTTAACTCCTAAATGGCAGTGTATTGAGCAGTGAAACTTCAGTGGCATGATCAATACACAAAAACTGCTTCACTAAGCTAAAGTGGTTTTGATGTCTATAGTGTCTATTAAATACAGCTTTTTAGACATTTTTAAGAAATCATGGGGGAACCAAAGTATTTTAGTTTTCAGGATAATGAAAGAGTGGAGGTGGGGAGAGAGCATTCTAAAAATCATTGAAAGGATACAATTTTGATGGTCCTACGGTATGAATACTGGATAATGTTTTATAAAAAGTGATATCAATAATGCATAGAAATGTTTGCTACATAAAATAATATTGCAATTATTACTTTGGTAATTTCATTTTTGTCAATATACACATTTTGGAGCAAATTAGTCACAATGAAGAGTATAAATGTACGTTGAATACATTGTGAGATGCAAAAAAAAAATGAATGGTATGACTTAACAGAACAAGTGAAAATAAAGCTGAAAATATGCAATATGCCATAAGAAACCGTTTCAAACATTGTGTAAGTTGGTGATAGTCAATGCATTGTCACAGTGTGCTGGACCACTTTTGCCTATTGCATTAGTGCTAATGCATCCAAGTTCCAGTATCATGCCTAATAGTATACATATCGGCAAGAAAAGGTAACGATAGAGGAACTTACAATTATTGCCAGCATCAGATTTGTGCGCAGCTCGACAAATATTGTGGCGTCACAACATGATATTGGAGAAAAGATATATATTACGAGTTCTTAAATTGTTTTGTCGTGGTGTAGTTTCCAGCTCACTGTGTATGTGACATAGGAGCATTGTAAAGGACTGTTAAGAGGGTCCTAGTAAGGTGTATTTTCAGAGAGAAATTGCTAGAGTTTATAGGTGGAGAAAGCATAATCGTAGTATCAAAGTTTGGGAAAGTAGAAGAGGGGAAAAGGCATATGAAGGGCTTTGTGCATAAGAGAGAGAGTAAAAAGTGGAATTTTGACCCTTTTTAAAAGTATACATACACATCTTTTCAAAAAGGGTAAGTTTGGAAGTAGCTATGGACCTATTAAGCGCTGTGTCAAGGAATCTGCAGATATAGAAGTGGAAGCAAATGTGATGGAAAGTGTTAAAGGGTGTGTTTTGTGTTAGATTTAGAAAAGGAATAATTAGCTGTTTCTAAAAGAAGTGATAGAATCTTATGCGGTTATTGTCCCCGGATCCTGTAAAGCGTTGTGGTGTCATTGCCGGTGTGAATTGCCTGTTCCTTAATATGGGTTTAATATGGGTTTAAAAGGAGAGGAATTATTTGCAATGGAGTATTTGTGTGCCAAATTTGGATTGAGATTGACAGTTTTGGAGTCGTAAGAGGTATAAAGGGTCTGGCCTGTCTAGGGATCCAAAGGTACAGGGATGGGAAATCCCTTCCGAACAAATCTTTCTCTATGTCTACCCATAGTTTGACACCAGCTAGCACATGCAGGTTCTGGATTTGTGCAAGTTTAGTAGCATAGAAATAGTAGGCCTCCTGCACAGTTTGGAATATACTTTTTATCCTAGCTCTCCTTCCAGCCCAGATAAAGTTATCGATCTGCATTTTGAAGTGGTGTTTTGAAGTCACGTGTAGATATAGGAATTGTAAGAGCCTGGAACAAATACATACAAGAAAGCATGGTATAAGGTTCATTTTTGTGGATGCTACTCTACGTAGCCAGAAGATAGACAAGTTCTGCCAGGTCTTTAAATCTTTTAAGGCTAGGTCTCTAAGTAAATGTAGTTGAGTTGGTAAGTCTTTTGGAGATCTGCAGTGGGGAGGGTGGATTGTAGTTAGATAGTGGATGCTTTGGTTCTTGAAATGGCATGGGTGTGCTTGGTGAATGGTTAAAGAGGTGGGATCTTTAGAAGAAGTGCTTTAGTTTTATTTAAAATTGAGTTTGTGACCTGAGATGTATACGTGAATTCTCTTCTAGTAGTTTAAGGAGAGGTGGTAAGGAGTGTACCGGTTCAGTCAATGACAATAATAAATTGTCTCATATGCAGATATTTTGTATTCTTTCCTTTAATTCTGTAGGTTTTTGATTTCAGTGTCTGCCCAGAGTTTGTGGAGGAGTGGTTCTAGGGATAGAGCAAATAATATTGGGGATAAGGGGCAGCCCTGACATGTTCCGTTTTGAATAATGAATAATTGAGGGTGTGCATGCGGAATGAGGAGTGAAGTAATTTTTTTTAAAATTTGAATTATCCTTTAGTTAGATGACAAAGCTGCACTGTAGTGATATCATTTATAGTGAACTCTATATATAATAAACAAGCTCCAGCATACTCACTCATTTGCTAAACAGCAATTTCAATGCTCATAGATTGTAAAAGGTTTTTTTTAAGAAACACCTAACCTAGGCAAAAATAATGGGGGTTTAGTTACAGTATTTGAACATACATTGCATATGTAGCATGGTAGTTTTTTAACTTATTGAATGTAGCACTGGCTATAAAGGGTTAACCAGCCACCACATAATTAACCCTAGTGCCGCAAAGGTTTTTTTAACTATCTGCCTGCTGAGTGTTAGTGCTGTCAGCTGGCATATAGTTTTTTTTCTCTCTCTCTCTCTCTTTTTTTTTTTTTTTTTTTTTTTCTGGGCCCGGATTTGCAGCATTTGTGAATTTTACCTTTTTGGCAGTGTTTGATGTGGCTCAAATTTGACCTAAATTCAGACTCATTTGATGCCTGATTTACAAAATCCAGACATTGTTTAATCATTAACAATGTCCAGATTTTGCAGTCAATTTGTTACATTGCCAATAAGATTTTAGGAAATAACCCTGTTATTTTGCAATATTAGATCTCTGCCTCCATTTAATATCTATTTATATTGTAATGTTAAGTGTTCATTCTGTGATGAGCTTAACAGCCATTTGAGCTGTAGGGTTAAGGTTGGCTTACTTATTGAGGGGTGGATAGCCAATTTTAATATTTCTGATGCGATTTTTGCTGTGTGGGTGGTTTTCTTAAATTATTTTTATTTAATTGTGTAAGGTTATTATGGTTTTTATTTGTTGGTATTTATTATAGCTGAAAAATGAAGAAAGAAGATCCTTTTATTTAAAAAAAAAAAACTGTTGACAGGTTTCTTTTACTTTTGCCCTCACTTATCTTTTATTGTGAGGGGGGTGGTGAGAGGCTTGAGTACTCTAAGTCTCTTAAAAGCTTATAAACATGTTTAGGGTCAGGTAATTGGCCATTTCTTGACTCTTAGCAAATATCTCCAGTTGGGTCCAACAGTTCCTACATTTTGTCTTTGCAATTATGATCTACATTTTTTGTGATGTGCTATGGAAAACACAAATAATTTAATAATTTTACTCTTTTTCTCAATGGTCCAGTATA
This sequence comes from Pelobates cultripes, assembly GCA_933207985.1. Classification (NCBI taxonomy): domain Eukaryota; kingdom Metazoa; phylum Chordata; class Amphibia; order Anura; family Pelobatidae; genus Pelobates; species Pelobates cultripes. Next base: position 277,635,671 of record OW240912.1, read on the forward strand.
ATATCTTGCTATTCTTCAATGTCAACAGGAATAAATTGTAACTGATCATATTGCATATTACAACTGAGAATAAGATAAGCATTTGCAGTAAATATAAATAAATGCAGTAAATATAAATAAATACAGCAAACAATGTAGACAATCAACATTGCTTGCAATTTTACATTCTGTTCTTTTTCGAATAAGAAAATAGCAGCATAACGTACTGCTTAGTCACATCTTGCTTTTAATATCTTGAATAATTTCCACGGGCTTATGAGTGCAAGAAATATGTTGTTCCTTGTAATCACTAAAGTGTTTAGATGTTTTCTTGATATCTTGAATTGAATCCTTTTTCCATAAGAGCATTCATAAAGTTCAAAACTTTCCATTTTTCCTGAGAACATAAAGTGTTCTATTTACAGAGAAGCAAGAGGATATATTGTATAAAGCAGCGAACAGTCCTTGTTCATGCTGAATGGAAAAATAATATAATTTGTCACCCATAAACTCACCTACACAACTCAATCATTCAACGGAAGAAAATATTTCAATGTTTGTCAATGAAATGAAAATAAGCACAGTAAAATAACACTGTTGCCAGGAAGAACGTTTTGCAATAATAAGGGTGAGAAAGTCCACTTGATTTATCAGGTTTGTATACAGGAAATTCCCCAAACATTTCAGCATCTGATAATGTTTGCTATGATGTTTCTAGTAATGGTTGAATAATAATATTTTTCAAACTTGCTCCTCAACTTGAGAACATTTCACTAATGATTTGGAGAATTATTCTACCCATTCATTTTTTTTCTCTTCTTTGGTGGAATGTGGTATGTGCTGTTTTAGAAGAAACAGCAGAGAATAGAAATTTTTTGGCAAAAATGAATGAACCATTGGGCAACATATAGATAGGCAAAGAAATTGTTCAAAAGGTATGTGAGGGAATGTCTTGAATGTATGATCTAATCCACAGCTAACAAGTTTCAAAATATATGCTTTGTTTGAAAAATAAATTGACAAGTATAGCTAGTTTCTGAAGGTATATTTAATGATACAAAGACCTCAGAAATGACCTAGCCACATAGATCTAACATTTAATTCATTTAATTAACCAATTGCCATTCCTCAGTTGTTAATATTTTTTTGGCAATAAAAAAAGCAGGTACCCGACACAATGTTATACAAGTAGCATGCTTAAATTGTATAAGGTCTCAGACGCTGCATGGATTCTGCACATAGGGTCCTATGCAATGAAGATACTGAGGTTTTCATAAATGTTCATTGCTTTTACAGAAAATGACTTCCTATTGTTTATGGGATCTAAATTGAGCATATTTAACACACCACTGCGAGGGGTAAAGTGAAGGACTAAGCAAAAATCAAAGAACTGTGTGCATACTATCAGTTCTGTTAAAACCGGGGATTTCTGAAACTTGTAGTTTAGGCCAAGATTTAATTAGAACTGATCAATTTTATTGAAAGTCTTTCAGCTCCCAATAAGACATTAAAAGGTTTTGATTAATAAAATAGACACCGTTATCGACAGAGGTCGATAACTATCAGTTCTAATATTGAAACTGATACATTCCTTACACCCCATTCACCATGGTGAGGTATGTCTACTAAACAGTGATCAGCTAGTGTCTGCTCTTTATAATTATAAAATATATATTGCTACCCAATCATTAATAAAATGCTGAGGAGACCTGTCAACAGGATTTTCAAAAGGGGGTGAGATTTGTCTGTCAAAGTGCTTTGATTGGTTGGCTTGTGGGAATATTCCAACACAAGTTTTGAAAGAAGTGTGACTTCATTTTTTCTCAGTGATTTCGGATTTCTTACAACCCAACCAATCAGAGTGCTCTGACTGCAGTTTCAAAAACTTGGGAAGCCCTTTCCTTCATTGAAAACTAATTCAGCACTGAGCCCTCGAGCGGGAAGATGTATTACTTTTTATGGTTTTGCAGTTTTTCTATATTTTTGCCTAGCTTTTTTTTGTGATCTTGTTCTTTTTATTTGCTTATTGTCAGTGTGGCGGTCCGGTGCCCGGGACCCAGACACTGTCCGCGTGGCGGTGCGTGGACCAGGAACCAGGGACGTATTAGCCGCGAGGCAAACAAGGCATTTGCCTTGGGCGGCATTTTCCAGGGGGCGGCAAGAAATGCCGCCCCCAAATGCCCAGGGCAAATGTCTTGTTAGCCTCGCGGCTAACTGACATGCTGGGCGCGCGGGCGGGCGGCTGGCGAGGGAGCTCTTCCTCTGAGCACTCTGCTCAGCTCCCTTGCGCAGCGCAGAGTGAGGCTGGGAGGCGGAGCCGGAATATGACGTCATATTACGGCTCCCGGCATCACTCTGCGGCACGCGAGGGAGCTGAGCAGAGTGCTCAGAGGAAGAGCTCCCTCGCCAGCTGCCCGCCCAGCAGCCACTGGACCCCCAGGGATAGAGGGACCCCCCCCAGCATTCCCTAAGGTAAGGCTGGGGGGGGTTGTTAAATAAAAAAAAAAGTGTTAATGTGAGTGACTGTGTGTGTGTCTGACTGTCTGTGTGTGTGTGACTGTGTGTGTGTGTGACTGTGTGTGTGTGTGTCTGACTGTGTGTGTGTGACTGTGTGTGTGTGTCTGACTGTGTGTGTGTGTGACTGACTGTGTGTGTGTGTCTGACTGCGTGTGTGTGTCTGACTGCGTGTGTGTCTGTGTCTGACTGCGTGTGTGTCTGACTGTGTGTATTTAGAAGGTGGGGCGGGTGGGGGGAGGGTTGGCGCGGGGGGAGAAGGGTGCCTGAGTTTTGTCCTGCCTAGGGCAGCACAAAACCAGGATACACCACTGCCGGGAACCAGTATGCTTGATGATAAATGGGAGTCTTCAGCGTGAGAGTGGATAGGTCAGGGTCTGGTGCAGGGTAACCGCACACCCCCTGGTGTTGAGCACAGCGTTTGTGCAGCCACATACCAGAACCCTGCTGCAGCTTATGTGGATCCCAGGAAATAGGAGTTAGGAAATAAGCAAACCTCCCAGGAGCTGAATAGGGAGGCTCTGCAGCAAGAATGTATCCAGTACAGAAACAAGGAAAGACTAGGAAAGGCACCAAACATGAAAAACAAGACAGAACTAATAGAACCCAGAACCAGAGAAGGATAGGAAGCTAAACCCAGAACATGTACACAATACATTAGGGAAACATTAACATTACATAGGCAGGACAGGACAGGACTGTACATGGACTGGGAATACAAACTAAAACAAGACAAGATAAGATAGGCAAAACAAGAGGAGAAATAACTAAGTACTATATATGAAAATCATGGGGATTTAGTTACATTATATGATCATAAATTGCATAAGCCTGCCAACAACGTCAATGTACCCCATATCTGACAGGTCCTACACTGCCTAATGTTAGCTAAACCAACCAAAGAAAACACACATAGTACTTACCTGCAAGAAAGAAAGACTCGAGCAGCTGCCTGCAGGACACTGAAACAAAAAGGAATTAAGGAAAACAAACGGGTGTGGCAACATAAAACAAACATTTAAATGAATCCAAGAGACTGGGAATTCCAGGGACAGAATAAAATGAATTAACCCAGAACCCCAGCATAATGAAAAACCAGACAAAGAATAGAAAACAACAAAAAAAAAAGAAAAACTAAACAAGAATTGTAAAAAGAGTACTGGATACCAGAAGCCATCACCAGAATGATCCGCTGCATGGAATAGGATTTTACACTTATTTAGTATAAGAGAGGTTTAAGATCTTCCTTATGACCCCGACCCACCATACTGCCATGCACCATGCTATCATGCTGCACAGTTGCTAATAAAGTACAGGGGGAGGGACTTAGCGGAAAATTAAATAATAGATAGTGGACAGCTCACTGTCCACCCACCTTCACCAACTGTAAAAGAAAAAAAAAATCAATAATTATTGACTGTTAGTTAACAGTTTCCTATTTAGCTGATATTTAAACTTCAACTCTCAGAAGGTTTTGCAGTGCTTAAGGATGACATGCTCAAATGTGTTACTGTGTTTACTGCATGTTAGAAAGGAGAGATAGAAATAGGACTGTGTAACGTACAGTACCTTGCAATAAGGAAGTATATTAGAATGGCTTAGTTGAGACAGTGGAGGAATGTTCAAGATACAGAATGCTACAAAACATGTTCTGTTGTTTTTTGTTTTTTTTTAAGATCTGTACAAAATTAAGCATGCAGAAAAATGCAGGTATTGTTTTTAGGCCAAGCGTGATAAAATTTCTGTTGGTTTTGTATAAATATTTGAACTAAACTTGGCATGCTGGTCAGGGCCAGATTAAGAGCCCAGTGGGCCTGGTGCTGACAATTCTGACGGGCCTAATTACAGAATCATATCGACCAAAAACAGTAAAACACTCATAAGCATCATGTATCTGATGGAGATGGTGCTGGAGAGAAAGAAAACAGCAGCTATAAGAAAACACATACCCTAAGCTAATCTCCCTCTAATTTATGTTTTCAGCTTTCAAGTAAATCCATAACCCCTAACAGCAACGTCCAATCAAGCAGGAAGTCAATGGGCACGGTAAAAGGGTTTGCCACTGACACAAATCACGTAACCTGCCAAAACGGGCAAACATGCCCAAAAAGAGGACATTTCTGCTCAAAGAATTAGAAGGCCAGCCTGACATGAATGCATGTCAGGCTGCCTGCCAATCATGCAGCTGGCCAACTAAGGGCATACTATGCAGACAACACCCTGAGCTTGGCATAAATGCATCTAATGATGCGCTCACTCAACACTTTCTAAGGACTGTCCCCTAGCACTCGCTGGTCCACTTGTCTCCTTACCTTCTTACTAGCAGGCAGAAGATCCTGGTATATGGTCTGGGACAGAGTAAAGCTATATGTAGTGAGTGTAGAAGAAAGGGAACATGCCACAGTGTTAGAGAGACCAAAGTCAGCATTACCTTAAAGGATCACTATAGGGTCAGGAACACAAACATGAATTCATGACCCTATAGTATTAACACCACCATCTAGCCCCCCCTGGACCCCTCATGCCTCCATAAATATAGCAAAATCTATAATCAAGCCTGAAGCTGTAACTCGGCATGCTGTTAGACTCATAAAAACAAGCAGCCTGCTGACATCATTAGAAGTGGTGGCCTGATCCAATCACAGTGCTTCCCCATAGGATTGGCTGAGACTGACAAAGAGGCAGATCAGGGTCAGAGCCAGTATGATTCAAACACAGCCCTGGCCAATCAGCATCTCCTTATATAGATGAATTTCATTAATGAATCTCTATGAGGAAAGTTCAGTGTCTGCATGCAGAGGGAGGAAACACTGAATGTTTGGATGCATTTTAGGCAGCCATGACCCAGGAAGGATCTCTAACAGTCATCTAAGGAGTGGCCAGTGAAGTTATCACTAGGATGTAATGTAAAGACTGCATTTTCTCTGAAAAGACAGTGTTTACAGCAAAAAGCTTGACTGTAATGATTCTACTCACCAGAACAAATTCAATAAGCTGTAGTTGTTCTGGTGACTATAGTGTCCCTTTAACTATATTCATTGTCAGCCAGTCCACATAAGTTTTGTTCCCATACATCCCACTTAAGTTTCCATACTTAAGTAAGAGTATGTGAAAAGTAGTTAGAGTTGCCACCTTTCTTGGAAAAACATACCGGCCTTACTAATTTGCATAATTAAATATGTATGGGTGACATCACATGATGTAAATCACAAGGAGTGATATAAGAGAAAATGCTGTAAAATCACCAAAAAACTACTTAGTTTGATTCTGCTGTATAGATGGATTCCTCCCAGTGCCCCCATGTCTCCCAGTGCCCTCATGACTCAGTGCCCCCATGTGTCGATTACTCCAGGTCTCAGTGTTCCTATGTATCAGTGTCTCAGTGACCCATGTCTCCCAGTGTCCCTTAGTGTCTGCCATACTATCTCCCAGTGTCCCTTAGTGTCTCAGTGTCTGCCATAACGTCTCCCAGTGTCCCTTTTTGTCTGCCATAATGTCTCCCAGTGTCCCTTAGTGTCTCAGTGTCTGCCATGTCTCCCAGTGTCCCTTAGTGTCTGCCATAACGTCTCCCAGTGTCCCTTATTGTCTGCCATAACGCCTCCCAGTGTCCCTTAGTGTCTCAGTGTCTGCCATATTGTCTCCCAGTGTCCCTTAGTATCTCAATGTCTGCCATAATGTCTCCCAGTGTCCCTTAGTGTCTCAGTATATGTCTCCTTGCAGCCTTTCCCCCCATCCCTTACTTCCCTGAGCTGTAGGCTGTCTCTGCAGGGTGGGAGTTGCTGTCTGGACTCTCTGTAGCTGCACCCCTGCAGATCAGTAAGTATAGATAGGCAGGGATGGATATGCTGGAACTTCCTATCCCTGCCTGTCTCCACACACAGCGACCCCTACTGGCCAGTGCTGGTATTGCAGAGTAATCTCTTGTTTATACTGATAAAAATACCAGCATTTGTATTGCCAGTATAACTGCAATATTGGCACCGCCAGGCAGCCCCAAATACTGGCTGTGCCAATAAAATAAAAGCCAGGTGGAATCCCTAAGAGTAGTGTGAAAAAACAAATGTAAAAAAAAAATTTTTTTTTTATTTTTTTTTTTACATCAATGGGCCTATTCCATGGGCCTGGGCCTGGGCCTGGAGCTGCAGCTCCATCAGCCCATATGTTAATCCGGCCCTGATGCTGGTTCATAAAAATATTGTTTTTATTAAAGCATTAATGATCCTTTAAGGGTGCACTATTGTCACCAAAACATCTACAGCTTAATGTAGTTTTTCTGGTGTCTACTGGTTGTCCCTGCAGGCATTTAATGAACGTTCCACATAGAGATGCATGTATTAAGAAGATGCCGGTTGGCGCAGTGCTGCATTTTGTCACGCATGTGCAACAGCCTCCCAATGCTTTCCAATGGGAAAGCATTGAATTGGCTGAGTCATCAGTTTTGATGATCTCAGCCAAGAAGGTGGAGCGTGGGTCGGGACAGCTGCAACCGGACCCATGCGGTGCTGGAAAAATGTTAGCAAAATTTACCATTTTAACCGGGGCAATGGAAGGACCAGCCACCTAAACAGAACTATTAGACCTCTAGTGTCATGAATACACATTTGTTTTCCTGACACCATAGTGTCCCTATTTCCCTACTATACAATTTGCTTCAAATTATAAATGCATTTACAGTATAAGTTATGTTGTAATATGTTCCAAATTGAATGTCAACAGGATTTATTCCTAAAATGATAACTGTGTAGAAATGATAAGGAAAGTAACAATCCTTAAAGAGTCGAATAGGAAAAACACTTGTTTTTTTCCAAATTGGATATTTTGGATTACAATGTACAGTTTCCGTTCCTTATCATTTATTTTTAGTGAAAAAAACACAATTCTTTTTTATGCAAATTACAATGAAAATTTGAAAACTATAAACCGAAAGCGGGTTTTGTGTATTGAAAAGCTAAAAGAGTGGTTTAATATTAATGTGTTCTTAAAAATGATTTAACTAACAGAAATCCTACTAGTGTAAATATATATTTATTGTGGATAGTTTGCTATCCAGAGGAAAACCAAAATAATTTTCAGTTACTCAATGATATCATTTAATTATGTCATAAGAACCTCACTATAATTTTCAATTTAATTACTCTATTATGGAATAATGCATCTTTTTGTAATTATACTCTGCACATCCCATTGTACAGCGCTACGGAATCTGATGGCTCTATATAAATAATAAAATAATAAAATAATAATAAAGATGTTAAAATCACACATTTAGCAAATTTATCAACTCATATTGATTATTTAGTAGTAATTAAATCTGATCTAAATACATTGATATAATGATAAGACTTTTACACTTCACTACACTTCACAATAATAATTGGTGCAGTAAAGGAAAGCTTCAAGCTGTCTCAAGCATATTTAGACACTAAAATCAGAGCACATTTTAAATTATGCTATTATGGTAGCTAATATCACCATTCTAAAAATTGCTAAATAGTTTAAAGGATAGCATTAAAAATACAAACATGTATTTCTAACGCTATATATTTAATCTACATCATTTGGGGGTACGCTCGCCATGATTCTATTGCAGTGACTGCTTCAACTACTTGGCTGAAATAAAGATTGATGATCTCAGCAAATCCAATGTTTCCCCACAGGGAGGCTAGTTCGCATATGTGGCAAATAATGATGCTGTGCCAATCAAATTCTCTCTAGGAGCAACATTTGATTGGGGAATCACCTTTAGAGTTGTGTTTAGCACTGCTCTAGATTTTGTGAGGCCTTAGGTGAAACTAAAACATGAGGCCCCAACTAACACCCATAGTGAACAAAAATAGGAGTTTAATTGTGTGCATAAGGAGCTGTAGTTATAATGACAATTGGGCTTTCAATGCTGGATACAGGAAAGCTAGTCTCTGTATCCATCGTAAAGGAGCTAACAGTGTTGCTCCCTGTTGCGCTGTGTTGTGAGTTTTCTGACTGTAGTTAGGGCATAATTTGAAAATAAAATAATTTGCAATAAACTAATTTAATTTGCAATTATGTTAAACATTTATACACAATTGTGGGATATGGTTGCACAGCCTGGTAGTCATGTATACATAAGTGTGGGTGTGAAGGAGTTATTGGAAACAATGTGTTTCACAATATATTCTATACATTGGCAGATCCGGGGGGGGCAACGGGGCAAACCCCCCCCCGAGATTCTCCTGTGCTGGCTAGTGCAGGGCTGGCATTGTCCAAGTGCCAGCCCTGCTATGTGCCTGCGGAACGGGGAGGGAGATCAGAGATCTCCCTCCCCGGTCCGCAGGCACCGTGCAGACAGCCGGCAGGGGAGGGAAAGGGAGGAGTGAGGACCTGGGAGCTCAGCCTGCAGCTCCTCAGAGTCCTCCTCTTGCGAGATTTGGAGCGTTGTCACGGTTACCACGGCAACGCTCCAAATCCCGCGAGAGTGAACTCTAGTCCTGGAGCTGCGGGCTAGAGTTCACCTCACCACCACTGGGACCACCAGGGATTCCCCACCGGACCACCAGGGAATCCCACCGGACCACCAGGGAATCCCATTGGACCACAAGGGAAAAAAATATTCCCCCCTCCTCCCAGTAAAGGTAAGAAGGGAGGGGGAACATAAATATATATATTTTATTAAATACATTTTTTTATTATTAAAAAGCCTCCCTACCCTCCTTCCCCCCCCCATACAAACACTGCCCCCATACACACTGCCCCACAAACACTGTCCCCATACACACACTGCCCCACAATCACTGTCCCCATACACACACTGCCCCCCATACACACTGCCCCACAAACACTGTCCCCATACACACACTGCCCCACAAACACTGTCCCCATACACACACTGCCCCCATACACACTGCCCCACAAACACTGCCCGACAAACACTGCCCCCATACACACACTGCACACCCATACACACACTGCACACCCATACACACACTGCACACACAGACACATACAGTGCCCTACACACACTGCTGCCCCCATACACACATTCCCCATACACAGAGTGCCCCCCCATACACACACTGCCCCACACATACATACAGTGCCCCCCATACACACACAGCCCCAAAAACACATACATTGCCCCATACACACACTGCCACCCTCACACACACACACACTGCCTCACACATACACTGCCCCCTAACATACACACTGCAACACTGACATACACTGCCGCACTCACACACACACTTCACTGCTCACACACACTTCACCCCTAACACACACCACTGCTCCTATGCCCTATATCCCAGCAGACCCCAGGTAAGTTGTCAAACTGTTCCTAAACGGTATGACTACTTACACTGGGGTGGGATCCTGGCACTACTGGCACCATAACTACTACACTGAGCTGTAGTGGTTATTAAGCCTGGATTATTTATTTAAATAATCTACAAGTGCCCCTCCCGAGATCAGGCTCTAGAGCCGCCACTGATTCTATATGTATATATATATATATATATATATATATATATTATTTATATTATACATGTTGCCATTTTACCTTTGCATTGCCCACACCATACGACCCTCACATTGCTGCCACATATACATACACACACACACTCAGTAATATGTGAACATGTATACTCAATGTTACATGCACACATATAAATACTAATACACAAACACATATACACACTCTGATACACTCACATGCACACACACACATTGACAAACACACACATTGACAAATACAGTCACAGTGTGTATCTGGCTGTGTGTATTTATGAGAGTATTTGGCATTGTCTACCTGTGTATGTGCCTGAGAGTGAGAATCCTTGTGTGTGAATGTATGTAATTATGAGAATGTGTATGTTTGTGTCTGGGGTATTTTCTTGCGGTGTGTTATGTGTTTGGGGGGGCATTATGTTTATGGAGAAGCTATTTTACATGACTGTGTGTATGATGAATGTCTTGAGGGGTGACTGTGACAGGGTGATGGGGTGTGGCAGAGTGAGTGTGACAGGGTGAGGGGTTGACATGGGTGGTGAATGTGACAAAATGAAGGATGATAAATGTGACATGGTTGGGGGTGAGTGTGACATAGTTGGAGGAGGGAGTCTGACTGGTTGAGGTGAACAGGATTAAGGGGGGATTCATGACAGGGTGAGTAGGGCAAGATTGGAGGACATGGTTGGTGTGAATGTGGCATGGATGGAGGAGGGAGTGTGACAGGGCATGGGGAGGTGAGTGTGACAGGACTTTGGGGAAGTTAATGTGACAGGAAAATTTGTCAGGGTAGTGTGGCAGGGTTGGGGGGGGGTTCACAGTGTTGAGGTGAATGTGGCATGTTTTGAGCAGGGAGTGTAACAGGGCAAGGTGCGGTGATCATGACAGGATTAGATGGGTTGTGAGTCGGTGTGGCATGGCTGGGGGAACACGTGACAGATTGGAGGGGTCAATGTGATAGGGAGAGTGTGGCAGGGTGAAGGAGGGTGAGTTTGACAGTGTAATTGAGAATGAGTTTGGCAGGGATGTGGGTGAGTGTGACAGTGCGAGAGAAGGTGAGTATGGGATTAGGAGGGTTAATATGATAGGGTGTGTGTGACAGAGAGGTGAGAGTGTTATTGTTGGAGGGCAGGAGAGTGACAGAATTAGGAGAGGTGACAGTGGGTGGGGTTGGCAGTGAGTGTGTGACACATGGCATGGATCATAGACCAAGGACCTGATGGATCAGCCTGCCCTAAGGTGAGTTAGATGGCCATGTGGCCCCAGTCAACACGAAGCCTTAGGCAGCCACCTAACTTGCCTTATTAAAGAGCCACCTCTGTAACACTACAATGTTTTATATTGCAGGGTTAAATCTAAAAGGCCACTACACCACACTTCACTGAGATGAGGTGGTCTTAATAACTTTATATTATATTCTATAATTGATTGTATTAATTGTCAACATTTAAAGGAGCACTCCACTCCACACCCATAGAGCAATTCAGCTTGCTTGCATATCACCCCCTCCTGTAGGCTGTAGGCTGTTTTCATCTGGCTCAGAATGAACCCTTAACTTCCATTCTGGTCCAAGAACCGGCCTCTGCAAGTACTAACTTGGCCCATTTTCTTGTTCGCAAGGCTCAATCTACTAGCATGGGTGATGTTTTCTGCTTTTTTGCCCAGTCTCAACTTTCCTACACCTCATCTGAACATGGAACAGGAGTAATCTCATACAGCCCTCGTTCAGTTCCAATATTATTGAGGCATTTGACCTTTTCCAGTCATTCCCATCACATATATGGGCACTGTTGCTTGGCCCACATTCGGCCATATTGAATCATTTCTCATGGTATTTCAGTCCATAATTAGCTATACCTAATAGACTTATCTGACATGGCCATTTCTGAGTTATTAACATTCACTTTTTTGCCCATTTGGCCATCCTTAAGAATCTATTATCAGCGCTGACAAACTTGGTTGGCTTGAACAAATAGTTTCAATTGTATTTGGCCCTCATTTAGCCACTGTGTATAAATGTTAGTTATTATGGAGGCCATCATTTGGCCACATTAAGGTTAAACAGGTCATAATTAGCCCTCGGTCAGCCTCTAAGTATTTTACATGTATACTTCTATTTTATCAGGCCTCATCTGGCCCACTGTGATCTACTAACTTTATGGTCAATTATTGCAGCTGACGATCACACATTTTGTCTGCCATAATTGGGCTCCTACATATAATTAGCATTTGTACATTACAGTTTTTAGTAAGTTGTGTTTATGCTGAGGGGCAGAATTTTATAATTCCCAGGCTTCTTTTAAGGGGCCAGAATTTGTTTTTCCAGAAATTAACTTTCTTGGTTGTTGATCACACCTTTATAGTGGCTCATTGGAGCATTGACCTCTATAAAAACCCGCATAGGGTTTTCTCACTACTGTATTAGCTTTCATGCTAGTTTTTTTTTTCAATAATCTGTTGTGTATCTAAATATCGCTTATGCTTAACAAGACTGAGTATAAAGTTGGCTATAACTGGTGCATGCAAGTGAATACTTCAATTGTTACTATGACATGAAGTTTGAAATGAAGAAAGAACATTGGGGTTGAAATGGTTTAAGCAGATTATGAAAGGGAGAGAAATAAACAGAGTACTGTAAAAAAGAGACTTTGGCATGGGGCTATAAACTGGAAAATTATGGCTGGGTTTGTGAATTAGGGGAATATATCTGGAGCAATGAATTTGGGAGAGCTTAATTAGGGAAATATAAAGGATGATCTATGAAATTGTTTGGAAATGGTCCTTGGTCCCCTACTGTTCTTGATCTGCAGTGCGTCTCTTGTTAAACTCATCAGCTCCTTTGGCTTCCACTATCATTTCTATGCAGATGACACGCATATCTATATGTTCTCTCCTGATCTCTTGCAGCTCCTCTTGACTCGTGTTTCTGACTGCTTCTCTGTTATTTCTAACTGGATGGCTGCCCGTTTCCTTAAACTTAACCTGTCCAAAACAGAACTTCTGGTATTTCCTTCGTCAAGTGTTGTTATTCTTGTGTATGCCTCCCTCCAATTCTGTGGCACTACCATCAACTCTACCTCATATGCTCGCTGCCTAGGTGTTCTCTTTGACTCTGAAATCTCCTTCACCCCTCGTGTCCAGTTGATCATCAAATCCTGACACTTTCATATAAAAAACATAGCTTGGAGAACCCGGTGTGTTACCCTCTGTTTGTTCAAAGGGCAATCAAGTAGATATGTAATCAATCCAAGAGCACCAAGTGGTAGAAATACAATATTAATGCCAGCATCTGATGTGTCATTGGGAAATTTGTCATTGGGAAATTTGTTGAAATCAAAGAAAATGGGATAGGGAAGGTACAAGGAGAGAAGGATAGGAAAGTGAAGGAGGTAAAGGGTGAAAACAGAAACGCCAGCATCTGTCATGTTTAGTTAATAATTCACGCTGCTGTCAGCAGGGATTAACACAAATCAGAAGCTAGAAAAAGACAAATTATATTCAAGATATGACTACTGGAATTGTTTCATGTTAGATTAAGAAGCAGTAAATGTCACGGTCCACACCGTGACATCCAGTCTGCCAGACGTGGTCGCTCTGGAAGCGCCCGATAGGGGATTTGAACTGTGGTTCTTCTGGACCATATCCTGCTGTTCTTCCTCTGAGCCATTTCAGGACTTTGGATAACTCCCTGTTTATTCTTGTATTGCCTGCAGCACCAGGGGGCTGGACTTCACCAAAGGCTCTGATCTGTCAGTTACTCTCCAGCTGAATCTGATCCTAATTAACAGGATATAAAAGCCTGCCTCACCCTGGAAGAGGTGTCAGTTCATTGACTCTGGTTCTCTTGTTTGGTTCCTGTTACTCTGTACCTGCGTTCCAGTGATTCTTGTCTATTTCCGGCTTCTGACCTTGGCTTTCCTCCTGGACTACTCTGACCTCTGGCTTCCCTGATTTTGGCTTCCCTTGACCACGCTTCTGCTTATCCCTGCTGTACTGAGTCTTGGAGCACCTTTCCTGGAAAGCCCCCATGCACAGACTCACAGGCCAGGTGGCGTCTTACCTGGTCACCCTGGTCTGTGTCTACTTTGCAAGGGTGAGCGTATAACTCTGCGAGCTGGACTCCCTATCAGGTAAGACTCTGTTACAGTAAATGAGGCATCTCTGAGTGAAACAATATTATCCCCTTACTTTATATTACTTTGTTGCCAGCTTTTATCATAAATTGAGTGATTTACTTTTTCCTGTAGCATCTCAGCTTGTAATGGCACCAATTTAGAGCAAACTGTTCAAGCACTACACCACTGCATCCCAGAAACAACTAGACATTGGTGGATACCACAGAAGACAGGTGAAGGAATATATAAGACTTGAGGCCTGTCTGGTTCTCTAGACATTGCTGAATTATCCCTCTTTTTTTTTTAAGGTTATTCTCTTAATTATTTTCAGCCAAAGAGGCAAAACAATACATCTGGATGGCTGTTTCTGAATTCCTAAGCCAAGTGCTTAAACAATGGTAAGAAGGGATATTATTATCATATTTCATAATATCCAGGACAAAACTACTTTTATGTCTGCTGTTAGAAGCAAGACACTGTATCAGTTTGAGGACAGATCATTCTTTCCTTATCTGTCTCGTAACAACCTAAAGTGTTGTAAATCTCTTCATGTACTAAAGTGCTTATAGGTCACAAGATTTCATACTGGCTTTTTAATGTCTCAGAAATGCCTTCATACTAACAACTTAGTCTCCAGTCAGATTCCCGTGAAAAGCAACCAACGTTGCATGCATCACAGATTGCTGTCTAGGATCCAGTCAGTATCAAACCATTTTTACCTGCTGCACATAGAACATGGTCCTCATCTGCTTCTATAATGTGAACCAAGTGAAGGACATTGGAGCCATGGCCTGTCACTAGTGATGTACCGAACGGTTCGCTGGCGAACGGTTCCTGGCGAACATAGCATGTTCGCGTTCGCCACGGCGGGCGAACATATGCGCGGTTCGACCCGCCCCCTATTAGTCATCATTGAGTAAACTTTGACCCTGTACCTCACAGTCAGCAGACACATTCCAGCCAATTAGCAGCACACCCTCCCTAGCAGACCCTCCCACCTCCTGGAAGGCATCCATTTTAGATTCATTCTCAAGCTGCATGCTTAGTAAGAGGAGGGAAAGTGTAGCTACTGTTCATAAGATAGGGAAAAGCATAGCTAGGTTAGGGATAAGGGTATGCTTTTTTTTTATTTTATTTTTCTATGTAATGTAAATGCACTTAGTTGTCTGCCACTGCTGCCAGCTTCTGTGTCAGGCCCACAGTGCCCATTTCCCCAGTCAGTGCCACCAATTACATCTGGTGTCACAATAGCTTGGATTTAAAAACAAAAAACTTTTTTCACTGTTATAGATTGAATAGCAGTCAGTTGTCTGCCACTGCTGCCAGCTTCTGTGTCAGGCTCACAGTGCATACTGTGCCCATTTCCCCAGTCAGTGCCACCAATTACATCTGGTGTCCCAATAGCTTGGATTTAAAAACAAAAAACTTTTTTCACTGTTATAGATTGAATAGCAGTCAGTTGTCTGCCACTGCTGCCAGCTTCTGTGTCAGGCTCACAGTGCATACTGTACCCATTTCCCCAGTCAGTGCCACCAATTACATCTGGTGTCACAATAGCTTGGATTTAAAAACAAAAAACACTTTTTTCACTGTTATAGATTGAATAGCAGTCA
>OW240912.1:277651473-277673031 GCA_933207985.1 Pelobates cultripes
ATCTATAACAGTGAAAAAGTTTTTTGTTTTTAAATCCAAGCTATTGTGACACCAGATGTAATTGGTGGCACTGACTGGGGAAATGGGCACAGTACGCACTGTGAGCCTGACACAGAAGCTGGCAGCAGTGGCAGACAACTGACTGCTATTCAATCTATAACAGTGAAAAAAGTTTTTTGTTTTTAAATCCAAGCTATTGTGACACCAGATGTAATTGGTGGCACTGACTGGGGAAATGGGCACTGTGAGCCTGACACAGAAGTTGGCAGCAGTGGCAGACAACTAAGTGCATTTACATTACATAGAAAAAAAAAATCCAAAAAAAGCATACCCTTATCCCTAACCTAGCTATGCTTTTCCCTATCTTATGAACAGCAGCTACACTTTCCCTCCTCTTACTAAGCATGCAGCTTGAGAATGAATCTAAAATGGATGCTGTCCAGTAGGTGGGAGGGTCTGCTAGGGAGGGTGTGCTGCTAATTGGCTGGAATGTGTCTGCTGACTGTGAGGTACAGGGTCAAAGTTTACTCAATGATGACGAATAGGGGGCGGGTCGAACCGCGCATATGTTCGCACGCCGTGGCGAACGCGAACATGCTATGTTCGCCAGGAACCGTTCGCCGGCGAACCGTTCGGTACATCACTACTCAGGATGTGTATAAGGCTAACGCAGTAAAGGAATTGAAGAATGCTCTGGATGTGTATAAGGATAACACTATAAAGGAAATGAAGAATCCTCTGGATGTGTATAAGGATAACACTATAAAGGAATTAAAGAATGCTCAGGATGTGTATAAGGCTAACGCAGTAAAGGAATTAAAGAATGCTCAGGATGTGTATAAGGCTAACGCAGTAAAGGAATTGAAGAATGCTCGGGATGTGTATAAGGCTAACACAGTAATGGAATTGAAGAATGCTCAGGATGTGTGTAAGGCTAACACAGTAAAGGAATTGAAGAATGCTCTGGATGTGTGTAACGGACCGTTTTGCTCACCAGAGGTTAAAAACCGTTTAGGCGATATTCCTCTTTCTCAGCTGTACAGACAGCTACTGCAAGCACCAATCTCCCGAACTGCAAACCCACGAATTCACCAACTCCCGAACTGGAAACAAGGGAATACTCGAAACTCCCGAACTGGAGACACACGAATAGCATGTGTCAATGAGGGCATGTCTGTCAGTCAAAAAAGTGGCTTAGACACGAAGTGGTGGTACAAATTTAGATCAGGGGGGTGCCTGAATTTAGTTGTGCCCAGGGCAGCACAATCCAAGATACACCACTGGCTACAACTAAAAACATACAGGGTTTATGCACTAAAGTAAAAATCCAGAAGTGAATTTCCAATTTAAAGTGTATGTAACGGAATTAGAAACATTTATTTTCTAAGTGCTATAAGTAGAGCTTCCTCGTAACTTTAAATTCACCATCAGGAATATTTACTAAAGTGAGAATACAAAGTGAATTCAAAGAGCATTTCAACTTCAAAACCAAAGTAGCTGAACAGAAGTATATTTGAATTAGAGAATTTTTCCATTTCATCTACTCTGGCCTTAAATTGCAAATTCTCTGGTAAATAAACCGGTAAGAAAATAGTGCTGCAGTAGTTCTTTTCTTTGCCCGAAGGGGGCAGTGGTAAGCAACTAGTATTAACATACAGTAATTGTAAAATCCATAGTTTGTTTCACCAAATATTTAATTATTTGTTTAATAAACGCTCTATGGGGCCATGTAAGTTATTCAGTACTATGTTGCACTTAGGCTCCTACTCCCATCACTTTCAGCCAAGGCATCCCTGGAGCACGGTTTATGTAAGTTAGGTTTAAGACAAGCTGGCAGATACATTTGTATGATGGGTGCTCTTTAAATCCCCATAGCTTCCCAGCACGTCACCGTGCAGAGCACATTATATGTGCAAATAAAACAAGTTTGATGTTTTACAGAACCGAAACCTCCCGAATGCAGCATCCCAATCCATATTAAATAATATTAATATTGATTGATGGATACAAAGTGTCACCAGTCTGTCTCTGTGTCTCATCATTTATCTTATGTCATTACAATGGTGACAGAATAGACACACACAATGACTGCATTATAAATCATAAACTCTTCTCCAATATTAGCAGGGGGGGGAGGTTGTTTTAAACTTTTTCTTTTTTTTTATTTTTATTTTTTTATAACTAAGTCTAATAAGATTCCAGATATTGTTTGCCTTATAAAAGGTTATAAATTAAAATTTCTTATTCAGGCAAACGGGTATTTTTGTAGGATTCATACACAAAATCAATCTTTCTGGTGTCAGTACTGTCTAACATTGGGTGGCTATATTAACCCATTAAACATGTCACTGCCATTAGGTCACTTAGCTCCTACATGGGACTGTCCCTTTAACCCATTAAACATGTCACTGTCATTAGGTCACTTTGCTCCTACATGGGACTGTCCCTTTAACCCATTAAACATGTCACTATCATTAGGTCACTTTGCTTCTACATGGGACTGTCCCTTTAACCCATTAAACATGTCACTGTCATTAGGTCACTTTGCTCCTACATGGGACTGTCCCTTTAACCCATTAAACATGTCACTGTCATTAGGTCACTTTGCTTCTACATGGGACTGTCCCTTTAACCCATTAAACATGTCACTGTCATTAGGTCACTTTGCTCCTACATGGGACTGTCCCTTTAACCCATTAAACATGTCACTGTCATTAGGTCACTTTGTTCCTACATGGGACTGTCCCTTTAACCCATTAAACATGTCACTGTCATTAGGTCACTTTGTTCCTACATGGGACTGTCTCTTTAACCCATTAAACACTGTCATTAGGTCACTTTGTTCCTACATGGGACTGTCCCTTTAACCCATTAAACATGTCACTGTCATTAGGTCACTTTGTTCCTACATGGGACTGTCTCTTTAACCCATTAAACATGTCACTGTCATTAGGTCACTTTGCTCCTACATGGGACTGTCCCTTTAACCCATTAAACATGTCACTGTCATTAGGTCACTTTGCTCCTACATGGGACTGTCCCTTTAACCCATTAAACAGGTCACTGTCATTAGGTCACTTTGCTCCTACATGGGACTGTCCCTTTAACCCATTAAACATGTCCCTGTCATTAGGTCACTGTGCTCCTACATGAGACTGTCTCTTTAACCCATTAAACATGTCACTGTCAGGTCACTTTGCTTCTACATGGGACTGTCCCTTTAACCCAGTACTGTCACCATTATTATTAATTCTGTTGGATGGGAATTAATTTGCTGATTAGATTATGTTTGCGCTCTCCTGCACAGTGTTCAGTAGGGTTTTACCTTTAATGAGATAAATTCATCTATTGTTTGTTTGCCAGTAACTTGCTCATATTTCTGTCCCTTCGGGGTCTGTTACTTTGAAAGTCAGCTAATCCTATTATTTGACGCTTTGAAATGTCATCTCTGCCTCAGCCTTAATCAGTTTACACACCCTGTATCTTGTGTGCAGAAGTTACTTGAGCTATATTGAAGTCATTTTGGTAGTCACCACTGTAATTAATCATACACAGCGATTCCGTCAGTAGAACTGAAATTTTCCCACCCACTTCCAAGGTGTGAATAAGTGGAGTCATTCCGACATTAAAGTGATCACAACGATCAGTACATTTAGTTCATACGCAAAGTGCAGCGAGTGAGCTCAGAGGTCGCCAGGATTACACAGTGCGAAGCTTAATCCCAGAAATGCTCGAGATATCCTTTAATCTGTGATTGTTTGACTATTTATCTTTCTATGAAATTATGTAGCGCACAAACAGAGCGCACGTTGGTTTTAAACACTAGGGTCCTGTAAGAATATAGCATAAAGGCAAACTAATAGGGAGATAAACTGATTAAATGACAAGGTTAGTGCTGCTGAGGGCGTCTCAGTGTCACGTCTTCAAATCCTTTCAAAATATGTGACGGTTCACAAATTTTTCATATTCCTGAGGAACGGTTTTTAGAGTGGTGCACCCTGTACCAATGAGAAGCTCTCACTGGCTTCTTGAATGTATATAAATCCCACAGAGGTGTCGCAATGGTATTAAAATCTTTCTGCAGTATCCATTGTATAGGAAACACAAGTCAGGAACGTGCCAATGGCACTCTCTCTATAGGAGCCTCTCTCACCCAGAGCCAGAGTTTGTAGGGCTCTGAGAAATGTGAGTGATCCCTCTATACATGTATGTGTGCCCAATTATATCGCTGTATCATATGGTCGACATGTTTTTTATGGGGTTTTTTTTACAGATTGCTCTGTGATATTTCTTGTAATTTATGGTGAAGTCCTACCATTAATTATTTGTTTGTAGTATTAATGTTTTTTTAGGTTTTGGATTTTAAGAAAAAAGGGTTCCTGTGGTGCCTTGAATAAGAAAAACGCAACAACTCTAAAACTGTCAATTAGTGATTTAATGTTGGTGTGTAATGGCTGCTTGCAGTAGGCATCACAATCCGAAATCTAAATCTGCCCAAACGTCCCTGTCTATCGTGCAAATACTAGATCGCCCTAAATTCGGATGATTGCAGTTCAGACCATATCTAATCTCCAAGTCTATAATAACTGGAAAACGGTTTCAATTTTTAAAAGATAAATGTAATTTTAACTGTTTGAAACAAGCTTGCAAAGATAGATATTTTTCTCAATCACAATCAGCCAATTCTCTGAATTATGAAAATAGCTAAACAAAATTAAAACTGTTTAAAATGACTCCTTAGAAACCTAGTAGAAATAAAGACAGCTGTTTAATATAATGAAATGATTCTTAGCCATGTCGGTCATACTGACAAATAGGATTTTGCCAGTAATTAGAATATGAGATTAGCACCAAATGATATCTCCGTCAGCTGTGTTGCGTGTCAGCCAAGGAGCCCAAATTACTCTGAAACAAACTGTCATATTAATAGTTTTAGAAGCACTTGTTCCTTTTCACAACGCATTCAATGTGTGTGATTAAACCTTATCTGGATTATAACACTGTAAGGCACATCTTAACGGGATATTAGTTCAGTTTTTGTGTTTTGGGAAAAGATTACTTTTGTAGCCCAGAACAAGGTTAGCGCACGTTCAGAGAATATCGCGGATTTCAATCAATCTTATGGGATAGCAGTTTATGGATCCACAGTTGCCTTAAAGGCATTATGACCATTTTATCTCATTTAGGCATCAATTTCATAATTTTGAAAAAGCTACTCAAAGTATTCCATATTTTTGACTAAACCTTTAGAAATTGATATTTAATATATTTTAATATTTTGAATACTATATTAATATTTTGATATTTTTTTAATTATATATATTTTTATATCATATATTTACTTATTGTAATATTTTGAAACAAATAATGAATTTTGAAAATGTAACCAAAAATATTAAATCATTTAAAAAGATACCTGTCCCATGTCATGCCGGGCAATCACAGAAATTATGTTTTTTCTGTGTCCTAATGCACACTCACTCATCCCAAGCTTCCTGGTGCCTTGTTATGACATCATATTTGAAATAGAACCCATGCATTGATCTCATTTTATAATGTCAGTCTATATGGCACTTTTTGATGTATGCACAATGGTGACGTCATGGCCCTCTGCAGCCAATCAAAACCCAGGGTATATATATGTGATGAAAGTAACCTCTTCACTGGCTTTTGGAGGGGCCTGTTTGCCAGCCTCCTACCCTGTGATTATGGCCCTGTGACAAACTGAACCTTGTCAAGGGTTCTATGAGGGGCCTGCTGGCCTCAGGACTATGGGCCCTGCAATATGCCTTGCCCAATGCACTTTAAAAGTACTTTTCTACTCTAGACAGAGAGACTGACCGTTAGCCCTAATTCTCTGGAACTGTTTTGGGCATGGGACCATGTGCACGGTGGGTCAAAAAATAAGACTTCCATGAAATTCCTGAACCCCTGAACTGATCTGGGTGATTTTTGGATATGTTGGTCACCTAGATCAGGGCTAGACCTCTGCTTTTTTAACCATTCTGGCTCTTTGTTTTCCTGACGTTGGCCTGACTATCAATCCTGTGTATCTCTGTAATCCTAGACCTCAGCATGCCTCTTGTTTATTCTCTCTCTGCTTGGAGACCTTTCATTCACTTGGCTTAGGTACTGGTCTAGCCACTCTAATTACCGGTATGTGTCCCTTTACTGTTTCCTTCAGGTTTTCATGTTAGTGTATCTCCATTCCTGACAAAAGCTTAGAGTAACTCACTAGCTTGCCCATCGGTTAGTCCCCATTTTTTTTCTCACGTGTGCCATTATAAAAGGAAACCATCAGGCATTTCGGTGCTCTATTAACCATTTCAATCATTGTCCATACCTTTAATACCAAGTGGATAGAGATTTCTTCTCTTGATCTAGTGGATGTTGATTAAAGTGAATCAAGTGGTTGGCATCAAAGAAGGGTAATCTAATCTACTTCTAGATAACACCTCCCAAGATTGTACAGTTTTCCAATGGATGGAAACATATCATACACTTCCATTGCACATCAGAGGCTGTAGGCAAAGTCCTTTCTCACAGATAAAATCCCACGAAGATCGATGTTGACAAAAATTGATCTGGTCACATTGTTTCCGAAGATGAGACCCATGGAAGCTTCTACTGTTAAATCATCTCTTGGGTGATGAGTATATTTCAGGTGGACATGTCCAAGCAAACAAATTATTTCATTGATTTTTCCACCAGTTCACATGTCCATCGCACTCTGTAAAACCCCCTCTAGTTTATAGGTTGCTCATCCTTAAGCCCTATTTCATGTCTTTGTTGAAGTCATAATGGCTGTTCTTCTGATTGAGTGTTCCAAAACCTTCCCTTGACTCCACAAACCTTGTAGTTTTCTAACCAATGTCCATGGCTAGTGGAAGCATTTCCCAGTGATCAATGGACATGATATTGAGTGGTTGATTAAACTCTTCTGCTCCCTCCCATTATAAGCTCATGATTGACTTCCTTTCTCTTGCACTTAATCATCCTTGCCTGACAGATGCTGTCCTCTCCATGACTTATACCGTCTGGATTGAGAAGAGCCTACCCTTTTCTTCAGAGATTAATCATTCCACAGGGTTATTTGCGTTGCAGGTAATGTTAACACTGCAGTTCTCAGTTCTTAGCACATTAAAGATAAAAATAGGTCCTTCTAAAAGGACATGCAGAGCACCAAATTTCAAAAAGGCTTTATGACAACTATAAATTCAGGATTTCTTGGTGGCTGTAGAAAGTCCATGTTCCACCTCAAATTGCTATCATACTATGGCCTCAATTTAATATTGTTGGATAAGCTTTTCACATAATTTCATATTTGTGGATAAATTTTTACAATGATTTAATATTATGAAAAACATTTAGATTTTTTTTTTTTTTTATTCAGTAAATATAATTTTACACGTTTTATCTAAAAATATTAAATCACTTAAGACTTGAAGGAAAACTATAGTGTTAGGAATTCAAACACGTATTCCTAATACTATAGTGTTGGACTATCTTTTAGGTCTCTTTGGATAAATAAGGTGATTAAACTAATATTTTCTCCCCCACTGTGCAGGTCTCACCGCGGCTGGCTTTGCTTCAATGACTGAGATCATCAATCTTGATGAACTCAGCCAATCCAGTGCTTTCCCACAGGAAAGCATTGGGAGGCTATTACACTTGTGCAGCAAAATGCCACACTATACCAATCAGTATGTCCATGCAGAGCGTGGAAAAGCTGAATTTTATTGCAGCACTGGGCACCTCTAGTGGCCGTCTGAGTAAATTGCACTGGAAGTGTTAGTAGCCAGCAATATAAACACTGCCTTTATCTAAAAAGGCAGAATTTAACACTGCAGGGACAGGCTGGAGTGGTTGTGGTGACTTTAGTGTCTTTTAACCAACAATATAAAATCGATGTCTGTTATATAATATCTTGTAGCATTAAATGCAATTTTTTCCTGCTATATTTTCAAATTTGCTCAAAGAAGGAATCAGATGCTTAGCCTTTTAAGATTGCAAGAACACAGTGGATTAATGTGTACAGTGTAGAGTCAGATTAACTTCACATGCTGACAGCATTCAAACACAAATTTCTGCATTCCCACACGCTTACACCACAATTTAACGTCTTTTAAAGATGCACATTCGTTCACTGACACTCCACATAAATACACCCTCTACAAACCGCACATCAAAATGTTTGATAATCAAGTTAAAGTTAATTTACTAGCCAGTTGCATTAAAATGTGTCTGTGGGGGAAGTTACAATGCAATTGTATTTACCAGTGGGCATATATTTCAGCCGCAGGAACTGGTGAATCCAGTAAATTACTAACATAGCAGGTGGTAGACCTACATTACAGTGAAAAGTCTGTCTTAATGCATTTAACATGTAAATCACCCTTAAAACACCTATTTAAATCCAGTTAAAATATATGTGGAGCTTGTTCACTAAACATCATTTTGGATGAAATTGACTAGACTATAGCTGAATTTGAGTTTTGTTTTTTTAAACATTAGCTATGTTGGCCAACAGTTGTCAACTGGTTTTCCATTCACTCGAAATCTGAGAGTAGCAGGTAAATCCCATGTGATTAACACAGTTTAGTGGAAGTTGAACACACCTCACTGACCTCAGATAAAGAATATCTTATATCATTACAAAAAGACTGATGTGAGTTGCAGCAAATTAGTGTGTAATTACATGTAGAACACTGTAGAAACCCAATATTTATTTATGCACATGCTATATAATTGTAATTATCCATTTTTAATTGGAATTTTATCTAAAAACAGCTTACAAAAAGCTGCAGATCTCTTTTCTGAAGCCTTTACAATCCCTCCCCTTCTAAACTCACCCAGACTTTCTGTGGCTGTCCAATTACAGACTTCCCAATGCAGCTCAATGAAAAGTCTTTGCAAGGCAGGTGCTTTGGGCAATTGCTGCCTCTCGAGTGTAACTCTATTGAGCTAAACAACCAGGAAGTAACATGAACGGCTGTCTGATTGACAGCCAGGAGGGTGTAACCAGGTTAATTCATAAGATTGACAGTGTAACGGATCACCTGGCACCCCGGCTGGGTACCTCCATTAAAGGATGCTCCTAGCGTTTCCTGAGGACTCAAAGCACTCTGGCAGACACCACAATCACCGAACTGGAAAAGCATATGAGTACTTTTAAGCATATGAATGTTGTATACAGCTGAATAGGAAAAACCATGCAAATAGGTTTACACTCCTATCAGTCAAACTGGAACAGCATACAATAAATCCTCCCCCAATAATGAGACGACACTTCACTTTGAGGGTTAAGCAGGAACTGACTGTACTGGCACATACAGCCTCTTTTATTCCCAATCCACAAACTTAGTACTGCCCACAGGGTTTTACAGAACAACCAATCAATCTGTACAATACACACAGACACTCCCACACAAAATCCTCCCCTCTGCCTGTGATGCAATTATCTTACACAATGGGTAATCTAATTATCACAGACAGAGAAATACAGTTTCATAAAACACATCACAGGGACCCCAAAACATGCAATAACCCCATAAACCGGGGAACCGGGGGATCTGGGTGAACCACATATCCAAAATTCACCCAGATCCGTTCAGTACTTTGGAAAATACAGTTTAATGCAGATTCCGCAGAACATATACAGGCTAAATGAAAAACAATTACTGTATAATGTGTCCCCTGCTGTATAATCCAAAACCACTGCACGATGTCTCTGTGCACCAAATACTGGCGAGATGGCACCGTGTTGAAAAGTCCAAACAGTGTCTGTGAGTTAAAATGGCCGCAATCCATTGTTCTCACCATGTGCTTCTGATACAGGAAATGGTGGCCACCCAGTAACTCCACAGTATGTCCCCAGACGGTTCCTAAAGGGCCAGCAGCAGCACAACACAAATCCATTTTGCCCAAATACTGTATTTAAAGGGCAATACAAACCAGGGGCCATAGTCACAGGGCAGGAGGCTGGCAATCAGTCTTCTCCAATGCCCAGTGGCGAGGTCGGTTTCGCCACAGACAGTTTATACTGAAGTCTACACTTTTTTGTAAAATGAAAAAAGGGGACACACTGTTCACACATAAAGTAATTCAGCAATCTAAAGTGATTTAAGTGGTCAAGAGTGTCCATTTAACTTATATAGTAGAGGTAGATTTAGGTATTATTTACACATCTGTAGTTCTGCAAATATGCTACATGGTTACCAACTGTCAAAATGCAGATTAACCCCTTAAGGACCAAACTTCTGGAATAAAAGGGAATCATGACATGTCACACACTCATTTAGGAGTTAAATCACTTTGTTTCTGTTTATGCAGCCCTAGCCACACCTCCCCTGGCTATGATTGACAGAGCCTGCATGAAAAAAAAAAACTGGTTTCACTTTCAAATAGATGTAATTTACCTTAAATAATTGTATCTCAATCTCTAAATTGAACTTTAACCCCTTAAGGACACAACTTATGGAATAAAAGGGAATCATGATGGAATATTTCCGTCATCTGTCCTTAAGGGGTTAATCACATACAGGAGGCTCTTGCAGGGTCTAGCAAGCTATTAACATAGCAGGGGATAAGAAAATCTTAATTAAACAGAACTTGCAATAAAGAAAGCCTAAATAGGGCTCTCTTTACAGGAAGTGTTTATGGAAGGCTGTGCAAGTCACATGCAGGGAGGTGTGACTAGGATTCATAAACAAAGGGATTTAACTCCTAAATGGCAGAGGATTGAGCAGCGAGGCTGCAGGGGCATGTTCTATGCACCAAAACTGCTTCATTAAGTTGTTCAGGTGACTATAGTGTCCCTTTAACCCCTTAAGGACCAAACTTCTGGAATAAAAGGGAATCATTTCATGTCACACATGTTATGTGTCCTTAAGGGGTTAAAGTCCAAGGACTTAGTGCAGAACATCAATGGAGAAGGTAAGAAAGAATTATGATTTAGAAGAAAGCAAGGCTATGCTAAAACTATGACCTGAATCAGGTAACACACATAGTATAAATATCTGCGGAATTCTACAGGACAAGAAAGAAGTGGAGATCAAAGTGTTGAATACATGAGAGAGATCCAGGAGGATTTGTGTAGAGCCCTTTGAATTCAGCAGAAATCGGGTCCTCGGTTATTATTATTATTATTATTATTATTATTATTATTACCATTTATATAGCACCAACAGATTCAGTAGCGCTTGGTTGTTAAGACTATAAATATATTTAAAGTACCAGTCGTGAAATAAACACAAAAATCCTTTAAAAAAAAAACTAGAACCAAGATTCTGAAAGTAATAACTTATGAATCCAACAGCTGCATCCTCAATTCACTTATTAATGTAAAAAAAAGAAGAAAAATCACAAATAGTGCAGTCTGTATGAGGAAAACCATTATCAGGCAGGAGTAGTTCTCACATATTGCAAAAGGCGTTATGGCGTTTTTATATGGCGTTCTAATGCTTCTAATGCTATAATTCTGAGCCCCAATTATTGTTTCGCCCGACTTTCCACCTTTGTTCTATTCACTCTATCTTGTCATAGGGAAATACACTGCTTCCAATGAGTTAATTAACAGAGTATTATATCCTTTTACATGTTGCTGAGATCGTTCTCATTTCACGTTTATTATAATTATGCACACAATCTAGGTGCAATAAGAACTTGCTTCCATTTCAAAGAAAATAAAAATACATAAATGTACTTAAAAAAAACCCACAAAAGGTAAGCACTGCTCGTTTATTCCAGATGCAGTCTGTGTGAGTCCGCGCACAGCGTCGGTGATGACAAATCGTGTCTGTCCCATTGTGCAGACAATGGGCTGCCCTGCATTTACTGCTACATTTGTTTTCTCCTGTTACCTGTGCATTGCAGATAATATTTATCATCCAAAACAATGCTATCCTCTCACCTGGGAGTTTCGAAAATCCGCTAGCCTGCGTTTTTTTAAATTTTTATTATTTATATATCTTTTTGGGGATTTTTACTTTTTCTGTGAATAAACGTCTTAATTTTTCTCACCTCCAGCTCCCACCACTGATATTACAGTACATTCATATCCAGCAGAGCTAGGGTTAATTAAAAGGCAATAACAATAAGCCATCCACTACCCATGCCAAGATTTGCAATTTCCCCTTTTTATTTTAATAAAGAATTGGCCAGGGTGTTTGTCTGGTCTCTTCTGTCCTACAGTGTGCATTGCATTAAAAGACTCTCCAATCAAGACATCTTCAAAATGAAGTCTTTAGAAGAAGATTAATTAATGGGGAACTTGATTTGGATTTAACGAGTGAAGTGTAATTCCAACTTTAATGGTATTCTTTGATAGTTAACACTTTCATTCAGAATCAAACAGGCCCGTAGTCTGAGAGGAGCTTTTCGAGCAGTTTTAAGGGGTAAATGCGGATATCCAAGGGAATAAAGACAGGCGGAATCCAAAAGTAGAAACCAGAGATAAACCTTAACATTTACTGAATTTTATTTGTAATCTTTAATTTTTATTAATTCTATTATTTTTCAAACCGGATTATAAAACTCCTCAAAGGAATAATGACTTCTACAAAGAAAACAAACAGGCTGGTCCCCAAAAATATATATTGTAATGAGGCAAAACTTTCCCCAAAGCTCCCTAATGAAGGTAACTGTGAAAGGTCTTTACAGTCTTCCAGTAGCGCAAGAATACTGACAGTCTCTATGGTCCTCCTTGTTTCTGTGCAGGAAGTGAAGCTGGAAAGACCATAGAGACTGTCGGTTTTCAAACCTTGTCTGTAGGTGCATTTATATAGCGGATGGCTCCTGTCATCCACCATCTTCAATGTGTAGTTTAAGCTGTATACCCCCAGGAGATATAGGGGTTCTTTGAAGGCTCACTCAATTCAGTCCACTCAGGGCCGGTGCGTCCATAAGGCAGCACAAGCGGCCGCCTTAGAGCACACCGGCCCGAGGGGGACTAGATCAGAGTAACTGGCAGGAGGTGGACGCACTCTCTCACTGAGAGAGCACTTCCTGTCAGTCCAGCCAGGCACAGGAAGTACCGCGGTCTGCTCCGCTACAATAAAGGTAAGAGACTTACCGGGGGCCAAGGAACAGAAGAGGGGGATGGTAAGGAACAATATGGGACAGAGGAGGGTTTTTTTTGAACACTATGGGACAGGGGAGGGGGAGAACATTATGGGATAGGGGAGGGGGGGAAAGAACACTGTGGCAAAAGTAACCTCGCCACTGGTTCATGCAAAAAGGCTCATAAAAGACTTTGTTCGTGCCTTTTTGATATGCTGTACAGACGCACGAACCAGGGACCACCCTTGAGCTTGTTAATCCCTAGCATCACCTCTTAACGATTCTAACCGCAGAGTTCTAATTGTTCGTGTGGGTGGCCGCAGTTCGCTTGGTCAACCACGAGGTTGGCGGCCATCTTGTTCCTGTGAACGCAGGCAGTGGTGTTTGGTCGTCGAGTTCATAGAACTGTTTTCGGACACTGAAACTCCCGAACACCGCTGGACTTCCATCATAGCTCTACGTTCAGTACTTTACATTCTAGAATAGCGCTGTTTGGTGGAATCGTTCGTCTGAATGAGCTGGGGGGGGGGAGCACCAAAATAATCTTCGCCTGTGTACCGAAAAAACCTTGCACCGGCCTTGAGTCCACTTTAAAATGAATCACCTGTGACCTTCTGACCTTTTTTGAGGGAGATTTTTAAAACAGTCGAGATCTGAAAAGTTACAAAATTCAAGTTATCACAGACTTTCTACTGGTAACAACCTCAAACTTAGAACGTTTTACTTGTTCAAACCTCCTCCAGACTTTCCTTTAGTACACAGTGTTCCCAATGGTTCTTTACTCTTCCACCTGCCTTATTAATATTTTATGTTCTACTTGTCATTGATTAAAGGCTCCTCCATTCTGTGAATGCCCGCTGATACTAAGAACGTTTCTTAAAGTCTCAGATCCCTTTCCACCTGTACAATAAGCAATCCAAGCACTATATCATCAAACTGGGGGCAACTGTAAGGGATCTATCTGACTCTTAGGAGGCAGTACACATTGTGTTACATTCTTAAAGGATCACTATAGGGTCAGGAACACAAACATGTACTCCTGACACTATTATTATTATTATTATTATTATTATTATATTTATAGAGCGCCGTCAAATTCCGCAGCGCTTTACAATGGGTGGACGAACAGACATGTAGTTGTAACCAGACAAGTTGGACACACAGGAACAGAGGGGTTGAGGGCCCTGCTCAATGAGCTTACATGCTAGAGGGAGTGGGGTAAAATGACACAAAAAGGTAAGGATAGTATTAGTTTAATTGACACGCTTTTATGAAGAAGTGGGTTTTTAACGATTTTTTGAAGGAGTGGAGACTGGGTGAGCATCTAACGGAGGAGGGAAGCGAGTTCCACAGGAACGGAGCAGCCCTCGAGAAATCTTGAAGGCGAGCATCAGAGGTGGGAGTACGGACAGAAGATAGACGTAAGTCTTCAGCAGATCGTAAGGGCCTAGACGGGACATACTTGTGTATAAGGGAGGATAGATAGGTGGGAGCAGCATTATGTAGCGATTTGAAAGCAAGAACCAGAATTTTAAATTGAGCTCTATATTTTATAGGAAGCCAATGTAGGGACTGACAGAAGGGTGAGGCATGGAAGGTGCGGGCGGACAGGAAGATGAGCCTCGCTGCCGCATATAGTGTTAACACCACCATCTAGCCCCCCTGAGCCCCTTATGCCCCTCATAAATATAGCAAAATCTTACTGTATTCAAGCCTGAAGCTGTAACTCTGCATGCTGCTTGTCTCAGAAAAACAAGCAGTCTGCTGGCATCATCAGAAGTGGTAGCCTGATCCAATCACAGTGCTTTCCATTGGATTGGCTGAGACTAACAAGGAGGCAGAGCCAGCACAATTGAATCAATGAATCTCTATGAGGAAAGTTCAGTGTCTGCATGCAGAGGGAGCAGATACTGAGTGTTTGGATGCATTTTAGGCAGCCATGACCCAGGAAGGATCTCTAACAGCCATCTGAGGATGTAATGTAAAGACTGCATTTTCTCTGAAAAGACTGTGTTTACAGCAAAAAGCCTGAAGGTAATGATTCTACTCACCAGAACAAATTCAATAAGCTGTAGTTGTTCTGGTGACTATAGTGTCCCTTTAACCACACGGCAATGTTTACCATCACACCATTATATTAAAAAACCTCTAAAAAAAGTCAAAAGGAACTACAAGAGCAAAAAACATTAAAAAGTAGGACAATGGAAGGGATACAACTGCTCAAATCCCCATACACCTAAATGTGATTGTAACAGCTTGATAGCCAAAAGGTCTCTACTATTATTCGTGTAACACACCGTGAAGGCAAGGTTTAAAGTGAAGCTAAAAGGCAGCTGAGTCCCTTGGAGAGAGCCTCGGCTGTAACATTCAGCTCCGAGCATTTCGAAATGTCAGCACTCTCCAAGAAATGAATAGATCTCAGTCAGGGGAACCAAACGTCTCATTTGTGAACGGTAGGATAGTCGTCAGAATGTCAATAGCATCTTTGAAATAGTTTTCATTAGCTGCATATGGGACAGGGATGGGTGAGAGAAAACCTGTCTAATTTGGGGCAGACGCCAATGCTACGTTCTATGTTGAAATCCTCTGAATCTGCTGGATCCTTTGTATTCCACAGTGTGACATCCTCTATTTATTGTCACCAATGTAGGACCCAGCTTTGAATACCACAATAATATTTAAAGAGATACAAATAACACATCATGTCAGTAGATTGCAAAATGGAAACAAACCAATATAGAACTGAGTACAATCACTCAAATATCTGGCCTGTCAATGGTCCATGCACAGGTTAGAGTACATTGAATACACCCCAATGTCCTGGTGCCCTAACCGCAGCGGTACACTAGGGAGCACCCTGAAAGAGGCACTGTCCCATCTAAATCATGACTGTTAGGAGGTCTGACATTGCAAAAGCAACTTGTACTTCATTCATCTAGTTACAAAACGGTGCAATCAGATAAAGGTATCAAGCGCTTTAACGGCTTTCTTTATACAGATTTAACAAGGTACGAATATTCATACGGTAATTATGCATGTATTTGCAAAAATCCTCCTATTTATACTCTATTTTACACAACATACTTAAATGAGACAGATAAACATCGCCACACTGAATTCTACATTACGGGGGGTGGGGGGCTGAGCGCAGATTGTAATTACTGCATCTTAATAAGGCAATTAGTATATAAATATCAGCCAGATATGGGAACATATTATTTTCCACATGTCCCTGGAGACTTGGAATTAAAAACTGTTTTTTGTTTTTTTAGTTTGTCTTCACTCTCTTTAATAACGGGTTTTACAAATAATAGTAGTACGTGTCAATGACAAATGTAAAAATCTAAAGTAACACATGGACCTGTCTGTGGGTGGGGGAAGGAAGTTCCAGAATAAGACTCAGTAAAAGCAATGTTTAAAGCTTTGATGTAAATGGCAATTCAATGAACACAATTAAAATTGGAGAGAACATGTTTGTTTTTACAAAGTTGGTAATTGTATTATTTAACATATAATTGAATTGCTTTGCACATGGGGCATACGATGGCACTGGCCTGAGAGTTCTGGGTGTGATGATTAAAGGAATGTTGTGGTTCTCAGAATGGTAAACGATCTGATATGGTGAGGTTATATTTAACTGGGAATTGCTTTATTCATGTAAAAACATAAATGAAGCTACAGCCTCTGTTAAAATAGACACGTGTCTGATTCTGTTACATTGGCAAGTAGTTTCAATTATGCATTTTCTTGAATAAAACTAGACATGTTTGCAAAATGTCCAAAAACAGCCATGGAGGGCTGACAATGATTCCTAGTCACAGTAAAACACACACTGATTAGCAGCAGATGAAAGGCAGTTAGAGGTGAGTATCTGTGTGTGTTTGTTTGTTTTATCTATGTGCATCCTCTATTTTGAAACATGGAAGGTAATCGAAGCTCAGAATATGGTTCATCAACTATTCTAACTTCAACAAGTCAGGTAATGACTGTCCAATGGACCGCTGAAACAATTCTGTGGCAGACCAATAGGTGGCTGAGTAACTACCCCTCGTTTGACTTAAATGTATAAAATGCAGGTTTGCTACCCCATGGATCCTCATTTAGTAAGTACACACCCGAATATTAGCCAAAAATAACACAGGCACATGAGAGCTGGAGGGATAGATGGAATTAGGGCAGCCTTGCAATACACAGTGAGATTGTCTCATCAGGTTCAAGGAAATAATAGACACTTTCAAGAGAATGGTTGGTGTTTTAGAAAATTACCAGGATTTTTCAAGAGGTTTTTGTTTTTTTCAGGAAGAGAGAAAATAAGATCTCTGAATTACTGTTATCTAACGGGAGGCTGTGCTTAACCCAGAGAAGGGAATGTAGAAAATACAATCATCAAAAATAAGAACAGAACGGGTCTGACAGGTGATTAATATTGCACGTGTAACTACAGACTGCGCAGCAAGCAAACATTGTCTGCAACGGCAGACTAAACTCGCCGAGTTATGTTAGCAAAAGGGCAGGAGGCTTGGGACAAAAGATTTGCTCATGACCTATGCAAACGATTCGCAGTAAAACTCCTGGAGAGATTAGAATTGAACTCTCATTTACAAGCGGTACGGCAGCAGAAAGGGTAAGTGGATGTCTGTAACCCAGCTCCTGGCTAATGGCTGTGCGGGATATAACGTGACCAGAGATTGCCCACTCTTTTAGAGAGACTTCTGGGTGAGGTCTAGAATTTGAATACTGTCGGTCAGAATGCTGCATTCCTATCATTCTGCATGTTAATGGTCCTACTTTGCTTATATCAGCCCAATCCCTTTGCTATTACATTGAGTCCCCATAGGTATGAAAGCTCATTGAAGTCCTTGTTTTCTGCAGGTAGCTTTCTACAATGGAGACCCTTTATATTGGGAAGAGTATAACGGATGGATGTAATTTGCAGAATTTATATAATTATATACCATATTCCAATGAATGAATGGGTCGCTGAAAGCCTAACTCTGCTATTGATGTGTACTTTATTGGGGACTAGACAGTTGGTTAAGAATGTTAACGGGAGATTTTATTTCTGGTCAATTTAATCCATTTTATGAAATCCAGATTAATCTAAATGTAATTACCACGTTACCATGACCCTACAGGACATGCCAGCGCCTCCACTGCCTGGGTGAATGTCCGCTAAGCTGCCAGCCAGTGGCGCTCTGTCAGGTGTCTGCCATAGCGCTGGATTTTTTTTAATTTCTCCCCTTTTTGATGCTAATTGTTTCAGTCTTTTTTCTAATCAGTTCCTCTTTTTTGTGTCTCCTCATTTAGATGTAATTTTCAACAAACTAATCGCTGATGACTTGAAGTTAAAGACAACGAAGTCTTTAATTACATTTATTCAAATAGATTACATTTTCATTTGCGATTCCTCTGGGTACAATTCATGTCCATTTCCTGTTCGGACGGCATTAACCGCTTCATTGCTTCTTGAAGAATTCATTACGCCATGCAGGCTGTGCCATTTCAGATACTGATGGTGCCAGCTACCAGCATTCTAAACCAGGCATTGGCCGTCTGAGAGTTTTGTGCAGACTTGAAATCGCTGTTTAGTGAATGAGCGAGTGTGCTGGATTTTGTATGTTGTATAAATTGGCCCTAGCAGCACCCTATAATGTCTGCATGTTCAGGTGAGTGCAGCCCTTTTGGCTTCATATATATATATATAGTATGGGAGTCAGGCTAACTCCTTGGTTTTGCACCAGTCCCTGTCACAGGTGCCTCATTCCAGGGCCCTATTTAGCATTGACTTGCAGAGAGTCCCAGTAAGGAAGAATTTCCCAAGTACGTGGATTGATCTCACAAGAGCAGACATTAGGCTGTGAGAGTAGGACCTGCCAAGAATGGGGTAAATTGACGGTGTGGCAGGCTTATGCAATGTATGGTCATTTAATGTAACTAAACCCCCATTATTCTTACCTAAGTAAGGTGTTTTTAAATAAAACTATTACATTTTGTGAGACTTGAAATCGCTGTTGAGTGAATGAGTGAATGCGCTGGATTTTACATGTTGTTTTGAGTGTTCTGAGACTGACAGCTAGCAACAGCTGGGATTCTAAGTCAAAGCAGACACGGTGTTCATTCCTTCCAAAAGACTGTGTAGATAAATGGTATATTGTGGGGTGAATTAACTGTGATAGTACAAACTGCCCTCCGTGGAGTATTTAAGTTTTACCCAAGAAATATCGCCAGGCTCTTTACTGATTTTAATGTCATAGCGTTAACAAATCAATAAGGGACATAATGTGAAAAAAAAACAAGCTATCTGCAGTAATGTGTGCAGGTTTCGATAAAGGACTTTGAAGGACATTGAAATCCTCACCAGCTTTAGTGGTGTCAATGTTTGGCGTTATAATGGGCCTACTATTGTACTGATACAATGTGTATTGGAGCAGGATTGGAAATGGTTAAAAGGAAGGGTTTTCTAAACTACATTTGCCATGTTTCTGAGCCAGCTGATGTTCAGTCTAGGGGGAGGCAGGCTGGGGGTCACACAGAGCTTTGAATTCGTATTGTGGCTGGGCTGGCCATTGCTGGATCCTTGGAAATCAAAGTTTCTCTCTCAAATTCCTCTTGTAACAACACATTCCACACACATTGGTGGTTGTTTTTTTTCCAGCAAATAATCTGTGAGATGTGTAACTTTGTTTCATCAATTCTCATGTCTCTACATGTATTTCATCGATACGAAACACTGTCACAATCCTCTCTTGATATTTCACGGAGTTACTTGTATGTGGATTTGTTTCTGTGGGTTTATAGTGTCCATTGCATTAGGATTAGATTGGAGCACAATTAATACTGGAAATGGTAACAAAGGGGTAATTAATAAATTGATTAATCCACAAATGGGGGTGTGACGAGAGCAATCTCGCCACTGTGCATTGGAGGAGCCTGGTTGCCCGCCTGCTCCCTTTAGACTATGGACCGGACTTTTAACATACTTTATTTTCCCTGCAGAAAGGCTTATTCATGCCTTTCTGCCAGGGCGTTCGGTAGATTTTATCTACCGAACAAAATACCGAAGGCGCGACCACCGGGAAGCTGGCGTGTGCCTTCAATTCACCTCCCTGAAGCTAGCGTTAACCGCAGCTTAATTGACTGTTACTGGGTGGTCGCGGTTACACTTAGCGGCCGCTAGGTGGCGGTGTTATGGAGATCCCCGGACGGTCAGCGGTGCTCAGCCCGCAATCAGTGCACTAAAAGCGGACACACGTTTACGTGTAGGCACCGCTGAGCCTCCAGCCTTTCCTGCTTCTATTCGTGGCTATTTAACCGAACACCTGATCATTCGGGACTTTGTTTTATGTGAATGCTTTAACCCAAATAGCACAGCCATGGAGCCTATTCATGTAATTAAAGACTTTGGCTCCATGACAATTGAACTGTGTGCATAGGATCTGAGCGCTATTCGGTAGTTACGTGCGCTCAGATCCCAGTTATCTGGGGATGGGTTACATTTATATATTTTATGTGATAAATGTAATATTATATGTTTTAATGTATTTTACTGTCTCTGTGTCCCCACTAGTGATGTCGCGAACCCGAAATTTTCGGTTCGCGAACGGCGAACGCGAACTTCCGCAAATGTTCGCGAACCGGCGAACCGCCCGAAACGCCATTGACTTCAATGGGCAGGCGAATTTGAAAACACACAGGGACTCTTTCTGGCCACAATAGTGATGGAAAAGTTGTTTCAAGGGGACTAACACCTGGACTGTGGCATGCCGGAGGGGGATCCATGGCAAAACTCCCATGGAAAATTACACAGTTGATACAGAGTCTGGTTTTAATCCATAAAGGGCAGAAATCACCTAACATTCCTAAATCACAATCAATATGGATTGACACCTGACATATGACATATTGACACCTTGACATATGGATTGACACCTGTCCTCAGAGCCCCTGATGCACACGGACACAGAGCAGAATAGAGACTGGTCCCCACATACCGCTATGGTCACTTGGCAGCAGATATGGATTGACACCTTGTTACAAACTGCTATTTGTAATGGGCCCTTTAAATGGCAAATTGCCCTGCTTCCCTGGGTTGTGGAGAAGCCTACTTGCCAGCCTCCTCCCACATGACTATGGCCCCTGGGAGATTGTGAAAATGTATGCACTTTTATTTGGTTTGTATGGCCCTTTAAGACTGTCGGTGGGCATATTGGGGCTTATGGACTCTTTGTGTGACTGGTGCTGGCCCTTTAAACACCTTTTTTGGGACATCAGGAAGATTGGGACACTGCCCCTTTAAGGCCGTGTCCCCAGACTTGTTGGGGACACTGTCCCTTTAAGACGGTGTCCCCTGTGTCCCCAGACCTGGTGCAAACCCTTTGTGCCTGCCTGGCTAATTCCCACTTGGTTCAGTAAATGGGGCTTACT
Source organism: Pelobates cultripes (assembly GCA_933207985.1). Taxonomy (NCBI): domain Eukaryota; kingdom Metazoa; phylum Chordata; class Amphibia; order Anura; family Pelobatidae; genus Pelobates; species Pelobates cultripes. The sequence goes on from OW240912.1 coordinate 277,672,957, forward strand.
GAACCAAGTACCACACAGGCAGACCACCCAGAAGTGGAAGTGTGCAGTCAATTTACCTCCCAGAAGCTGCGGTTA